>CM028351.1:23507258-24099529 GCA_016618105.1 Dendrobium huoshanense | reverse complement strand
AAGCAACTCCATTGTATATTGCAAGGCGGTAGACCAGCATTAAGTGCAGCTTTAGAAGCAATTACCCTGATGCCTGTCAAAAAAATTTATTTGTAGATGAGTACATTTAAGCAGTAGAATACTTCCTCTTTTTCAAACCATATGTTCTTGGTAACACCAAACCTAGTTGCTTAGTAACAGAGTCTCCTTTCTTAGTGCTTCTTAGTGGTTGAGTATTTTCTTCTCCTTTTGGTTTTCTAAATTCCTTTTTAGAAGCATCCTCAGCAGCAGTCTCTGGTAGTCTAGCAGCTTTTTTCTGCAGCCTCTTTAGCTTCTCTTCTTTCGGCTTCCAGGGCTGCTTTTTGTGCTTCAGCTTGTTTAATAGCTTTCAATCTAACCTGCAAAAAATATCCAGAGAAGGCACTTAAAGCAATCTTTAGGTAGAGAACAACATAATGTAAAAAGAAAAAAAAGTTGACAACTGGAAAACAACATAAAGCTTCTATTTATTCTAGGAAATAGGAAGTGCAATAATGATTGTATGATACTATATACAAAACACCAAATTAACATTTTAATGACAGGAAAAAAAAAAAAAAAAGTTCAGGTGATGACAGAGTATAAAATCTATCAGGTACTCTAAACACTTCTTTAGGGAAACGAGAACTGTTGTTGCATCCAAAACAAACTAGGACATGGGGCAAAGCAGTACAAAGCCAAAGATGAAGCTATGGCATGCAAGTCTAGATGTCATAGCTCTCTTGATATATTTCCTTTATATTACAAACCAACTTTTTTAGTGTTTGCCAAATTTATAATTATTTTATAAACAGGGCTAACAAGAAAAAGAAATGTATGTTCTTAAGAACTTCAAGCAATATTTTGCTTTGACGGTGTTGAATCACTACTTTTAAGTTCCAGTTTCTAAATATATGGAGGACAAGCTTATGATCTACCCACACTCCAGAAAATATACAGCATAAATGATGAGAAGAACCTTCAGCATTATCTAGTAAGTAGATCGCCCAAGAATCTAGTTCGCAAAAGCTTAATGTCATAGCAAATATGAATCAATTGGGAAACATTATGTTATAGAGTAAGAACCTCAACAAGAAAAAACCTAGCTGCAGCATACTGGTGTTGGGCTTCCATCATAACAGCCATATTCGTATTATGTATGCTTAGTGACTAAAGCCAGCAGTGCTTAACCAATTCATCTGTGACGCCAAAGCAAAAACAAATAGAAAAATCGCCTCTCATGATGTTATGTTACTCATGAATATTCTCAAAATCCAGTTATATAGTAGTCCTACATAGTTCAGTCCAAATGACATAATCATAGATTACTTTCCTGAACCTATTATGCAACTTCTAGCACATACCAGCATGTTTAATGGTCCTGTTTTCCTACTATACCTGCAAAACACAACTTAAACATTTCAGTCACATGTTAAACTGCTTCAGATTACTGTCCCGTACTATCATCTACATCAATTTCATTTTTCAAAAGCTAACACTATGAGCCAGGAGAATCTTAAAAAGAAATTGCAGAATCAACTTTGAATCATAAAATTACAAAAATGGACTGAGGGCCAAATTGCAAAAAATTTCAATTTAAAATTCAATAAAAATGATTGGCTGCCAGGATAAAGAGAGAGATTTGTCTGGACAAAATCAAGAAAACTATCTTCAAATCACTCTACAAAGTCATCCTCCTTATTTTAAGTGGCCAACCAACTTTATTGGAGCAAAATAAGCAAACTTCCTATTACTAATCAATGATTATGTTCATTTTTTTGCTTAAGCATTTTGATATGCATGTGACAGATCCATTAGCTTAATTAATTTTCAAGACTATCAATAATTTAAATGAATGTATGGATATTAAGGAAAAGGTTTACTAGATTGGAGCAAATTTGGATTGGCTCATATTTTTCATGCTATAAGTGATCCAAATTAATTCCTCCTCAATATCTTTATCTCTCCCTTTCCATAAAGCTAGGCCTTCAATAGAAATGTTTTCTCTCTCCTCCCATGGTACGCCATCCAAGATACAGGAAATCCTAGGGCAAGGGTTTCCAAGCAACAGTATGCCAGCTCCTTCCTCTCTTTTCTCAAACAGGCTAGGGAACATCCTACTATCTTCCAATTTTTCATTGCAAGACTTCATCCTATTCCCTAGCAAAGTCCTCTCAGTTTCGCAAGTCTTCACAATCTAAATTTTAGATCACTATGATGCATTAAAAATCTGAATTTGCAATGCACCACGACGTACAGTTGGATGCTTAATCCAAGCTATAGATAGAAAAAATTAATTATGGGCATGCATTTGGCATTTTTTAAAGAATCTGATAGGAAATACTTGAGTTCGCAAGTAACCCTAAGGAAATACTTGAGTTCGCAAGCAAACCTAACCCAAATCGGCACACAAATAGCGCAAAACACAGCGGAAATAGGGAAGAACTTGTAGGAAAACACTAGCGACGATTGTATTCCACTAGTAAGCAATCAAAACAAAGCCGATACAATGTTCTTCAATTCGAGAGGAAGAACAACTCTCCTACAATCTCCGGCAACGCCGAGAGCCCAAGCAAGAAAACCTAGAACCCCCAAATAATTTCAAAATTGCAAGATAAAAAACCCTCTCTCATAAATCCCTATTTAATACACTCTAATTCAAATTAAAAGTAAAAGGACTTCTCTACCCTTCATTCTCCCTCCAAAAACATTTAATTTCAATTTGAAATCAATTGGAGCCCACCCCGGTTTCCCCTCTCCCTTCCGCCTTCTTCCGTCGGGCATAGGCCCGGACCGGCTGGGCCGGTCCAGGATGAGCCGGTCCAGGTTGGACCGGCATAACATTACTCCCCTCCCAAAGTACCACCTTGTCCTCAAGGTGGAAGGCAGGGAACTGTATTGCAATCCTCTCCAATGGCTCCCATGTGGCCTCATAATCTGGAAGGCCGTTCCACCTGATCTTCACTTCCTTTTCCCCCTTTTCATTGATGCGCACTCCTTCTACCGCTAGAGGCTCCAGTGTCACTTCCATGTCTTCCCTCAATATGCTGGGCAGCTCTGGGCTTACTGCATGTTCCCCCACCACTTTCCTCAACTGTGATACATGAAAAACGGGGTGTATTCTGGCTGTTGAAGGAAGCCTCAACCTGTATGCTACCTCCCCGATTTTCTCCTCCACTTCGAAAGGGCTGAAATATCTTGCTGCCAGCTTCTCATTTCTCCTCTGGGATATAGTCATCTGCCTGTATGGTCGGATCTTCAAGTAGACCTTGTCTCCAACTCCAAATTGTATATCCCTTCTTTTACTGTCCGCCTGTTTCTTCATAATCTGTTGGGCTCTGAGAAGATGCCTCTTGAGCTCGTCCAACACTTGATCTCTTTCCTTCAGATGCTGATCCACTGCAGATACTGGAGTACTCCTATGGCTATAGTGTACCAGGTGTGGGGGGTCTCTTCCATATAACACCTTAAAAGGTGTCATCTTGGTAGCCGAGTGAGAGGAGGTGTTGTACCAATATTCTGCCCAGGCCAGCCATTTGGCCCACTGCTTCGGTGTCTCAGACACAAAGCATCTCAAGTATGTCTCCAGGCTTCTATTCACCACCTCCGTCTGCCCATCAGTCTGTGGGTGATATGCTGTGCTCCTCTTCAATACTGTGCCCTGCATCCTAAATAACTCCCTCCAAAAATGACTCAGGAACACCTTATCCCTATCCGACACAATAGACTTTGGTACCCCATGCAGGCGGACTATCTCCCTCACAAATGCTGCTGCTACAGACACCGCTGTGTACGGGTGTCTTAAGGGAATGAAATGAGCATATTTGCTCAGCCTGTCGACCACTACAAATATAACAGTATATCCCTCTGATTTTGGAAGCCCATCAATGAAATCCATAGTGATCTCCTCCCAAACCTTCTCTGGTAAGGCCAGGGGCTGTAGTAATCCCCCTGGTGCCATCGTCATGTACTTGTTCCTCTGGCAGGTATCGCACTTAGCCACCATTTCTTCTATGTCTTTCCTCATCCCCTTCCAGTACAATTCCGCAGCTAACCGGCTATAGGTTTTCTGCACTCCTGAATGCCCTCCTATGGCACTCCCATGAAATTCCTGTAGCAGTTGGGGAATATGAATGGAAGACCTAGGGATCACACTCCTTCCCTGATAGTACAGTCTTTCTCCCACCACTGAGTAGCCTGGGTGGCTGTTTTCATCTGATAGCACCTCTTCTTTGATTCTCCTTAGCTCCTCATTCTGGATGCTTTCCTCTTTGATGGCTCCCCAATCAATCAGAACCGGTACTGATACAGCAATTCCCTGGAGCTCCCCCATACAGCGTGATAAGGCATCCGCTGCCTTATTTTCTAATCCTGGCCGATAGTGGATCTCAAAATCATATCCGAGCAGCTTGGACAACCACCTCTGATGCTCTTCTGTGACCATCCTCTGCTCTAGCAAGTATTTCAGGCTCCTTTGATCAGTCCTGACAATAAAGTGTCTGCCCAATAAATAGGGTCTCCACTTTTTGATGGCCAGCACAATCGCCATCAGCTCTCTCTCATAGACCGACTTCAGCCTAGCCCGGGACGACAGTATCTGACTGAAGTAAGCTATGGCTCTATGGTTCTGCATCAACACTGCCCCCAATCCATAGCCTGAAGCATCTGTCTCCAACACAAACACCTGATTGAAGTCTGGCAGAGCAAGTACGGGCACCGTCGTCATGGCCTTCTTCAGCTTCTCAAAAGCCTCAGAAGCTGCTTCCCCCCATAAAAAATTATCCTTCTTCAGCAGCTCTGTCAGCGGTCCTGCTATGGTGCTGTATCCTCTCACGAACCTCCTGTAGTAGCCAGTCAGTCCCAAAAACCCTCTGAGCCCCTTCAAGGTCTTGGGTTGAGGCCAGGCTAACATTGCCTCTATTTTGGACTGATCCGCAGCCACTCCCTCCTGAGATATCACATGCCCCAGGTACTCCACTTGTGCCTGAGCGAAGTCACACTTCTTGAAATTGGCCTTCAGCTGATGCTCCCTTAGCACCCCCAACACCACTCTCAGGTGCTCTAGGTGTTCCTTCTCAGTCCTGCTATAGATGAGAATGTCATCAAAAAACACCAACACAAACCTGCGAAGGTGTGGCTTGAAGATCCGGTTCATCAATGCCTGGAATGTGGCTGGTGCGTTGGTGAGGCCAAAAGGCATCACCAGGAACTCGTAGTGGCCCTCATGAGTCCTGAAGGCTGTCTTCTGCACATCTTCCTTCCTCATCCTGATCTGATGATAGCCTGACTTTAGATCAATCTTGGTGAATAAAACGGCTCCATGTAGCTCATCCATCAACTCGTCAATCACAGGGATGGGAAATTTGTCAGGCACTGTCTCCTTGTTGAGGGCTCTGTAATCCACACAGAACCTCCAACTCCCATCCTTCTTTTTTACCAACAGAACTGGGCTAGAGAAAGGACTCACACTGGGCTGAATGATCCCTCCTTCTAGCATTTCTCCCACCAGCTTCTCAATCTCATCTTTCTGCATCTGAGGGTATCTGTAAGGTCTCACACTGATAGGGGATACCCCCTCTTTCAGGATAATCTGGTGCTCCCGTTCTCTGTCAGGTGGTAGTCCCACCGGAGGTTGGAACACATCCTCAAATTCCTTCAGAAAGGGCTGAACTGACACAGGAATGTGTTTGTCTTCCTCCTCCTGACGATCTTCCAAGCTCTGCAACTCCACAAGGAACCCTCCTCCTTCCTCATGGATCATCTTCACCATCGACCTGAGAGACGCTCCAGCTCTGGATAATCCTGGTTCTCCTTTCAGCTTCACCCTCTTTCCCTCTACCATCAGTTCCATCACCATGGTCCCCCAGTTTACCTTGGTTTCACCCAAGGTCTGTAGCCACTTCATGCCCAGAATGACGTCTGTGCTACCCAACCTCAGGGGTAGGAAGTCCTCCACCACCCTAATCTCCTGTAGTCTCATCTCCACCCCCTTGCAGATCCCAGTGCTGGACTCAATCTTCCCTGTCCCCATCATCACTCCATAACTGCCTGTCTCAGTAGGCTCCATTCCCAGCTCCTCTGCTACCTGAGCGGATATGAAATTGTGGGTGGCTCCACTGTCGATCAACACTACTACCTCCCTCCCAAGGATTTTCCCTTTCACCTTCATCGTATGGCTAGGAGTGAATCCCATCACAGAATTTAGGGATACCTCGGCTACCTCCAACTGGGGATCAATCTGCTCCTCATCAGAAGCATCACCCTCCTCAGGCGCCTCGTCTATATAGACGGTGAGAGCCCGAAGAGCGCGATCCTTGCACCATTGCCCTGGAACAAACTTCTCCTCACATCTGAAACAAAGGCCCTTGGCCCTCTTCTCCTGCATCTCCTCCTCGGTCAATCTCTTGAAACTCCCAGCTGATCGGGTCACCCCGCTCTTCTCCTTCCCACTTTCTTTAAGGACACTAGGGGTTGGCCCTTTTGGAGCCAAGTAAGTGGTAGTTGTCCTGGTAGGACCCACTGCGTGGTTGTTCCGCCAACTTCGGGCGTTGGTCTTCTGGTTCTCCACCAGTTGAGCCAACTCCATGGCCTCCCTCAGGTCCCTCGGTCTCATTACCTTCACCGCATCTCTAATTTCTGGCTTAAGGCCCTTCATAAAGTTTCCCCCCAGAGTGCTGTTTGATAATCCCTCCATGTCACCCACCAGACTTTCAAATCTCTTCCGGTACTCTTCCACTGTTCCCTCTTGAGTGAGGGCGTAGAACTGTTCTGATATCTCCCATGGGCTGCCCCCCTAAATCTCTCCCTGATAGCCTCCTTGAAGTCCCTCCAAGTCCTCACTGGATCCCACTTCTCCATGTATTTGAACCATGAAAAAGCCGCCCCTTCCAAGCACATGCTAGCCGCCAACAATCTCTCCTCCTCCATCAAGCCATTTACTGCAAAATACCTCTCTACCTTGTAGATCCATTCATCCACATTTCCTTCTTCGAACACGGGCATTTTCAGCTTTCTGGCTCTCGTGTCCACCCCGTATGCCCTATTCCCCCCATGGCCTCCTCTGTCCCATGCAATGGGGTCTTCCCAAGTTCCCCTCTCTCCATATCGGGGCTCATCATCCCTCCTCGGCCGCCGATAGCCATCTTCCCCTCGCGCTCCGCCATGGTGATTCTGGATTCCCCATGGCCGATCCACTGGATCGGGCTGCCGGCGACGCCAATCATCCTCTCTTTCTTCCCTGAAGTCTCTCCTTCTTTCATGCTCTTCTCGCCTGATGGACTCCCGAGGTGGCATCCTCCCGCTGTTGTTAAACAGTTCCACCTCCTCTTCCTCGTCTGGATTCACCTTCTCCTTCCCCCTGCTCCCACTCCCTTCTCCTCTTTCCTCCCCCGGCACAGCCCTTGCTTGCCCTTCCAACAACTTCTTCATCATCTCTTCTAACGCCACGAATTTCCCTTCCACATTCTCGCTCAATGTGGCCATCTTCTCCTCCAGATCCGCTTTAAGTTGCCCCATCTCGGTCTCCAAGACTTCTACTCGCTTAGATGCCATGGGAAATGACGAGATGCCTCCGGATCCTCCCCAAAATCAGCAAAATCTGCAGCGAATAATGGATAAAAACCACCCTCCACCGCCCGGATCTTGCTCTGATACCAATTTGATAGGAAATACTTGAGTTCGCAAGTAACCCTAAGGAAATACTTGAGTTCGCAAGCAAACCTAACCCAAATCGGCACACAAATAGCGCAAAAACAGCGGAAATAGGGAAGAACTTGTAGGAAAACACTAGCGACGATTGTATTCCACTAGTAAGCAATCAAAACCAAAGCCCGATACAATGTTCTTCAATTCGAGAGGAAGAACAACTCTCCTACAATCTCCGGCAACGCCGAGAGCCCAAGCAAGAAAACCTAGAACCCAAAGTAATTTCAAATTGCAAGATAAAAAACCCTCTCCTCATAACTCCCTATTTAATACACTCTAATTCAAATTAAAAGTAAAAGGACTTCTCTACCCTTCATTCTCCCTCCAAAAACATTTAATTTCAATTTGAAATCAATTGGAGCCCACCCCGGTTCCCCCTCTCCCTTCCGCCTTCTTCCGTCGGGCATAGGCCCGGACCGGCTGGGCCGGTCCAGGATGAGCCGGTCCAGGTTGGACCGGCATAACAGAATCTTCCAGGAATATTTGGGCACACATTTTATTCATACCTGCACTAGCGCTACATGTTGCTAGGAATCAACTATTTGTCAAATCCCTCACTCCAAAGGAGAAATATCTAAGAATGGAGAATAAAGCTTACCAGATTTCAGTGAGGATGTTATCATAAAAAAAAACAGCAGTTAATGAAAAGATCTTGCTATGAAGTCTAAAACTATAGATTTCACAACAATAACAACAACAACAACAACATCAAGCCTTTATCCCACTATGTGGGGTTAGCTACATGAATCCTTTTTCTCCATTGTGTCCTATTAAAGGTCAAATTCTCGTTTAAATCTAATAAAGAAAGGTCATTCCTAATATTTTCTAACCAGATCTTTTTAGGTCTGTCTCTACCTTTCTTAACATAAGTCAAATCTAATACCTCTACTCTCCTAACCGGGTCATTGGAAGGCCGTCGTTTTATGTGACCAAACCATCTAAGGCAACTCTCTCTAATCTTATCTTCTACTGGAGCTACTCCAACCTTTTCACGCATATGCTCATTTCGTATCCTATCTCTAAGGGTAAAGCCACTCATCCTCATCTCTGCCACACTTAACTTAGTATTATGCTTCTCTTTTAGTGGCCAACATTTAGCACCATAAAGCATTGCAGGCCTCACTACCATCTTATAGAATTTTCCCTTAAGTTTGAGGGGTATTTTTCTATCACACAACAAGCTCGATGCATTCCTCCACTTCGACCATCCAACTTTAATTCTGTTGATAATATTTCCATCAATTTCACCATCACTCTGAACAATAGATCCAAGATATCTAAAACATGTACTCTTATTAATGACTTGATCGTCCAAAGTCACAATCCCCTCATTAGGTCTATTACTACTAAAATTACACTCCATATATTCTGTTTTAGATCTACTCAACCGAAAACCTTTAGTTTCTAATGTTGACCTCCATAATTCAAGTTTACTTTCAACTCCCTCCATAGCTGTCAATGGCGCAAAATAGCGCGCGCCATGGCCGTGCAGTGCACCTACGGCGCCATGTTCATGGCGAGGCGCATGTGTTTAAAATAGCGCGCGCTATTTGCGCCACATGTGAGCCATGACGCATTGCTCACGGCGCAAAATAGCGCGTCAAATTGTTTTTAAATTTTGGTATACTTATGAATATTTTTTATACCGCTCGGTACCGCTAGTTACATGCTCTGTACCGCTCGGTACAGCTCGGTACAACTAGGTACATGCTCGGTACCGCTAGGTACACGCTCGGTATCGCTAAGTACATGCATGATACCGCTCGGTACCGCTCGGTACATGCTCGGTACAGCTCGGTACATGCTTTGTACCACTCGATACAGCTCGGTACAACTAGGTACACGCTCGGTATTGCTAAGTACATACATGATACCGCTCGGTACCGCTATGTAAATGCATACAAACGAACTTCAAAATTTCGCTAGGTCGAACCCCGCGAGGGGGCAACGCCCCCTTGGACCCCCGGCAACCCCCATATTATGTTTCTTGGACAATATCATATTTCTTTTATCTAAATTTGTTTGCTTTTAAGTGATCATAAAATGTCAGATTCAGTTCTTATAGGATTATGAAGTAGCGGTACCGAGGGTGCTGAAGAGGATTATGAAGTAGGAGACAATGTTGAAGAAGATAATGGAACTTTTTTAACATTTGTTGATGATGATGATTCCCAAGAAGAGTAGATTAAATTCTTATTTGATCTTTTAAAAAAAATATTGTAGTATTTGAATTATGAGATATTTGAATGTTACTTAGTCGAACTTATATATGTCATGATTGTCTTTTATTATTATGATAGCTTGTCTTTCATTTTTAATAATATTTCATATTCATGCTTATTATTTTATAATTTTTATATAGCTTGCGCCATGTTCAAAATAGCGCGCGCCGCGCCATGCGCTATGCGTCATGGCTCCAAATGAACCTTTGCGCCATGGTGCGCCATTCGCCGTTAACAGGTATGACTCCCTCTCTAGTCTTATCAACAAGAAGAATATCATCAGCAAAAAGCATAAACCAAGGTACATCCTCTTGCAAATGTCTAGTGAGAACATCCATGCCTAAAGCAAAAAGATATGGGCTTAAGGCTGATCCTTGATGTAACCCAACCGAAGTAGGGAAATACTTAGTCAAACCACCTTGTGTTTGAACACAAGTAATAGCTCTTGCATACATATCATTAATGATTTGAATATAAGCATTATTAACTCCTTTCTTTTCAAAAACTCTCCATAGCACTTCTCTTGGAACTTTATCATATGCTTTTTCTAAATCAATAAAAACCATACGTAGATCCTCCTTATTTTCTCAATAAAACTATAGATTTCACATGCTACCAAAAAATTATTAACTTCATGAGAGTAAATATACCTTTCTGACATAAGAATGAAATATTGATAATCAGTAGAAATCATTATAACTCTAGAGGGGAGACAAAATAGAGTGATAATTCTTCCTTCCACACTGGAAGTCAATTTCTTTCATATCTTTCGATGATTTTTTTTTTTTTTTGGCCCAATAGTCTACTTAATTTTATCAAATATTATTAGGATGTTGATAATAAGGTAGTTATTTCTAACTTAGTTAGCTAGGCTTATTTCTTCTACTTAATAGGTTATTAATTCTTTGGCTTCCTGGTAGTTGAGTGGATGGACAAAGTAGGTCGGAGATCATCCATGACTGTTGTTGATTTCATAAGTTAAGTTTTTGCTCAATTATTAGCCATTGATCTCATATCATTTTTAGCCACTTCTAACTTAAAACTATACATTTTTACTTCATACTAGCTATGTTTGGCTTCATAATAGCTATTTTTTAATCCTTGCCAGCTAATATACTAGTCTATATGAAGCATTACTAACTATATATGGCTTTTGAATAATATTCTTCTGATATTTCAGTAACAAATTTAAGCAAATCACATCACGCTTGCTCATGTGGTCAATGTATGCAACCTAAGTGCACTATAGATAAATAGTTTTCAAATCCAAATCATGCCCTTTCGAATAAAAATGAAGCAAACTAAACATTGCTCGATGTCACTCGATAAAACCCACTGAAAACATATCCCAAAATAATCTCATTATGCTATTTTTTTCATCTTCATTTCACTCGTTATAACCTAATCTCACAATTTTGACACTACAGGTACTCCTAAGCTATGCATTTAATAATAATAAAAAATGCTTTAATATTTTCATATATATGGTAGTAGTTTTGGTTATCACAAATGCTTAATATCCAATAACACCCTAAGCATCACCTTTCATATATTTCTAAGATACAATAAATCATGTCCATATCTTCATTGGTATTCATGTTTAACTTTTTAAATGAAAAGAAAATCTATTAAATATCATCGTGGAGGTTATATCATTTGCTCTTATATTAAGCGCACTATAATATGATTTTATTGTTTTATTGTCGGGAGATTTACATACATAGCAATCAAAACTTTCTTATTTACATATTTAACACCTAATCTTCAGTATTTACTTATATAACACCCAAAATAAATTTAATACATTAAAACTAATACATTGGCATGCTATTTGTCATGAATTCTCAGCGAGATGTCATCGCGACTTCCCGACAGATTTTGCCAAGCTGCTAGCTTCCATTAAAAAAATGTTATATTATGTAAATAATGAAATTTAGGAGTTAAATATTTAAATAAAATAATTTTGAGTGCTATGTATGTAAATTCACCATTAGTATTTTAGCCAATATTGCAATTAGCTCATAATTTCTTATGAGCTTAATATATGATTATATTTTTGTCTATCCAACATTCAAGTCAACTTCAATGACTTCTGTTAATGTTTGTTGAAGCCCCTTGAAGCACTCTCACATGACCCTCCAATGTATTTTTATTACAAGAAAAACTTATTATAATACATGAAAAGTTGCACTTTCTCCTGCATCGTTGTAGCTTTTGTGAAGTCTAGTTGGTCCAACCTCCCATGCATCAACAAGGTTGTACAAAGACCTAAAGACTAAATGATCAAGTCAATGGTTCTCCAACTTTTGAGTGATATTCTTATATACACTCTTAACACCACTACTTAGTCACAAATTTATTGGAGGTCACAACTTTGCAATGTCAACATCTTCGCATTAAGATATGGTAGTTAGCCACCAACCAATTATTATAAATTAGCAGGGGAGGAGAAAGAACAAACACATGGAGAGTGAACACATCAGCAACTCTTCATAACAATCCATGCACTTCAGGATAAGAATAATAAGGAATAATATAAACAAAAGATTTAGTGGAATTGATGCAGCAACAAATTAGCCACCAAAGAGACAAATCACCAAAGAGAGCCATGAAAGTGAACATGCACATGGAGGCTGATTACTAGTAAGTGATGGAAGTTGAAACAGTCTTAAGGGAGAGAAAATTGGCCAATACAAAATTCAAAATGTTATGTTCTAGAAAATTTTGGTTTCAAACCCTTCACGAAAAACCAAGATTTATTTCATAAAATATTTATAATCAACAACCACAGTTCCTAATAAAAGATACTGTAACAGATTAAAAGATACAGAAAAATAAATTTAATTTTTTTATACTAAAGAGTAAACAAAATGTAAAGCAAATGCTGAGACAAGTTTAAAGATAAATATAGCAATGTTATTTGACTAGATCTCACAATACAATTATCACCAACTAAGAATAGATTTAGAGATTTATGCAAGCTACAAAATTATCATCCATCACAAGTTCATCTATTGAACAAAAGTAACGAAACCCACTAAGGGTAAATATCGATGCAAGAAAGTGAAGATAATAAAAGAAAAGATTATGCGGATTAATCTTTATGTGGTTTGACACTAACGCCTAAGTTCATGCCCTAAGACCTCTAACACTAAGTTCCACAAATCTCTCCTTCAATCGCCATTTAGCGGAGAAACCCTCACCTTGTTGGGGGGTTAATGGAGAAGCTCTACAGTCTCTTCTATTCCAAGCAAGGATACTACTATTCTAGCCCACAAACTAACCAACAAACATACTAAAGAAAGCATTGAGATCTCACTGATCCATTAAAATCTTTAGTACAACATGCTCTCAACAAGCCATATAACGTAACTAGAGGATTAAGGTGAAAGGGAAAAGAAAAACAACAATAACAAGTGCACTCTCACAATCAGATCATATATATTTCAGTTTTCAAATCAAAAGAAAAAATATCTCTCAAAATAACTCATCTCTTTACTTTCTCTCAAGTTTTTAAGCTCTCTCGGATTTCTAGGATTTTATATTAGAATTTATATCACATTTCAAAAAATCAAACCCTAAAACTAACGATTTTAAAACTATGTGCACGTCGTACAATATGATGCAGACATCATATAGTATAATTAGTTCAAGGGGGTTCCATGAAAATCATGTTCTGTATGATCGACCTATATGATGTATGGTGCAATAAAATTAATTCGACCTAATACACATTAACTATCACAGCTTAACTAGATTAAATTAGGAACTACATCGTACAATAAAGATAGTTTAAATTATGAATTAATCAAATTAAGGAAAAGATGTATTATGATTTAAATTTGAAACTAAACATGATGGTACAATATGATATATATCATACAATAAAATGAGTTGAGAATTCCTTAATTAACACAAATTAATCCTATCCGGAATGTCTCATTGTAAGGCACATCGTATAATACAATTTATGTAATAAATTTGTATTAATTAAAAATTTAAAAATAATTTTTAATGATTTCACTCGTCCTTAGGTGGATGAGTGGCTTTAAACTTAAAGATAGAATGCAAAGTGATTATATACGTGAAAAGGTTGGAGTAACTATAGTGCATAAGTTTAGAGAGAGTCGCCTTATATGATTTTGTCACATAAAACATCGGCATTTCAATGATCTTAATAAGAGAGTAGATGTAGCCTATGTTAAGAAAGGTAGAGGTATACCTAAAAAGACTTAGTTAGAAAGTATTAAAAATGATTTTTTAATTTAAATTTAAAAGAAAATTTAACTCTTAATAGAACATAATAGAGAAAAAGGATTCATGTAGCCAACCCCATAAAATGGGATAAAGGCTTGTTGATGTTATTGTTTTTGTTGATGATGATTTCACTCATGGTTACAAAACTTGAACATGACTATTGTAGCTCTCATCTAGATTATCTCTAACCAATCTTGAAACTCCAAGTTGAGCATTTTCTGCTAGACATATGGTCATTGTTCAAGTCGTCGTATGTTTTAGATTTCATATTAAACATATATCTAAACTCTTTCATGTACATTTGTTGTTTGTTAGTACTAAACATGCACAACGATGGATCAGTCCAAAAGAAATAATATCAACCAAATTATATTTGTGATCTTCAAAAGTTGATAATATAACTCAGACTCATGAGGTCAACAAAAGGCTCTAAAAGATTCCTTAATATTTAGGATATTTGATCTGCAGTAAAATTCATCTAGGGGGATCTTTAGATATAGTGTTGTCTATAAAATCAAAGACAATCTCTTCAATTCTTTCTTATTATAGCCTGGACAACTTCTCTTGTAGTTCTGAGCTTAGTCTACAACCCTAAGATTACTCAACCATTCTCTCCCAACCTTCAGTTTAAAATACCCTAATGCCTCTCGTTATTGGGTTTCACTATGTCTCCATGCCACTTTTTCCTTAACCAATATAAGGGAAAGATGGAAAAAGGGAGAGAGCGAGAGGGTGAAAGGAAGAGCAAGAGACATCAAGTGGACATACTACGAAGAGGAGAAAGAATGAGAGAGAGAGAGAGAGAGAGAGAGAGAGAGAGAGAGAGAGAGAGAGAGAGAGAGAGAGAGCTAACAAAAAATAACTAAATGAATAAAAATGGGATAAAGTAACTTCTTACAACACCAAGGTTCAAGCAATTCAAACATCTGTAATTCAAGGCTCCACCAAGCACTTATATCAAGAAAAAAAATGTTATGCAAGAATCTTTTCTCCTTTTATCATTTTATCATAATAAATGTTAGACATCAGGATAAATTACACTGAGGCCCTTGAAGCATTGAACAATACTCACACAAGCATTTTAAAATAAAAGCTTCCATTTTCATCCCTTAAGCCTTATAAGATTACAAATTGGACGGATAAAATATTAGTCTTCATCCGAGTTTTTTTTTCTTTTTTTATAACATTGCTAATTTTTTGTTAATTATCGGTAGCAATATAATCAAAACATTTTGAACACATTTTTCTCCTTATATAACATTTTCTTGTATTACAAAATAAAAAAAGGATTTATTTTGAATCGTGCAACCATCAACCAAAGTTCCACGCCAGTCAACACACATCAATAATGGTGATACACCACTCATGTGACTTCATCCATCCAACCATTCTCAATCGTGATATTGACATCCCTTGCCATCATTGGCATATGTACAGCCTATTAGATCGATGTCATTGCCACCCTTTACACCACCAGCTCCATCATTGAGACCAGCATTGATTTTTTCGACATTTCATCAACAAATAGGGTCGCCTCATCCATGGCATCAATGAAAAATAAAGGGAATCAATAAGAATACACCATATTCTGATTGGTTTCCTTGTTGCCTTTTATTCGTCTTTTTGGAACAACAAACAAAAGAGAAAAG
The DNA here is from genome assembly GCA_016618105.1 of Dendrobium huoshanense. Taxonomy (NCBI): domain Eukaryota; kingdom Viridiplantae; phylum Streptophyta; class Magnoliopsida; order Asparagales; family Orchidaceae; genus Dendrobium; species Dendrobium huoshanense. The sequence continues at coordinate 24,083,700 of CM028351.1, read as the reverse complement.
AGAAATGATAAAATCATTATTATCAAATAAAAGTCAAAAAAAGAATTTGGAGAAGAAAATCAGTTGAGCACAACTTTTTTTGGCTGATTTTAGAAAAATACTCTTTAATCTACTTTGTTGTCCTTTCAAGGTTTTTGGAGCCCAATCTTTTTGTCAACAAGATGGAAGAAGGGATGAGCAAATTTGTGATTTTATTTTTGTTTTTTGAAAAGTATAAGTTTTGAATTGAACATAATAAGAGAAGCTCTTTCATTCCATCGTAGAGCACCCTTGATATATTATCAATGCCCTCAAATACACAAATTGTAGATATGATGAACTTAGATGGTTGTCACAATCTGGTAATTTAAATGCTTGTGCTATATATTATATAACTAGAGCTACAAGATTGGGGGGAGACAAGGAAAATATAAGGGCAGTTGTGATAAATTAATCTTAGTTAACAGTTTGCTAACCGAAGGACCATCATTGAAGGAAAACAAAATCTTGCATGAAATGAAGGGTTTTTTAAAATATAAACCAACATGAAACATGTCCTATAATCCTTGCAAATGTATATAATGTACCCTATAAATAAATTGACGTGACAATATAATCTTCTTTTAAAAAATTGGGTAGCAAAATGAAGGGCTTTGGTAAATCAAGACCATAACTGCACTCTGGTTCAAGATTGTAGGACCAAATTTTAAAATATCCATAAATTAAATGTAAGATGTTTTATGAAAAAAATTATGGAAAAGAAAAACATACCTAGGGGTCATGGAGCCTAGCCACAAAATGATTGATTGTCACACTACATTGGGCTTAATTAAATAACAAGGTAAAATGGTTAAGTATAGAAGAGATAAAGTTCATATGATAGAAAATTTAACCCTGTAAGACCAAATTACCATCATCTAAACACAACTATGTCCTATTACAAATACATATAGAAAATTTAACCCTGTAAGACCAACTACCATTATCTAAACACAACTATGTCCTATTACAAATACATGGGGTGACTTTTATAAAGCTTTGCGAAAATCAAGACACCAAGTTCATTACAATAGATAGAATGTTAATGTGTGGAAAAAAGGGCTTAATATTACAAATATAAGAAGCTATTTCCAGATATCACCATTAAGCAATATATCAGTAATTAATTTAACTATCAATAAAGTATCACCGTATCATTTGAAGTCATAAAATACAAGCTATCTTAGAAAACGTAATTTGGAAGATAAGATAAGGCATTATAATGAAAAATAGTAAGAAAAAAGGGCTAATTTGCAATAATTTTCATAAACTTGCATTTGAAGCTACAAAGATAATTTGCCACGTATTATTATTTACTTGCTAGAAGATACGCATTTTACAATCCATTAAGACTACAAAAAATGTAAACCCCATCATGTAAAGCCATTAAGTTCAAAATATATCATGAAATATATGATTACAAAAAATAAATAAATAAATCTTTTCATTCATGGAAAATACGAATCATGTCCAAATCATACAAATAACTTCTATTTCTAATGTAAAAACATGAAATGCCAACCTCAGCTTCTGCTTTAGCTTTCTCTTGACTCAATCTCTCGTCAATTAAAGCCTTCTCCTTCCTCTTAGCTTCTTCAAGCGTTGCATCATCTCTAATTCTTCTTTCTTCTATTTGTGATCTTTGTTCGTGATTTCTTTGCAAGATGGATAAGTGACTATCAAGTATTTCAGCTCTGCAACGAGAACAAAATGTTAATACATGTTCTTCAAATGTATGAAAAACTAATCACAGAAAGCTAAAATAGTCTTATGACATGGAGAAGGTGCCTCCACCCAAACAAAAGAAATAAAAAAAAGATGACAGGATAGATAAACCATAAAACAAATGCTTAAGCAATAGCAATCAACTAACTATTTCATTGGCCAACATATAGGATGGTGTTTACAAGATAACGTGCACGTCCAGAAGTAGGAGGCATGTGCATGTCTTATAAGGGGCACTACTGCCTAAAGAACTACAACATGAACCATATATACATTTCCAACATTTCACAATCTTGAGGACGCTGATTTGGTTTTATCTCAACTATCAAAGAAAAGTGGCTCAATTATCCTGTCATCCCATTAAACATTTTTATTGACATTATGAGGGGTAATTTTTAAAACTATTTAATTAAAATTTTCTCCCATCAAATCTTTACAAATAATGATTGAGATCTCCTATATATTGGAAATATTGGATTGACATTCTCAAAGATATGATTAAATCTTTTTGTAAGCTATGAGATCTTTTGTTGACATCATAAGATCTTGTAATTTTTTTAATAAACTCTATCTTTAAACTCATGTTTTGTTATCATTATAAATAGAACCTTAGAAAGTAAGGTTAGGCGCCATACAAGAACAAGCATATAAAGAGAAGAGACAAGTGAGATCGATTGTCAATCGAGAGAGAAGGGAAGATTTTGTTAGGTGCTTGCAAGATAGATATATTTTGAATCTTTAAGAAGAAATAGAAGATGCTAGTTTCAATTACATAAAAAAGAGAAGTTTTCAGTCATAGCAAGAAGAAGCTTTGGCAATTTAAAAAAAGGAAGAGCATAATAGAAGTAGAAATAATGTCTTATTCTCTATGTTCAATCCATGTCATTGTAATAGATGGTTGTGTTCCATTTTAATAATTTACATAGAAAAATTGGTATATATATATATATATATATATATATATATATATATATATATATATATATATATATATATATATATATATATATATATATATATATATATCATTATATTTAACTTATTACAAGGAGATACCTTGATTTACTCATCTTTAGAGGAATTTGAACCCTTTACAGGCATGGATGCAAGTGGAGCTCATTAACCTAAGCTTTTGTGTTATGTATATATGACCTCTGATGTGTTCATTATCTCTCTCTCTCTCTTTTTTAGAGTTTCATCAATATTCTAACAACTAATATCAGAGCTTTAGTATAGAAAATCTAGGTTTCATTTCCTATCCATTGGGATGAATGTCGCCTTCAATGCTCTTCAATATGTAAGTAAAGACCTCCATAGTCAACCAATACATATAATGGACAAGTTATTCAACCTCAAGATTCCATACAAAGCTTAGGTCATCAATCACACCAATGAGTTTAGTGCAATCACGAGCCAGTTGAACTCCATAAACATCCTCATAAATAAGAGTCCATAATCAAAGAACTAATAAACAAATCTCAAAATTGTTCGAGCGAAATCAGGTACTATGATAATCATAGCCACATAATGAAAAAAATGCAGGAAGAAGCATGAAAAGGGTTCAAAGTCAAAGGAAGCCACAATATATATATATATATATATATATATATATATATATATATATATATATATATATATATATATATATATATATATATATATATATATATATATATATATATATATATATATATATATATATATATATATATATATATATTACCAAAGAAATAATTTAAGATGCACTAACTCAATGTAGATCCAATAGAAACATAAATATTAGAATCATAAGCCATTACGTTAATAATACCCAAAAATTTCAAAATGTAAGTTTAATATTATTGGCATAATTATTTCCTAAGTTACTCTATTTTATCATTCCTCCCTCAAACGTCAACTCTATATTAAATCTTAATTTTCATTTTTCTTCATTCGATATATATAGCAGTATCGGCATATTAGTTTTTATCGGCGTATTAGTAAAACTGAAGTTAAAGAGGCTTTAAAGAAAATGAAATGTGGAAAAGTTGTTGGACCCGATGATATTCCAATAGAGTTGTAGAAATGCTCAGGAGATGAATGAATTTCTTGGCTTACTAAAGTTTTAAATATTATTTTGATGATTAAAAAGATGTCAGATGAGTGGAGAATGAGCGTGTTAATTCTTATTTTTAAGAATAAAGGTGATGCACAAGATTATGCAAATTATAGAGGAATTAAGTTAATGTGTCATACTTTAAAACTATGTGAGAAAGTTATGGAGCATAGGTTGTGGCGTGACAAAGATGTCTTTCAAAATCAATTTGAATTCATGCCAAGTAGGTCTACTATGGCAGCTATACATTTATTGAGGGGTTTGATGGAGAAGTATAGAGAGAATAAGGAGGATATACGTATGATTTTTATTGATTTAGAAAAAGCGTATGATAAAGTTCCAAGAGAAGTGCTATGGAGAGTTCAACATATGAAAGGGTTTAATAATTCTTATATTCAAGTCATTAAGGATATGTATGCAAGAGTTGTTACTTGTATTCAAACACAAGCTGGTTTGACCAAGCATTTTCCTATTTTGGTTGGATTACATCAAGGATCAGCCTTAAGCCCATATCTTTTTTCATTGGTGATAGATGTTCTCATTAAACATTTGCAAGAGGTTGTACCTTGGTGAATGCTTTTTGTTGATGATAATCTTCTTATTGATAAGACTAGAGAGGGAGTTGACGGTAAACTTGAATTATGATATTCTTCTTGTTGATAATTATGAGTCTAATATTCTTTATAATTTGACTGCCTAAGTAGCAGCCATGCCCAAGAAATTGGATAATTTTAGAGTTAGTACGGCCTTAGGATCATCTATTCCTTTGGATGAAAATCTAATTAATTTTGGTAGTGATCTTAGTAATTAAGGGGTGGAGAATGTGAATTGGATTGAAAGACACAATAACCCCTATTCTAATACATACAAACCAAGTTGGAGGAACCATCCAAATTTCAGGAGTAATAATAATGATGAAAATCAGTGGAATGCAAATCAGTCCAGCCCTGTAGGACATTGGAACCCTCCTTAGAATCCTATAGTTAACCCTATACCTTCTTATCCCCCAGGCTTTAATCAGAATAATCAATTCAAGGAAAAGAAGTCACCATCAGAAGATTTAGTGCTTCAAATGGGGAATCAATTACAAAGTCAAGTTGCTGCCATTAGGAATTTGGAGAATCAATTAGGGCAGCTAGCAAATTCATTCAATAGTAGACCCCATGGCATCTTACCTAGTAATACCAAAATTAATCCCAAGGATAAAGGTAAGAAGCAAAAGAGTGATCATTAGAGAAATAGTGTTAATGAAACCTAGCCAAATTGAAAAATCTAAAGTCTAGCTGAAGTTTAAAAAACTTAGCGCTGCTTAAGAGGCCCAATTTTATTGTGTTTGTTGTATTCGGTTAGCTTCTAGTACTCTTGTTATCTTGCAATGTCTATTATTTATTGTTACATTGTTATGCCATGTTTCTATTTGGTGTACCATTCCCTACATGCTTAAATTTTTATTGCTCCTCTATTAATTTGAATGCATGTTGATATTCAACCAACTTGTATAAAATTTGCAACTAACAATTGGGATTAAAATGAGGATTAATTCAAAATTGGTGCTTAATTAGATAAATAAAATGGTAATGATTATAAATTAGAACAATCGTTACAACAAATAATTAAATCATTTAAGTTAAAACTCTAATCCTAATTCAAATACTACAACAAAAAAAAGCACTACTACCAGTTGAAAAAATTATTGACTAAATTTAGAAAAATGTAATACTCAATTTGATCTATTAAATTATGTATAAACTAATGTATCACATTGGAGAGCATAAATTTAGAAAAACCTTACTTTCTAAAAAGTACCTAATACCTAAATCAAATAAGGAAAATGTAAGTAATCTAATACATATTAATATTTATAGAAGAATTGAAAAATTAAATAAAGAATGAAAATTTCCCAAATGAAAAATCACTCAATTCAGCTAAGTGGTCAACTCTTGCACTAACACCTGCAGAAGATGAAGTATAGAGTGGATATTAATTTAAGTGATTGATTGGGATGTTTTTTTAATGATTATTTTAATTAAAATTGCTAACCTTTGACTCATTATGGAAGCTATACATTTATTGAGAGGTTTGATGGAGAAGTATAGAAAGAATAAGGAGATCAACATATGTTTTTTATTGATTTAAAGAGAGCATATGATAAAGTTTCAAGAGAAGTGTTATGTAGAGTTCTACAAAAGAAAGGGATTAGTAATGCTTATATTCAAGTCATTAAGGATATGTTTGCAGAGCTATTACTTGTGTTCAAACACAAGGTGGTTTGACCAAGTATTTTCCTATTTCTGTTGGATTATATCAAGAATCAGCCTTAAGTCCATATCTTTTTGCTTTAGTCATGGACGTTCTCACTAGACATTTGCAAGAGGTTGTACCCTGGTGTATGCTTTTTGCTGATCATATTATTCTTGTTGATAAGACTAGATGGGTAGTTAAAGATAAATTTGAATTATGAAGGTCAACCTTAGAGTCTAAAAGCTTTCATTTGAGTAGATATAAAACTGAATATATTGAGTGTAATTTTAGTAATAATAGATTTAGTGGGAGGATTTTGACTTTGGGCGATCAAGTCATTAATAAGAGCACACGTTTTAGATATCTTGAGTCTATTGTTCAAACTGATGGTGAAATAGGTGGGGATATTATTAGTAGAATTCAACTTGGACAGTTGAAGTGGAGGAATGTATCGGGCTTGCAATGTGATAGAAACGTATCTCTCAAACTTAAGGTAAAATACTTTTAAGATGGTAGTGAGATATGCAATGCTTTATGGTGCAGAATGTTGACCATTAAAAGAGAAGCATAATATTAAGTTAAGTGTTGCAGAGATGAGGATGCTCAGGTGGATGAGTGGCTTTACTCTTAAAGACAGAATACGAAATGAGCATATACATGAAAAGGTTCGAGTAGCTCCAGTAGAAGATAAAATTAGAAAGATTTGCCTTAGTTGATCACATAAAACGGCGGCCTTTTATTATATTTCAATTATATTAAGAAAGGTAGAGGTAGACCTAAAAAGACTTGGTTAGAAAATATTAGAAATGACTTTTCTTTATTAGATTTAGATGAAAATTTGACCCTTAACAAGACACAATGGAGAAAAAGGATTCATGTAGCCAACCCCATATAGTGGGATAAAGGCTTGTTGTTGTCGTTGTTGTTATTTGTTTGATGATATATATAGCAGTATATTTAATTAATGCTAGATATAAACATCAACTTTATCTCAACTTTTTCAAATCTGGAGTAATTAACAAGTATTAATTATTAATTATATTCCTAGTTATCACATTTGAATTAAATGTTAGATAGGCAGCAACTATTGCTTGTGTATTTCAAGTTTTTTTTTTTTTTTTTAATATAACAGAATTTGTTCCCACTTACCCTTGCATGCAGTGGCTGATTTCCTAAATGATTAAATCCTACAGCTAGGAGTAAATTGTTAAGTCAATAGAAGGAAAAGCAATAGGAAAATTATAAAAACATAATATAAGTAAAGCAAAGCACTAGTAGGTATTAGCTTTTCCCTTCCATTCTCCGTCATTTGGCTTCTGGTGTTCAAAGGAGCAGCATGCCGTGAGATGCAGGGAGAGGGGCTGCTGCTTTTGCGACTGTGATTGTGGGAGGAATTTTCAGAAAGCATAAGTTAAGACAATTCAGGTAAGGGCTGCTGTTGTAGTTTACTGAAATTTTGAAAGGTGTTGCCATGTTTGCTGAAAATAACTACTGGAATTCAGTAAAGGAGTGTTGAAAGTAATGTATGCTAAAATTAGTTTGCAGAAATAAGTTGTTTTGCCGAAATCAAAAGGAAAAAAGAGAACAAAAGCCAAAATAAAGTCATGATTGTTGTTAATATATGGTTGCTATATTGCTGGCTAAGGGTTTACTGCAATTTGTTAGGAGAAGGAAGGGAGAATGAGAAAAGAGAGGTAAGGGAAATATTTTAGGTTCAATGAGGAAAGGTTCATTTGAGGCTGTTTACAAAAAAAAAAAGAAGGCAGAGTATTGTAGAAGAACCAATTGCTAACGAGGAGAGATACCTAAACAGTGTCATACGAAATAGTAAATTTCATTTATTTGCAATTTCACAATTGTTATGTTCAAAATAACATTTTATTCCAGTTTACCTTGTATATATTTGTTGATTCATTAAGTAGTGACTTCAATAGCACCTATTATGATTGTTAAAAGGGAATGGTGTTCGAAAGGTGAAATAAGTCATATTTGGGGATGATGATACAATTTGAACCACAAAAATCAGCGAACAATAGAAAATTTCAGCAAAAAAACAGAATTTTATACTAGGAAATCAAATAACAAGAAGGAAGATACAATTGATCCTCTTTCGAGAATAGGATATTCTCTCTCAAGCCCTAGATGTCACTAGAAACTCTCACAAAAGAAAACTACAACACTCAAGACAGAAATCTACATAAGAATAAAATAAGCCCTACTATGGACTTAAATAGGCTTCCTCCCACCCTCATAAATCAACCCCCTTACTAATATATATCCCTCATTAATTTGAAAATAATTCAATTAGGAAAGTATCTCATTAGGAAAGGATTTCCTAATTCAGTCCCCTTCCTAATATGTCTCCCTCAATTTGAAAATAATTTAATTAGGAAAAGATCTCATGAGGAAAAGGTTTTCCTAATTGATTTCCTCCAAACATAATATATTAATTCCCTGTTGGGCCCTACCCCCCAAAACCTCTTTTCTTTCCTTGTTCAGCCATGACGTATCAATAATCCCCTCCAAAAGTTTCAACTTGTCCTCAAGGTGGAATGCAAAGAACTGTTGCTAAATAATCTGGTAATCCTCCCACGTGGCCTCATGCTCTGGTAGATCTTTCCACCAGATCAGCACTTCTTTTCTTCTTATTACTCCCCGGCACACTTCTTTGACCTCTAATGGTTCCAACAACACCTCCATGTCGTCTGAAAGGGTCAAGGGAAGTATACAAGAAGAAATATGCTCTCCTATCGCCCGCCGCAACCGGGTCAGTATTGGATTTCAAAGTCATAAACCAATAACTTGGAAAGCCACCTATGATGCTCCTTAGTGACCATTCTCTGCTCCAACAAATACCTCAATCTTCTCTGATCAATTCTAACAATGAAATATCTTCCAAGGAGATACGATCGCCATTTATGAATGGTCGGCATAATCTCCATCAGCTCCCTCTTCTAGACTGATTTAAGCCTGGCTCGGGCCGTCAACACCTGACTGAAATAGGCCCCTAGCCTCTGTTTCTACATAAGTACTACTCCTAGCCCAAAACCCAAGGCATCTGTCTCCACAATAAAAGGCTAACTAAAATTCAGAGGGGGTAAGATTGGCACACTGGTCATAGCCTTCTTCAATTCCTCAAAAGCCTTGGTGGCCAATTCCCCCCACTTGAAATTTTATTTCTTGAGTTGTTCTGTCAAATGCCCTGCGCTACTGATCTATATCCCTTCACAAATTTTCAATAGTAGCCGATGAGTCACAAGAATCCTCTTGATTTCTTCAGATTTTTTGGTATGGGCCATCTAAGCATGACATCAAACTTATGATGGTCCGCTCCCTCCAGAGATATCACATGCCCCAAGTACTTCACTCTGGGCTGGGCAAATGAACATTTCTTCTTGTTGGCATATAAGGAGTGTTGTATTAAGGTTGACAGCATAACTCCTAGATGCTCCAAATGCTCCCCTTCAGACCTGTTGTAAACCAATATATCGTCAAAAAAAACCAACACAAACCTTCGTGAGTAGGGCTGAAATATCCTATTAATCTTTATTTGGAAGGTGGTCGGTGCGTTAGTGAGGCCAAACGGCATCACCTAAAACTCATAATGCGCTTCGTGCGTCTGCGCGGCCCCTATCAAATAAAAAAAATAATGTCCTTCGTGCGTCTAAAAGTTGTCTTATGGATGTCTTCTGGTCGCATTCTAATCTGATATTATCCGGATTCCAAGTCAATCTTGGAAAATATCACATATCCATGCAACTCATCTAACAGCTCATCGATGACAAGTATGCAAAATTTCTCTGGTATTGTTTCCTTATTTAAAGCACGATAGTCTACACATAACCTCCAACTCTCATTCTTCTTCTTAAGTAATAATACAGGACTTGAGAAGGGACTCACACTAGTCCTGATGATTTCGGCTCCAAGCATCTCCATAATAAGTTTCTCAATCTCGTTTTTCTGGATCTAGGGGTATCAATAGGGTTAAACACTAATGGAGGAAACTCCCTTCTTCAGAACAATAGAGTGCTCGTGCTCCCGTGGGGGTGGCAATCCTTGAGGAAGCTAGAATACCTCCCTGAACTGCTGAAGCAAGGGCTGGACAAAGTCCATAATATCCTCTTCACCATTTTTCTCTCATTCCTTCAGACTCTGGAGCTCCACCAAGAATCCTCCTCCTTCCCCTTGAAAGGAACGAACCATGGTTTTCAATGAAACAATTGCCTTTGATAAGTTGGGGTCTCCCTTAATTACCACCCTTCTTCCCTCCACCTGAATCTCTATAGCCAAAGCCTTCTAGTTCATCTTGGTCTACCCCAAAGTCAGTAGCCATTTCATGCCTCAGATCAAGTCAATACTTCCTAACTCCAATGGAAGAAAATCCTCCTTGATATGAATCTCTAGCCACTCTACCACCAAACCCTGATACATCCCTCTGCTCCTCTCTACTTTTTTTGTACCCATCATCACTCCAAACCCTCCCTTGTCTATCAGTTTCAGCCTTAGTTTGTCTACCACCAAGTTTGACATGAAGTTGTGGGTAGCCCCACTGTCCACCAGGATCGCCACTGCCTCTCCTCCTATATGCCCTCTTACCTTCATAGTATGATTCGGGGTGAATCTCACTACAAAGTTCAATGAAACTTTCGCCACCTCCAAATGCACGAGCTCCTTCTTTTCTTCCTCCTTCAATTCATCTTCTTCATCCACCTCTTCCCCATCACAAACAAGAAGAACCTCCAATGTGCAATTTTTACAATTATATCCTGGTGTAAATTTCTCGTCGCATCTGAAACATAATCATTTTGCTCTCTTGTCTTGTAATTCAGTCTCAGTTAGCCTCTTGAAATCTCCTCTTAGTCGGGCTCCTGAATTTCCCTCCTTTGGCGTCTCCCTTTTAATTAGTACGATCTGCACCCTAGATGCCAGGAAAGTGCTTGACATGCTATAAAAGCCTCTTCCACTACCTCCTTTACAACTCTTCTGTAGTGAGTTGTTATTCTCAATCATCTGTGCCAACTCCATCACCTCTCTCAGATCACGAGGTCTTGCCACCCGTACTATTGCCCTCAACTCTGGTTTGAGGCATTTCAAGAAATTGCTCTCCAATACTGCCTCTAATAACCTCCCTACAAGTCCTGACATAAGCTCGAATTTTTCACAATACTCCAAAGTGCCCTCCTATGTCAATGCAAAGAATTGCTCATAGTAATCCCCATCCTGCTGGACTTGAAAGCGCTCCAATAAGCATTCCCTGAACTCATCCCACAAACGAATTAGGTACCTCGCCTCTCGCCATTGGTACCATGCAAGTGTCTTCCCTACCATACATAGGGCGGCGGCCATCAATCTCTCATCTTCTGTCAACCCGTTTACTGTAAAATATCTCTCCACCCTGTATATCCACTCATATGGATCCTCATCTTTTATCAACTCAAATACAGGCATTTTCAGCTTCCTAATTTTTTGATCCCCTCTGCACCAATATCTCCTTCCGCCCCCTATACCTCCCAAAGCACGAGCATGGTGGTCCCTCCATGGTTCCCCGTCTTCCCTTTGTCGTTCATATCCCCTTCTTCCTCCGAATCCAACCCTCCTATCCTCTTCTTCCCATTCTCAATCCTACATACTCTCTACCCATCCCCCTTCTAGTAATAGGCTCTAAGTGGGGTGTTTCCTCCTCCTCTCCTAAAATTTCCACCTCCCGTCTTCTCTCGACATGTCATCTTCCTGATTTCTTCTTGCTCCCAGCAAAACCTCTTTAGTAAGATGCTCCAATACCCGCTTCATCATTTCTTCCATGTTCCAAAACCTTACTTCTATCACTGAAATACATTCATTTATTGATCTCACTTCCACTCATAGTTACCTTACTTCCCCCTCCAACCTTTCTTCCAATGCTTCAACTCTTTTTCTAACCATTGGTAAACGATTTCCCAAATTAATTAGGAAAGGATTTCCTAATTCAACCCCCTTCCTAATATATCTCCCTCCTTAATTTGAAAATAATTCAATTAGGAAATAATCTCATTTAGAAAGGTTTCCCTAATTGATTTCTTCCTAATATAATGTATTAATTCCCTGCTGAGCCCCACCCCTTTAACCTCCTTTCTTTCCTTATACAGACAACCCTGTCGTATCAGATAGGCCCTCTTAAGTAAAGGCGAAAGAACTAACAAGGGAAGCCTATACTCTTGAAATTCAAAAAGTTGAGAATTCGGATCCAACCTTAAATGAGATAGTAGCTTCAATTCTAAAAGTTGGGAATTCGGACCCAACCTTTAGAAAGTTGGAATGGTGCATAAGCCTATGATCATCATATAACTTGTACTATGGTATTAAATAGTAAACAAGACAGAAATTGATGTTATGCATTTCTTATGACCAGTAAGAAATTTGCATGTGTTTTAAATCAATTATCAACGTATTATTATTAGTTCTTATGCATTGCTTGCGTAATTCATTAGCTCTATCTCATTAGTAGTAGTGGTATTGCAAGCAAGGAGAATGAGCCGGTAGGGTAGTAGTCAGGACAGTTGACTACTCTTTTGTATACATACACTTTTTGGGTGTATTAGAGTAAGAGTTATACAGACATTTAGCTACGTAAATGAATTTTAAAAGTTTGAGTAAAGCTCTATATTTCAATTGAGAAGTGCATTTTATTTTAAGATATATTATATATGCTTCTTGATATGAAGTATATATGAAGTATAAAGCTTGATATATTATCATATGTTAGGATATTCTGAATAGACTACTCTTAATCTCCGATTTCAATAGAGATATTTTAGAATAGGTGTTAGTAATGAGTTCTATTAAGATTCTCCTTTACTGTTTCACTCAAGATTGACTATACGAGGGTCAAATGGGATGTGACAATGTTCATCATCAAACAAAAAATTAATGATGAAGTATAAACAATTATAAAAAAGTATTCTTCGTCAATGGCAAGCCCTTGAATAATGTGGGCATTTAAGATATGCCAATCAAGGCAACAAATGAAAATACTTAGAAAATAACAAACTCTGGCACATCTCTAGATTACGGAGAAACTTATGAAACTTATCTACATTGGGCAACTAGCTGTGAATGGGCGTTATGCCACTTTCAAAGCCGAAACTTGGAAAATAATGAAATGCACCTTAGTAATTACTTATGCAACAAGATAGACACTCTTTACACCGCCATCAACATAAGAATAGCTAGAGCTAACAACAATGTAGAGGCAGAGGCAAATTCAAATATATGCATCAAAGACTAGACATGTGAACGCAAAAAGTAAGAAGGTTTCACATACGAAAGATAAATTTCCAAGTTTGAAGTCAAATGAATCCCTATTAAGCAAAGAATATTTTTAGGCAAATAAAGGAAGGTCGATTTCTCCAATAGTAGAGAAAACTAAAGGTCAAAAGATGAAAGTTAAGAAAGCGGAGAGCGAAGAGAGCGGCGATTTTGGCAGATCGGTGGAGATCGGTGGTTCTTCGTCGGCCTGGTATGGCCGTTGGAGGTTCTTTGAAGGATCTAGGTAGAGAGGCAATGGAGTTCAAGACAGGTTTGGCCAGAGTTCCGCTTTCGGGAACGAAGGCTAACTCCTTGGCATTACGTAGTGATCTTGACGTTTTGATGGATCTTTGGAATTTATCTGGAGGAGTTCCTTGGTTGGTTTTTTACGTGGAATGCGATTTATGTGGTGAAGTTGGTCAGGCTGAGGTATGCTTTCGGCCCTGTTTTCCGGAGGTGAGGCGAGCTCCTTGGCATTCTTGGAGTTCTTGGCATCGTTGCCTCGTCATTGCTTATAATTTGTCATTGGCTGAAATTTCTACTCAGCTAAATTTCGGTTTTATGTGTCGATTTTGGAGTTCGGAGCTATTTTGGCGCATTGACTGTCTTGATTCCATATTTGTTTAATTTGAGTTCTTGTTTTTTTATCGGTTGATCTGCAAGAGTTTGATGGTGTTTGGATATTTAGATGGACAACATGGTTCTTTCTATTTTGAAGAATTGCTTTCTTATGGAATCTTGAAGATTGTTGGATATGATGTTCTTCTGTTAGGTTTGGTTGTGGACAGAAGAAGCAGTTTCTTGATGTTCTTTTTTTCTTTTAAAGGAAAATTTACGTTACAAGCAGATTTTGGCTTGATTGCATCTAGTTATGCAACTATGTGGAAGGCATTGTCTATTAAAGCCAGAAATATTGCTGTGATAGATTTAAAGTGGTTCGGTTTGTTTATGGAGTTTGTTCGGTTCCTTCTAAAATTATTGGAACCAGCTTTAGTATTTTGGTTGCTGTTTGGACTCTTGATGTTGGAATTGGTGTTATTATTTCATCAACTTTGTTTGGATCATTCAAGGAGTTTATTGTCGGATGTTCTGGCAGTGGTTCGACTTTGTTGAGATGGTTGTTGGTTGATGTTGGTAATGACAAAGCGGTTGTTTGGTCTATTGCTTTTCAGTTGTTATATGAAGATCAAATCTTATTGTTTAAAGATTTGAAGGAATTGAAGTTTTTTGGTTTCTCTCTTGTCTATATGATGATAATGGTAATGATTATCGATTTGATTTGCTTTGGCATTGATGAGGCCGGTTATTGGCTTCTTGAGGTCGTCGGTGTTATGGCTTTCCATTGGAATATCACTGGTGTTGTTCTTCCCAGTATTATGGATGTGATGGCGATTCTCAGTTTATACGACTTTGCTTGTGAAGAGGCTGTTTGGAGCTTGTTGGACCCTAAGATTGATGGGAACATAGATGATGTTTGGATAGCTGGTTTAGAAGTTATTTTAATCTTTCTTGTAACTAGTTATCATTTACTCATTTTGCTTATAGGCTTCTTACACCTTTTTAAAACCATTATGATGAAATATGGGATTTTCACTATGTTTCATTTTCCATCTTTTGGGAAAGCTGGGATACTAACCAACCTTTTAGGTTGTTTTAATATTTGGTATCCCCATCACCCCAATGGATCTAAAATAGAATTTAGTGAATCGCATATACATTATGGTAGTTTTAAAGGGTTTGCTTTTGCTTTCTAGATTGCATTAGGTTCTCTTATTTTAATGCAATTTGCATTTCTTCAAAAAAAAAAGGTGAGAGTTGGTGCATAGAGATATATGGGGCCATCTCTCATCACTTCTCTAATATGATCATTGTACTACATCTTCACAGATGATAACATTTAAAAAATAAGAGTTTTTTATAAGAAAGTAAACATGGTGTTTTCACAAAAGTGAATTGATAAAGTCTAATTTATGATGAGACTGAAGTTAAAATTAAGTACCTTTGATAAAAAAATGATGGGTATGACACTCCAAAATTCAAAAACAAATGCAATTGCATACAATGTATATGGAGCAAACAATCACTTGAACTCAAAAAAATGGAATGGCAAAAAAGATTGAGAAAAACTCTAAATGGATATAGAGAAGCATGACACTGCATCCATGTCATCCCAAGATCTTTTGGGCAAATGCAATTAACACAATAGCATATATGATAAAACAAGGACCAATAATTGCATTCAACTTTGGGCTTCCTGAAGAAGCAAGGACAGATAAGGAGGTGTATTTATCACACTTGAAGATTTTTTGTTACCTATTATATATTTGTGTATATCATATAGACAAAGATAACCTTAATTGAGAATCAAAGAATTTCTATTATAGATTTTGGAGAGTGAATTACCATGAGTAGAAATAATATCTTCAATAAATGTGTCATACATAGGTCAAGCTCTATCATAAAAGACACCTCCAATTCAAAGCACTATGAACTAAAGGACCCATCTAGAATAAGAGTAACCTAAGCCCGGTACATGTGGCCTGAATGGCTAAATCATAAGATCACAAAGAACTCACCAGTCAACTAAAAGTTATTCTCTTTTTCTTTATTATATGTTACAAATGCAACAAAGCCCAAATAATAAAAAAGTAATTCAGGTAAAAGATTATGTTAAGTTTGGCACTTAACATAAAAGAAGAGATAAAATCTTTTTATAAGAGCAACATCTAAGCACTGACCAAACTGCCCAAAGATAAGAAGTTAAAAATTTGATATACATAATGAAGAAAGAGAATGTGAGAGCCAAAAGCTACAAGAAAAAGTTTGATGCAAAGGATTTCCAACAAAAATAATATATAAATATTCTCTCTTATAGTTAAACTAATGAATACTCATCTATTATCGAGAATTGCAACAACACTATCTATACCTTAAACAATTGGATGTTAAAACAACTTTCCTCCATTGTGATCTAAAGGAAGACAGCTACATGGTACAAAACAAAAGGCATTGCTGAACCTGAAAAAAAAAGTCTTATACAAGTTAAATAAAAGCCCTTATGGCTTGAAATGAGTACCTCACCACTGGTACTAAAAGTTCAATAGGTTCATGCACAAAATCAAACTCTACAAATGCAACAAAGATCATTGTTTTCTAACAAATGAATATGAGAACATTACATTTCTTTGTTATTGCATGTGAATGAAAAGATAATTATAGAGGATGGTATTGAAAATATTAATGATCTAAAAAGACAGCTATCAAAATAGTCTAATATGAAAGATCTTGGATAAGCCAAAAATGCTCTCAAGATGAGAATAGAATGCAATAAGGCTGCATATACATTAAATCATTGACAAACACAATGTCTCAAAAAGGTTTTATAAGGTTCAATAGCAAAAGCAAAGCTTGTAAGTACATGCTCATTAGCCACATCTAATTATCTAACTAACATAATCAAAAAGCTAATAACAAAAAGAAGCACATTGTCAAAGTCCCTCCTTTATGCCTTAGATGTTGGATCACTTACGTATGCAATGGTCTGCATAAGACCAAGTATTACAAAAGCAATGGGAGCTGTCAACAGATTCATGTGCAATCCGTTAAACAAACATTAGAAGTTACGAGGTGGATATTGCACTATCTATAAGATGCAATCGTTCATTACCTAAAGTTTAAAAGAACTAACTTAAAATTTATACGGCCATATTGACTTGAATCTAGGAGAATACCTAAATACAATGAGAAGTACCACCCAATATATCTAGTCTTTCGGTGACATCAATATCATTTGAGTGTCACAACTTCAAAAGATAATTGCAACATCAACCCCATAAAATGAATGTCATAAAAGCCAACAACGAGATGTTGTTCTTAAAAGGTTTATAAAGAACTCAACAAATCACAAAAAAACATCACTCTTTTGCAACAGCTAAAGCATTTTTATTTGGCAATGAATTCTAAATTCCACTCCTAAAGAAACACGTATAGATCAAGTACCATTACATACATAATTTGCTAGGAGTTGGTGCTTTAAAGCTTATTAAGATTAAGGGGCAAAAAATCTCATTAATATGCTCACAAAAGTAGTACAAGTAGAAAATTTGAGGCTTTATGAAGCCTTAGTTAATCTTCATCAATTATGGTTTGGAGGCACCACATGCAAAGGTGTTTGAACACATATCATTAAATATATTAAAAATTTATCTCTAAATGAGAGATTGTTAAAATTAAGGCTATCTCTTATCAAATATTTATAAGATATGATTGAGATCTCATATTTATTGCAAATATTTAACTGAAATTTTCAAAGATGGAGTCAATTTTTTGAGCTATGAGATCTTTTTGTTTACTTTAAGATATATTATGAAATATGCCTACAATTATTGGTCATCAAACCCATCTTTTTCGCCACTATAATAGATTGTGAGAAGAAGGGGTTTGGCATCACATAATTACAAGCAATTCAAATGTGGAAGGCAAGATAGGGGAGAGGGGTTGTCAACTGACAAAGGAAGAAATTTTTATAGTTACAAAAGGGAGATTTGTCAACTACTTCAATAACAAACATGTGCTATTAATTTTTGTTCAATAAACAAAATCAAAGTTTTCTGTCATAATAGGAAGAAACCCTTGCAATTGAGAAGGAAAAGAGCAAAAACATCATCTTCTCTAAATTCAATATCAAGAAAACTTTGCCAAAGCGAGGAATGCCATTGTAAATGCCTTTTATATCATATATCCATGCAGCTTCCAAAGCCTTGCAGGATATTGCATAGGGGAAAGGGAGATCAAAATGCTTTTGAGAACTTTCAAGAATTAAAAAATGATTGCTAGCCACACTTCCTCACAATGGTCGGACTAAACTAAAGAAGTAGGAATTAGAGTATCCTGCAAGTTTTGAACAAAGTTTTCTTGATTTTCAGCAAGATTCAGTTAGCATCAGGCATCCTGTTAGCACAATGCTTTGTTAAAAAATAAATTGATAGAAAACATACATCCTTCTTTGATATTGTTTATCAAGCCTCCTATCCAATTCCCGCCTTGCTTCAGATTGTTTCTCAAGCCGGTCAATGGCAAAAGATGACTTCTCACTTTCAATTTTCTGAGACAGCTCCAAAGAAGATAGCTTACTCCTAAGTTGCTCCTAAAGTTAAGAGCAATGGTGTTAGCCATTTACAAGCAACCATATCATGCATACTCGGTTGAAATAAAAAAAATTGCATCGATAGAAGAAAAACATTAACAAAATGCAAAACAAGTTGGCTTAGAGATCAAAGGTGCTAACACACAGATAGGTAACTTATTAATGAACAATCTAATTATAGTGACTGTATGTTAGCACAGTAGTCCAAAGCAAAGGAAATAGTTTTCAATAACAGAAGCAGCACATCTTTGGTTCTACTTCAACGTTGAGCGTTATAATTATCTAGTAGTTCTAACTACTAAAGGAACGGAAGATCTATTATGGTTTCTCATTTTGGTTGCCTGAGCGTTATAATTATCTAGTAGTTCTAACTACTAAAGGAACGGAAGATCTATTATGGTTTCTAATTTTGGTTGCCATATAGGTGAAAAGAAAGAGCATTCAGGGGTGCACAAAATTCATAGGGTAATATCATTTTTGTTCTGTAGTGATGCATGATGGAGACAGCACTACAACATCAAGCGGTAAAGTTTTGGTGAAAACAAAACTAGCATAAGCAAGTATCAATATATAACAGACTTAAAAGCAAGTCCCTTAGTTATTTAAGTTGTCATCCGCACACAAATGCACATGCATTAACATACAGTGCAAACACATAAGCATTTACAAATGCATGATAATTCATGTGGTGCATATGCATAAGCAAATAGACAAATTAAAATATTATGGACACTATAAACATCCTTCATAATAGATATTACCAGTAAGTCGCAAAAAAAAAATTCTTATTATTGGTGAGAACTCTGTAATTTTTTTAAACTTTTTATGTGCCACAAAACATTTTTACAAAAAAGTTACTCATAAATTGTTTCCAATCAGCGCAAGTAATTAACTGCAACACTTTAGCCTTATGCTTGAACAATAGGAGCACAATGTTCCCAGAGATGAGCCAACTAAATGCTTCTAGAAAACTATCAAACTATTTGGTGAAAAATAATTAATGTAATTAAAGATGAAACAGAAAGTAATATGAGAAGCAGCATAGATAAATTTAGTATGACCAATGAAAACATAACCAAAACTAAGAAAAACAAGTTATGTTGAATTTACAATGGCAGAATCAATCAACTTTTCCAAGGTAACAAACACACCTTAACCATAAGTTGATGTTCACTTTCGAGCTCACATAGTACACCTTCTTCCACACTTTTCTTTTCCATGAGAAGAGATGGAGCTGATTTCTCATGCATTTCATCATCAGTTTCATCAGACTCGCTAAAACATGTAAGTTAAAGAAAAATTTTATAAGCATATATACACATAAAGACAAAATCATGTTTACATACACAAAAAATTTGAATGTATAAATTGAGTAATATATTTCCAGATACGCGATAATCCAAACATCTTTCTTAATGCATTCAATGTTTAGAAAGGATTGAAGGCACACCTCAGGTAAACATCAGGACAATTAAATCGTGTGCCAGTAGTTAGCCTATAGGCAATAGTTTCATCCTCACTTCCTGATTCCTGGGCATCATCATCAGTGATGCGCATAACAAAAGGCTTATTACTTCCCATCTCCTTCATTTCAGGAAAGCGACTGAAATAAAAGCTAACTCATGAGAGGTAAGCGAAGTAAAAAAAAAATCCAAAACAATCTATCTAAGTGATCACAAATTTAATGGCTTGGACATTCATACATCGAGTCATATTTCAAAGGGGAGAGGACTGCATTTTGAGCTCCAAGTTGCTTCTTCAATGAATTCAACTGTGATAAAAGATCATCCAAAGTCCAAAGAGGCTCTGGATCAGCTGAAGTTACCATAGCCGCATTAATTGGGCAACGAAGTTCTAATTTAACATACCCCCTGAAAAAAAGAAAATGAACAGGTAACTATGAGATAGAAAAAATGGGGTGATTAACAAAATTTCCATAAGGGACAGGAAAACGTGGCTTACATGGCTGAATTATATCTCAAAAAACTATGGTTCTGTCTCTGAATGAATCTAAGTTCTTACTCTTTCTGGCCTCCAAAATCGTCCCAGAACATAAAAGCGGTCTGAAAACAACAATACAACAAAAATATACAATTGGGACCACACGTCAAGTTTTTTATAAGCAAATAAGGCATTCATCACACAAAATGATACTCGTGTAAAAGAATCCTCATGGGCTATTTGATATCGGATTTACAGCCGGATTTAAATTTAAGTCGGATTCAAGCTAAATCCAGCCAAACGGTTTTTGAGCGCGCGTTAAATCCCGGCGATGGGTAAATCTCGGATTTGAGGATTTAAGGCTTAAATCCCGTATTTACTAAATCCCTCGGTTTGGCGAATTTATGGGATTTGGCCGAAGAAGCGCGCGAAAGGGAGAAAGTTACCTTCAAAGCCAGCGAGCTCCAGTTGTTGCTTCCGATCAAAATGTCGTAACTTCCGATCCGACCGGAAGGAAAAGTCGTCGAAGGAGCGAAGTCGAACAGCCCGAAGGAGCCGAAGAAGCGACTCGTGCAATCTCTACACCTCCTGCGAAGCAACGAAGCCGAACAGCGATGACGAAAAGAAGCGAACCCTAGACGCTGTTGATTAACTTAATTAATATAATTTAAAATATTAATAATTAAGTAAATTGATTAAATAATTAATATTATAATTAGTGCATAAATTAATTATATAAATTAACTTAATTTCATAACCAGTAATTAAATATTAATGTAATTAGCTTAATTAATATAACTTAAAATATATATCATTAAATATATAATTAATTGTATAAATAAAAATTAATGAGTAACTTGTACTTTAATTTTTTAAATTCATAACACATTAATTTTTATTTATAATTATAAATTTATTTTTTAGCTTATATTTATCTTCTTCACATTTAAATACTTAACTGACATAAACCCTGAAATATGTTACAAAACAGTTTTTTAAGATTTAACATAATTTAATATTTGTCATATCAAGCAGTTTTTAGGATTTAACATCCCATAATTTATTAAATATGGATTTACAGAATTTACTAAATTTCACTAAAGTTAAATCTCACTTGTTGTCAAACAGCCCCTCAAAGAATCATCTAAAATTTCAACATCCTAACACATTAACATTTCAGAGTCCTCGACATTATTGGATATTGCTCTCCTACTTTCTCCCCATCAATTTTCACTCATCCAGATCCCAGCCACTAAATTCCTTCCCTCTCTTTCTCTCGTATCTAACCACAAACCGCTCTTTACTCTCACTTTCGCTCGTTCCTAACAGCTTAAACACACAAGAAAATAAAGCATTTAATCAATTAAATAAAGCAAATTGCGAAAAATCCACAGCTACTATTTTAGGGCGGTTTGGTGGCAAAATTTAACCGAGATTTAATCAAGATCTAGGTTAAATCACGCAAACAGATTTTAGAGCAGTTAAATTTTACATTATGCTAAACCACGCTTCTTCCATCGTTTTAAGATTTAATGCAATATGTGAAATCCTCAGGGGTTGTTTGGCAACGGAATTTATACAGGATTTGAGCAGGATTTAGCCAAATCGGAATTGAGAGCCCCATAAAACTCACTTATTCATGTGAAGCCTTCAAACTTCACTTCACTGTGAAGTACGCGAGGTCGAAGCAGCAGCTAAAGAAAGGGCGAATAGGAAAAGCAACAGTAACGAAAAAAGGGAGAAGATGAAAAGCAAACCCTAAACGTATTTGATCTAAATTAGAAATTAATACAAGTTATCATAATTTAAATAACTTAAATTATTAATAATTAATTAAATTAATTAAATAATTAGTAATCTAATTTAATTTAATTATATATTTAGAAGTAAAATTAGTAATAAAAAAATAAATAAAAAGTTTAATTATTATAATTTGAAAGAGAAATAACTATTATCTAATTAACATTATTGATATATATATCATCAAAAAATTATCTTGATCAGGCACGAATCTTGAGGTAAAATTTAGTTGGAAATTTTTTTAAATATAATATGGGACCATCCGAACTCCGATTTTAGCAACTTATAGTCAAACTAAACGTCTTGAAAAGACAAACCCAATGACACTAACTCAACTCAATCTAAGCCCAAATGGGTCCAAATTGAAGACTCATAGCATCTTTGGAAAGTTCCAACCATAAATTGAATAAACAAATAATTTTCGAATGTGATATGCTTATAATCGAATCGAGCGCCTTGACGAGATAAATCCAACGAGTCTAAGATCATTAAATTCTGACATCATTAAGGAATTCAAATTCCCGGTAAACAGTCTATGATCAAGGGGATCAACATCAGTCATCCATTCAAACCACTATCAAATTATCCTTGATCTCCCTCCAATTTACTAGCCATGCCACTCTCATAATATTATAAATAGATTCCTCATTCTTCATTGAAGGGGAGAGGTAGGGGAAGCCATGAAGAGAAGGAAGAAAGAGAGAGAGAGAGAGAGAGAGAGAGAGAGAGAGAGAGAGAGAGAGAGAGAGAGAGAGAGAGAGAGAGTTCTCTTGCCACCGGACTCCTCAATAACTTATTGTTGTCGAGCTATCGTTGGATTTCTACCTGGCCACCAACTGATGCAGGACTTCTGCCCGACTATCGACTAACGTCGGACTTTACCCAGCAATTGACCAACATTGGACTTCTACTCAACCATTAAGTGACACTGAACTTCTATTTGTACACCGATTTCATAATAATCAGATGCAGACTGGGGACAACTTTGACTTCAACCGTAGTCAAGAAGATTCCTCCAACACATCCAACATCTAAGATGATATATTCAAAAACTATTTTTTATAAAGCTTCGAGCAAATGCAAGGATGCTTCAAATAAATTATAAGCTTTACACTGTTCCTAGTTGGACTTCTACTCCTTAGGCAAGGTTTTAATCTCGATCTCAAAAAGACAGTAATGATATGAAGATAGACTTTCCTTAACCTTTGATTTTAGTACACACAGCATTCATCGCCTTCCAATCAAATCATAATTAATCCCAGGGGGATTCAATTAGACCTCTTCGACAGAGATTAACATCATCAAGCAATATTATGACAATTAACCTTAGATAAGTCAAACATCATAAGAGGATATCAACTAAATCTTAAATTCTTGATTAAAAAATACACGATCTTTATTATGTCTCAATCAATGGATGATTAACCCTAGGGGGATTCGATTCGACCTCTTCTATACATGTTAATGTCATCGAGCAATACTCTAATAAATAACTTCGGATGGGTCAAATTATAAGCTTGAGAGGATTCAAAGAATTGCTTAGGAAGTATCTCCACCATACATTACCTGATTAATTTATTATTCAAACATTTTATAACAGTCTTATATGTTCTTTTAGATCCATTATAGATGCGACAATCAGAGGATTTTTTATGACCAAATCCTTTAACGAAGCTTATGCTTTGATTGAAGAAATGACAAAAAATAATTTCCAATGGACATATGGAAGAATAAACCTTAAGATGGCACATAGTGTCTATGAATCAAATGCCTTATCAAATTTAACTGCACATATAGCTGATATATCTAATAATCTCGACAAAATTTAAGTTAATTCTTTCCAAAGTACACCTTTATTATTATAAGAGAGTATGTTTGGATCCTTTAGTGACTGAAATGCATCAGGGATTGAATCATTAAATGCCATCAATAAGCATCATAATAACCCTTTCTTTAATATATATAACCAGGTTGTCAAAATCATCCTAAATTTAATTGTAGTAATAATCAAAATGGGAGTACTTAATAAATAGAATTCGAGTCAGCCCAATCAAGAAGGAAAATGGAACCCACCTCCTCAAAATTATGGAAACCTAAGGCATAACTATTCACCTAGATTTAACTCAAATAATCAAAATAAAGATAAAATACCAACATTAAAAGATCATATTTTCTAAATGACTACTTAATTATAAAGTCAAGCTGTTATAGTAAGAAATATTAAAAAATTAATTATATTAGTTAGGTAGTTATTTGAACAATAGACCCCATGAAACCTTGGCTAGTAATAAAAAAATAAATCCTAGAAAAAATCTAAGGAATATTACAAAGCTTTTCAATTGAGGAATTGAAGAGGGTTAGAGGAAGTGGTTAGAAAGGAGGAGAAGCTTGTGGATGAAATTATTATGGAAGCACGTATAGAGCTTACTAAGACTGAGGAATATTCTAAACCCACTAAAGAAGTAGAAAAACTTGTTAGAAAGGTTGTTAAGAAATTATCACCACCATTTTTTCAGAAATTAACAAAGTAGTAGATGATTGGTTGAGGGGGATGGAAAAGATATTTGATAGTATGTATTGTCCTCCTGAGAGGAAGCTACTGTTAGTAGTCTTTCTATTAGATGGCAAGGCATAATACTAATGGATGGGCCAATAAGAGGAGAAATTTCTAGGGAGATTGAACTCTCTAATCAAATGGAAGGAGTTCTTTGATGTGTTTAGAGCTTATTTTATACCACCTTCTACTCCACAACAAATACAAGAGGCGTTTTCTGAGGCCAATTCAGGGGAGTTAGACAATTATACTTTACAAGGTAGAGTTAATTACTTTAGCTATATATGCTCCACTATTGGGTAGCACTACTATGGTGATGTGTTATAGGTTCTTGAGAAAACTTTGAGATAGTCTAAGTCAACTTCTCGTGTCATTTCACATTTTTAATTTTTCTGATCTTATGGAGAGAGCTCATCTGATAGAGAATGATCTGATGGCTATTTATTAGTGGTAGACTGCTAGTAGGAAAATGTTTAGTGGTGAGACTTCTAGCAATGGCTTTTATGGGAAGAAGAATAGGTTTACTCTTGGAGATTCTAAAAAAGGTGGATGGTCAGCATTTATAGTAGTCTATGGCAAAGACAAAATAACCAATTTTGGTTTTATTAGTGTGGAACTTATGTTCTAGAGTTATGAAATACATCATTCTAGTCAGTGTTATAGGATAAATGGTCAGTGCACCAGATGCAACCAAATAGGGCATCAGGTAGTAGAGTGTCTACAAGAAGAATTTGATTAACGTTTTAAGTCAAGATCATAGAGCTGGTGGTTTGGGTTTAATTGCAAGGAGTCCATTTAGCATTTGTTAAAAAGTGCCTAGCAATTCTGTTGCTTCAGCTTTAGTTTAGTTACATGTATATAGTTTGACTCAGTAGGAGACTCGTGATGCTCTAGATGTTGTGAAAGGTATAGTTTAAACTTTTGAGCATCCATATCATATTTTATTTGATTTTAGAGTTAGTCATTTCTTTATTTTTGGGCTTTTCTTTGATTTACTGTGAAAGTTCGATGGGATGTTAAGCCCTATGAACTTAGTCCCAAAGCTAATTAAAAGAGAAGTGAATCGGTATCAACGATATCTAGATTCACCACAATGAAAAATAAAGTGCAGAAATTAAAATGCGGAAGCAATAATAAGAAAAGAACACACCAGATTTATAGTGGTTCGGTCAAACCTTGACCTACGTCCACTCCTTGGAGGCACCCTCCAAGTATTGCACTAAAATAGTGACTCTCCTTTAGCCCCCACAGCTAGGCGGAGAAGCCCTTACAAAATCACTTCCACCTTCCCCGGTGCGGCGGAGTCGCCGGATCCTTTGACACCAAAGAGACTTCTTCTTTGGTGAACTTACCTCGAGACAAGCCATGAATCCGATGGTACTAAGGTGCGAGTTCGCCGGAGCAACTGTGTGGAACCCCCTCCACACTCCCATGAGTCCCCCCTCACAGGATCTTCTCCCTCTCTCAAACTCCACACTTTCCTCTCTCCCTTTCAAGCTCTCTCTTCAAGTTTCCCCCACAATAACGAAGCTACAATGGCTGTCAAAGATGCTTACAAAGTGCCATGCTAAAGCTTAAATAGAAGCTCTCAAAACGAGCTCATTAATGCAAGTTGCCGACAATATCGTCCAGGACGATAGGCATATCGTCCTGGCCGATTAGTTCAAATTCAGCTCAACGACCTGGGACGATTTCGAACGATCAGAAGAAAATTGGTTACATCGTTCTGGCCGATATCACGATCGTCCAGGCCGATTAGTTTAAAACCGATTTCAATCGTCCTGATCATCGCCCTGAATACAAGCTGTACGATGTAGATCGTCCAGGTCATCGTCCTGGCTGATCATGTGATAGTCCCGGACGATGTGATCGTATCAATCAACTATTAATGCTTTCCAAAGATACCAGATCAATTTAGACATGATTGAGTTAGATCGTCCTGGACGACAAAAATATCGTCTTGACCGATTTCCTAAAACAAAGAATTCCTAAACTGATTATGGCGGCTAATTTTTTCTGAATTGAGATTATCGTCCAGACCGATCTGTTGACGGCTGCCTTAATGAGGATGCCCTAATTAGGGTTTCTGATTTTGGACAGATCGTCCAGGCCGATATTAATATCATCCCGGACGATGTTAACAAAAACAAAAATCATATAGGGAGCAAAAGAATTTCTACTAAGTTATAGCCACACCAAATACAACAGACTCAAGAAAGGAAAAAGCTTACAAACTGACACAGACCTAGTCTACCCAATCTTGAGTTGGTTCCAGATTGCAGTCTGATCGTGTGGACCTGAAATGTTAGCATATAAGGCAATCGTAGAGAAATAAGGAATATTTGCTATCATCAAAATCATAGATTCGCAACAATCTCCCCCTTTTTGATGATGGCAAAACATTTCAATTTGAATTTTTATAAAAGTAAATCCTCCTAATCTCCCCCTCACTAGAATAAATCCTTTTAAAAAAATAGGGGAGATGAAAATATTTTTGTTGTTTTAAAATTTTTGAAAAGAAAAAAAGATACAACGTTCTCCCCCTTTGACATTATCAAAAAGAGAGGAGGAACAAACAAAAAACAAAATGAACAAAAAATATTCCTTGATCAAGTGAAAAGCAAATGTTCTTAAAATGAGAAAGTTACCTCTGAGTTTTAATCAAAAAACTTAGTAAAATTGGATTAACAACACATAGCCCAGTAAAGGTTAGAAAATCAAGAATTGATAATCCAAACTCAAGTTCTTTAAAAAGGCTAAAAATCTTTTTAATTCAATATCTAAATCAAGGAATAAATTAGAGAAAGAAATAATAATTTTTCAAAACTCCTTTCATAAAACATATCTAATAGAAGATCAATGCACGAATTGTTGAATCAAGAATTAAAATTTTTAAAGTCAAGTATCGTAAGTATCAAGGGTTTTCTTAAGCTTTTTAAGAAGTATAAGAATGGTAAGCATTAACTTTTTGTGGGCTCATTTTATGCCTCTTGACAATTGGTTGGCGCACTGCGCATCTTTTGATACACTTTGTGTATTCTATATTTTTTAATTTTGACGCTTTGCTCATCTTTTATTTTTGGCATCATTGGCCAATTTTTTTTTATTATGCTATCTTTTTGAAATCTTAAATACCAAAAGTAAACTCATACTATTGATAAAGCGAATTTCTTGATTAAGAAAATTTTGAATTAAATTCAACAACTTGCAAAAGATTCCTATGCGATAAATAAAATATAATGAGATAAAAAATTTAGTTTCAAAAACCAATTTAAAGATAAAAAAGATTTTAAATCAAAAGTAGAAAAAACCTCTTTTAGGAAATAGAGATTGAAAGTAAAAAACATGAGTTTCCTTCCTTTGATTGTTTCTAGAGAAGTCAATAGCAACTTACCAAAGATTTAAAAAAATAGAAAGTAGATTTTTTATTTTTAGAAAAGTGAATGTGTGTGTTGATCAGAGAAAAAACTTTTACGAAAGCAAAAAAAAAAAGAATAAACAAAAAAGAAAAAATATAAGATAAAAATGAAAAAACATAAAAATAAAAACACAAAATAAAAATGAAAAAAAAAACAAAAAACATAACACAAACACACAAATAAGGCTTTTAACCATTATCAAAATTAATATTTTCAAATAAAGGTGGTTTGGTGATTGAAAAACCTTCCGCAAAAATACGATTAGAAATATTAGCCATGGATCGAAATTCAAAAGTTTTTAAAAACTTATTTTATGAAAACTGCTCTGATACCACTTGAAAGTGCTCTGATGGCACTTGAAAGTTCGTTAGGGATGTTAAGCCCTATAGAACTGGCCCAAAGCTAATTTAAAAGAGAGAGGTGAATTAGAAAACTTTAAAATCAAAGATAAAACTAAAACCAATATCACCACATAGAAAACCAACGATGCGGAAATTAAAGTGCGGAAGTAATAAAGAAAGAACACACCGGATTTATAATGGTTCGGTCAAACCTTGACCTACATCCACTCCTTGGAGGCACCCTCCAAGTATTGCACTAAAATCGTGACTCTCCTTTAGCCCCCACAGCTAGGCGGAGAAGCCCTTACAAAATCACTTCCACCTTCCCCGGTGCGGCGGAGTCGCCGTGTCCTTTGACACCAAAGAGACTTCTTCTTTGGTGAACTTACCTCGAGACAAGCCTTGAATCCGATGATACTAAGGTGCGAGTTCGCCGGAGCAACCGTGTGGAACCCCCTCCACACTCCCTTGAGTCCCCCCTCACAGGATCTTCTCCCTCTCTCAAACTCCACCCTTTCCTCTCTCCCTTTCAAGCTCTCTCTTCAAGTTTCCCCCACAAGAATGAAGCTACAATGACTGCCAAAGACGCTTACAAAGTGCCATTCCAAAGCTTAAATAGAAGCTCTCAAAACAAGCTCATTAATGCAAGTTGCCGACAATATCGTCCAGGACGATAGGCATATCGTCCTGGCCGATTAGTTCAAATTCAGCTCAACGACCTGGGACGATTTGGAACGATCAGAAGAAAATTGGTTACATCGTCCTGGCCGATATCACGATTGTCCAGGCCGATTAGTTTAAAACCAATTTTAATCGTCCTGATCATTGCCCTGAATACAAGCTGTACGATGTAGATCATCCAGGTCATCGTCCTGGCCGATCATGTGATCGTCCCGGACGATGTGATCGTATCAATCAACCATTAATGCTTTCCAAAGATACCAGATCAATTTAGGCATGATTGAGTTAGATCGTCCTGGACGACAATAATATCGTCCTGGCCGATTTCCTAAAATAAAGAATTCCTAAACTGATTATGGCGGCTAATTCTTTCTGAATTGAGATTATCGTCCTGGTCGATACAAGTATCGTCCAGGCTGATCTGTTGACGGCTGCCTTAATGAGGATGCCCTAATTAGGGTTTCTGATTTTGGACAGATCGTCCAGGCTGATATTAATATCGTCCCGGACAATGTTAACAAAAATAGAAATCATATAGGGAGCAAGAGAATTTCTACCAAGTTATAGCCACACCAAATACAATAGACTCAAGAATGGAAAAAGATTACAAACTGACACAGACCTAGTCTACCCAATCTTGAGCTGGTTCCAGATTGCAGTCTGATCGTGTGGATCTGAAACTTTAGCACATAAGGCAATCGTAGAGAAATAAGAAATATTTGTTATCATCAAAATCATAGATCCGCAACATACTGCACTTGTCTTAAGTTGTATTACCCATTTATCTTTCTATTACTTTATTGACTAGAGATGAGATGATAGCTAAAAAAATTTATTTCTATGATCTTGAGATTTCTAATAAGTAGTGGAAATTTAGTTTGATTTTATTTCCTATTTTTTATATGATGTTATTTTGGGCATGAATTAGTTGAGTCAACATTAGGATCAGATTGATTACTTGCATAAGTGAGTTATATTTTTTTATGGGAAGTGAGAGTTATGTATTCAAGGGAGTTAGAGGTATTTTATCCTGTTTGATCTCTGCTATGGAAGAAGATAGATTATCGAAGAAGGTTTGTATAGTATTTCTAACATTTGTCCAGGATAACAATATTGATTTTGATCTTCTTTCTGATATTTCAGTAGTATGAGATTTTTTAGATATATTTCCTAAGGAGTTAGTCAGTTTATCTTTAAATAGAGACTTATAGTTATGTTTTGATATTTTCGGGCACGACCTTGATATATAAAGCTCCATATAGGATGGAACTTAAGGAGCTTCAAGAGATGAAAGTTTAGCTTCAGGAGTTGGTTAATGAGGGATTTATTCATCCTAGTTTGTATCTCTGGGAGCTCCTAACCTTTTTGTGAAGAAAAAAGGATGGTATGATGCATATTTGTATTGACTACAATAAGTTGAATAAAGTTACTATAAAAAATATCCACTTCCATGAATTGATGATCTATTATTTCA
Source organism: Dendrobium huoshanense (assembly GCA_016618105.1). Taxonomy (NCBI): domain Eukaryota; kingdom Viridiplantae; phylum Streptophyta; class Magnoliopsida; order Asparagales; family Orchidaceae; genus Dendrobium; species Dendrobium huoshanense. The sequence continues at coordinate 24,052,981 of CM028351.1, read as the reverse complement.
GCTTGCTAGATCTTTTGTATTATCAAAGATTGATATGTGATCTGGTTAATATAAGGTGAAGGTGAGAGAGGCTGATGTATTGAAGATATCTTTTAGTACTCGGTACGTTTATATTTATGTAGTCACCGATTGAACAAGGCCAACTATTGTGAGATATACAATTTCTTAGGTATGGTTAGATATTACAAGAAGTTTGTGATGGAATTTTCTCAGATTTCTACACCTCTGATGAGATTGACACAGAAGTTAGTAACTTTTATTTAGACATTGGAGTGCAAGGCTAATTTTAAGAGATTGAAGGATTTTTTGTCTTTTGCTACAGTTTTGGCTCTTCCATCTTGTATAAAAGGATTTCAAGTATTGATTGATGCATTACTTAGAGGATTAAAAAGTTTTTTGTTACAGTAAGGTAGAGTTATAACTTATGCTTCTAGATAGTTAAAGCCATATGAAAGGAACTATTCAACAAATGATCTAGAGTTAGATGATGTTGTATTTGCTTTGAAGATTTAACAATATTATCTGTATGATGTGTGGTGTGAGATTTTTACTAATCATCAGAGTCTAAAATACATATTCACTCGGAAAGATTTGAATTTGACATAAAGGAGGTGGCTTGAGTTGATCAAGGACTATGATATGACTATTTAGTATCATCCTGGCAAGGCTAATATGGTAGTAGATGCTCTGAGTAGGAATTCTTCTAGATTATCATATATGCAGCTCACTTCGAATCAGTATCTAATACAAGATATATAGAAATCATTGTTGTAGGTGATTTCTTCTACTAATTGAGATTCTGGTATATATAAAGACTCAGATGTCATTCTGCCTTCTTTAAAAAAAAGATTCATGAAGCTCAGACGTTAAACTCATGGAGAGATTATAGTTATAGGTGGTTTCTTCTATTGATTAAGATTCTGGTATAATTAATTAGATGATCATTCAATCTTCTTTAAAAGAAAGGATTTAGGTAGCTCAGAAATTAAATGCAAAATATCAAAAGTTTATTGATCAGACCAAATCTAATAAGAAATCTAAACTACAATTTTTTAATATGGTGTTATTTTATGCAAGGATAGACTTTGGGTTTCTATTTTTTTTGGAGATTTTAGATTAGAGATTCTACATGAGGCTCATTATTCAGGCTATATTATTCATCCAGGAAGTAGCAAGATGTATAAAGATTTAATAGTTTATTTTGGGGACCTAAATTTAAGGACATAACATAGTTTGTATCAAAGTGTGAGGCCTATCAGCTAGTGAAGGCAGAACATTAGTGACCTAGAGATCTTTTGTATTTATTACTTATTCCAGAGTAGAAACAGGAAGTGGTAATGATGGATTTTGCTATGGGTTTTTCTAGATCATGGTAGGGGCTTGATGCTATTTGGGTTACTGTCAATCGATTGACAAAATCTACCTATTTCATTCAGATTTGACATACATATCTGTTGGACAGTTTAACATAGATCTATGCTAAAGATATTATCATGTTGCATAGTGTGGTGAAGGTGAATTTATTTGATCGGGATGACAAATTTACCTCAGGTTATGGAGAGTATTAAGTATGGACTGGTATAAAGTTACACTTCAATATGAATTTTTTTTATTAATAGGTAGATAGTCCGGAAGGACTATTTAAGTACTAGAAGAACTTCTGAGATTGTGTTTTGGATTTTGAGGGAAGTTGGGAGGATCATATCCCATTGATAGAGTTTATGTATAACAATTATTATTAGTCCAGTATTGGTATGTCTCTTTATAATGCTCTATACAAAAGGAAATATATTACTCATTTGACTTTAACAAAGGTGGGAGATAAATAGGTGATAGGTTCAACTTTTATAGATGATACAACAATAAAGATCATTTTGATCAGAGAAAAGTTTAAATCTACACATGATAGGTAGAAAAAGTACTACTATCAAAAACACATATTTGTTGTGTTTCAAATTAGAGTCTGGTTTATGTCAAAGTCAGCTCTATGAAAGATGTTAATTGATTTAGGAGAATCAACAAGCTCAATCAAAGGTACATTGGACCTTTTGAGATTATTGAGTGAATTGGTAGTTCAGCTTATATGTTATTATTACTTGATCATATGTTTGATATACACAATATGTTTCATGTATATTTTTTGAGAGAGCAGGTATCTAATTGTAGGAAGAAATTATCAGTTGAGGATGTTGAGGATGTTGAGGTTCATCTGAATCTACAGTATATGGAAGAACCCAAAATAATTTTGGCATATAATGTTAGAAAATTGAGAAGCAAATAAATTCCGATGGTCAAACTGTAATGGAAGCATAAAATAACCAAGAGTCTACTTGGGAGAAGGAATCTGATATGAGACACTTGTAACCTTGTCTATTCTGACTTATTTTGATTTGAGGATGTTGAGAATGATATTTTTCTTAAGGTGGGTAGATTGTGAAATTTTTAGTCAAAAATTATTTTTTGAGACATCATAAATCAAAATCAGAAACCATCTTCGCCATAACATTTATTGTGAAGTGCTTTAATTACCCTAATTATTTTATAATATTTTTTGGAACTTGTTAAATTTTTTAAGAAATTAGTACCTATCGGTACAAGTGTGATTTTTGGGACCGTTAGGTGTCCGTTTTGTAAATTGATTTCACCCGAGTATTTTAAACATGATTAGCTAATTCATGAATTTTTTTTTGTAATTTTTTTAATTCTCAAATTTGAAGTTATAAGGGAATTTTGTTAAAAAATAATATTTTAATATTAAATAATTAGAATATTAATTTTTTAATACAATATCTAATTCCACTTATATAGTTTATTAAATCCTATTTCATTTTTGCCAAATCATTAACATAGAAAGCTTAGAGAATTAGGGAAGAAAGAGAGGAGAGAGAAAGGAGAAAATTTAATTTTGGATAACTTCAAGCCATTTTTGTCTATCAGCAAAATTGGGAAACTTGCTCATCTCAAGGTAGGTCATTTTATGTTCATCGTAATTTTAAAAATACATATTTTTTTAGTAAATGATTTGATTAAATTTTTTTTTCTGTTAGTGAAAAATGTTGATAACTTTGCACTAAAAAAACTTTTAAAGTGTAACTTTTTATATGTTATAGAGATTACAATTATGCATATTTTGAATATTTATTTTAAAATTTTATAATAGGGGTTTTGAAATTTATGGGATTTTTATTGAATAAAAAATTATCTGGATGCTAAAATAGTGGTGTAGTATAATAAAAGTCTTAAAATATTATTTTATATAATCCTTAATAATTTGATAATTTTCTAAAAATATTCTTTTTTGCTTAATAGGATTTTCTACTGCCTTTGTTAGAGAAAATTATGCAATTGTTATACCTGGTCAATTACTATTTAATTATTATAATATGATAATATATGTATATATGTGATTAAATTATATATATTGGGAGCCATATGGAGCTAGAATTTTTGAGATTTTATTAATGTCAAGGAATATTCTAGTGCCTATAAGGCTTATTCTTTTGGCTTTAAGCCATTTTTTAGTACCTACGAGCTTGTTTTGGTGCTATAAGCACAAAATGGAGTCATAAGCGGGCCATAATTCTTTGAGATTCTATCTGAGTCTAAGAAATGTGATATAAACTGATCTATGATATAAATTTTAATTAATTTATTTATTTAAATTTTTTAAATCAAGAAATAACTACTATACATTTATTACATCTCTTAGTATAATGATTTATTTAAACTATAATGCTTTTAAATATTTAACAAAATATTTGATAAAAGAATATTTAGTAATTTAGATTAATTTATGTAGCTTGTTGAGCTATTGTAGTTTATTGTGATTTTGCTTCTAATTTTCAGGCTCTTGGAAGGGGGTGGAGATTGTGAACTACCAATTTAGGATCCAATCTGATGTTATAGGTATTTTACTATTTTGATTTTTGTACAATCATGGCTAGTTAAATTTTTAGTATGTATGGGTATGGGTGTTCATTATTTTTTTTCATGTCTATTTTATAAAAATTTGATATCAAAGCAAACTAATACACTAGTTTTTTTGGGTTGGGTTGTGAAGATGATAGATCATAAAAAAATAGAGTTGTAAGACTTAATTTGTAAGTCTAGTGGGGCAGTTTGAAGTATGTATGGGTATGGGTGTTCATTATTTTTTTTCATGTACATATGTGTTATGTTGAATATTTTATGTGATAATATAGCCACTAAACCTAGATATGACAGATTGAAAGAGAACTAGTTAGGAAGCTAATATTTTTAGTATTGCTCTAACAGTTGGTTGAGATATAATTTCATAGTTTACTACTTTGATAGCTTAGATGATGGGTGAGGCATAGAGTAGGGTTCGTGTTATTAGATTTAAAGAGGTAGACAAACATTTATAGATTTTTATAAGGTTGAAACCTCTTAGATTTGAGGGAATTATTGAGCCTAAAGAAGTAGAGGACTTGGTGAGGAGGCTGGAAAAGATAGTTAATGGCATGTATTGTTCTCTAGAGAGGATGGTATCATTACTAGTCTTTCTATTAGATGGTGAGATAGAGCACTAGTTGATGAGCCAACAGAAGTATGAATTTTAAGGGAAAATAAACTCTCTAATTAACAAGAGGAGTTCTCTGATGTGCTTAGATCATGGCTTGTACTACCTTTGCATAATAACAAATATAGGAAACATTTTTCAGGTTAGTTTATGGGCGTAAGATAGGTATGCACTATGAGGTAGAGTTCATTGCTTTGGTAAGATATGCTCAATAGTTAGTTAGAACGCCCATGGGGAAGTGTTACTGGTTCATGATAGGACTTCGAGATAGTCTGAGTTAGCCTCTAGTACAATTTTACTTTTTTTTTATTTCTTTGAGCTTATAGAGAGAGTTCGTCTAATAGAAAATGATTTGATGGCTAGTTAGTAGCGGTGGACTGCTAGTAGGAAGATATTTAGTGGTGAGATTTATGGTAGTAATTTTTTCTTGGAAGAAGATAAGTCTTATACTTGGAGGTTCCAGGAGAGGTGGACAGTCACCATTTACAACAGTCTCTGGTAGTGACAGTATAACCTATTCTAGTTTTATTTATGGGGAACCTTTATGTAAGAGTTATGGAAGATGACATTATGGTCAGTGATATAGAATGAGTGGAAAGTGCTAAGATGTAATCAGATAGGGCATCAGGTAGCAAAGTGTCCACAGATGAGATTTAATCAACGTTTTGAGTCCAAATTTGAGAGCTTTATCAAACTAACAAGGACTCTGAAGGTAGTTCCTCTCCTTAATTTTTCTAAGGGATTATTTGGCAGAGTTAGTGGTTCTATTTTAATGGCATGGAGGCCATTTGGCAGTGGTGAGATAAAGCTTGGTGGTTTGGTTGCTTTAGCTTTAAGTAAGCCACGTGTATACAATTTATCTCAGTTGGAGGTTCATGATGCTCTAGATATTCTAAAAGGTTTAATTTATATTTTTGAGCATCCATGTTTATTCAATTATGGAACTAGTTATTCCTTTAATTTTGAGCATTTCTTTGATTTACTACACTTACCTTTAATTATACTGCCAGTTTCTCTTTATATTACTTTACCAATTAGATATGGTATGATAGCCAATAAATTTTATTTATGTGATCTTTAGATTTCTAATAAGAAGTGGAAATCTAAGTTGATTTTGTTAGTTATTTTCTTATATGAAGTTATTTTTTGTATGAATTGGTTGAGTTAGTATGAGGCTCCAATTGATTATCTAAATTGGAGAGTTATGTTATTTATGGGCAATGAGAGTTTTGTATTCTAGGGAGTTAGAGGTGTTTTATCCTATTTGTTCTCTATTATGAAGAAGATAGATTGTAGAAGAAGGGTTGTATGGTATTTCTGGCATAAGTCTAGGATAACAAAATAGATTTTTTTTCTTTTTGATATCTTAGAAGTATGTGATTTTTTAGATGTATTTTATGAGGAGTTAGTTTACCTCCAAATAGAAACTTAGAGTTTTGTATTAATATATTTTCAGGTACAACCTCGATATTTAAAGCTTCGTATAAGATGACACCTATGGAGATTTGGGAGTCAAAGGTTCAGCTTCAGGAGTTAGTTGACAAGGGAATTATTCATCTTAGTGTTCTTCCTAGGGATCACTTAAAAGTTCATTCGGGATGTTAAGCCCTTATGAACTAGCCTAAGGCTAACCAAGAGAGGGGGTGAATTAGTATTTTAAAAAATCTTTCAATCAAAAGCCAAACTTGATAAGACACCCTATGAGATCCTTAAGGGTAGGACACCCAACCTTTACCACCTCCACGTCTTTGTCTATAAGTTTTTTATTCTTAATAATGGGAAGTCTCACTTCAAAAAATTTGACCCAAAATTCGATGGAGGAGTATTCTTAGGATATTCAAGTGTGGAGAAATCCTTTAGGGTGTTTAATAAGAGAACTTTAGTGGTGAAAGAGACTACTCATATAATGTTTGATGAATTTGATCCTAAGAAGTCTAGAGTTCAGGATTAAGATGGAGTTGGAGAAATTACCACAGGAGTTAAAATTTTGAAGAAGAGAATAGAACCCTAAAACAATGAAGGAGAAGGTAAGATTACCCAAGGAAGTAGAAATGCAAATTTGGAGGAAAGGGATGAACCTACATTCACCTTGCCTAGCGATTGAAGATAATCTTTTAGTCATCCTAAAGAACTGATCATAGGAGACCCTTTTAAAGGTGTTAGGACTAGGCATGGACTTAGGAAGGAAGTGAACCACTCTGTCTTTATCACAATGACTGAACCCACCAACATCAATCAAGCCCTTTCTGATGAGTTTTGGATCTTAGCCATGCAAGAGGAATTAAACTAATTTGTTATGAATGATGTTTGGGAGCTAGTAGAAAGACCAAAGGGATAAAGTGTAGTTGGAACCAAATAGATCTTAAAGAATAAAATGAATGATTATGGTGTGGTGGTTAGGAATAAGGTAAGATTAGTGGCTAAGGGGTACAACCAAATAGAATGAATTAATTTTGAGGAGATCTTTGCCCTTGTAGCTAGATTGGAAGCCATTAGAGTGTTACTAGCCTTTGTCTATTATAAAGGATTTAAGCTTTTGCAAATGGACGTTAAGAGTGCCTTTTTAAATGGGATAATAAAAGTGAATGTGTTTGTAGAGCAACCCTCAGGTTTTGATAGTTGTCAGTTTCCAAATCATGTTTTCAAATTGAAAAAGCCCTTATATGGATTAAAGCAGGCACCCATATTTTGGTATGAGAGGCTTAACATATTCTTACCAGAGAGGGAGTTTGTTAAGGGGAGCGTTGAAACCACCATTTTTCTGAGGAAAATAGGAGATGAATTACTCATTATTCAAATCTATATCGATGATATACTTTTGGATCTTTTGATAAAAGGCTATGGAATTATTTTTCTAAAATAATGAGTAGAGAATTTGATATAAGTATGATGACAGAGTTGTCCTACTTTTTGGGCTTTGGCATAAGATAACTAGATGATAGAACCTTTCTAAAGCAATCAAAATACATAAATGACATCTTGAAAAAATATGAAATAGATAAAGCTAAGCCAATTAATACTCCCATGACCTTCAGTGTTCAATTGGATAAGGACCCAAATGAAAAATCAGTTGATCAAAAGAATTACAGAGGGATTATTGGATCTTTAGTTTACCTGACTGCTAGCTGACATAATATATTGTTTAGTGTTTCTCTGTGCCAGATTTTAAGCTGATCCTAAAGAATCTCACCTGACTGCAGTTAAGAGAATTTTTAGATACCTCTTAGGAACCCAAAACATAGGAATCTGGTATCTTAGGCACAACACTTCTTTTGAGATTATCAGATATTCTGATTTTGATTTTACTGGATGTAAGGTAGATAGAAAGAGAACTTCTGGGACTTGTTAATTCGTAGGACAATCTTTAGTATCGTAGTCTAATAGGAAGCAAAACTCTATTGCACTTTTCTCTGCTGAAGCTAAGTATATTGCCTTAGGAAGTTGTGTGACCCAAGTCCTTTAGTTGAAGCAGCAAGTTTTGGATTGAGAATTACCTGTAGGCACAATTTCAATCCATTGTGACAACATTAGTGCCATATGTATTTCTAAGAATCCTATCCAACTTTCAAGGACCAAGCACATAGACATAAGGCATCACTTTATTAGAGACAATGTGACCAAATGAGACATTGAGTTACACCATGTGTAAACTGAGAATCAACTGGTTGACATCTTTACTAAACCACAAGCCTTCGACACTTACAGCATTTTAAGAATCAGATTGGATGTAATTGACATAAATGCGTGAACTTGATTTCTGATTATTTATATGTTAATTGTTGTTTTCCTTTTGTAGTTTTTTCCTTCCTTTTTTTACTTTTAATCTATTTCATTTTTATTGATTTAATTTTCTTTGTTGTTTTATTTTTCTTTGTAATCACTGCTAAATTGATATCTTATGCCGTATTTTTATTTTTTGAAATTTTATACTCAATGATTGACATTTCTGAAATCAGTTAAAAAGGGGAAAACATCTTTGATTGTTTCCTTCTCTCTAACTTCTTTTAGTGGTGTAATTTTCATTTTTAAATAAAAATATATCTCATATTAACAACTGGATTTTGAAATTGAGATCTTTTTAATCTTGCTATAGTAATCTATCTTATATATAATATTCAAAGTCTTTATTTTACCTTCAAATTTTTGTAATCTATCGTTGAATTTATCATAAGATTTTTTATTCTATTTTGTGATTCATTCATCCTTATATTAGAAAGTTAGTTTTTCTTCTCTAATATCTGAAAAATATAATCACAATTGAGAATTTTAAGAATACTTAAAAAGAGATATTGCTTGTAAAAATAAATGAAAAAAGCGAACAATGATGCCAAAATAAGAAGATACATAATGACGCCAAATTAATATATATATATATATATATACAAATACACATAGTGTATCAAAAATTAAAAGATGCGCAAAGAGCACCAATCAAATTGACAAGAGGCATAAAATAAGCTCACCAAAAGCAAGCTTCTTGTCTTTTAAAATTTTTAAATATTAAAATAATTCATGTGTCCTTTGATATTTTTTAAAGGCTTGATTTGAGATATTTTTTATTGTAACTAATTACTTTGGTATATTATTTCTATAAAATCTTTTTCTGAAATCAAGTCTTGAATAGATCTCTTTTTCTTACTTGATTGATTTTTCTGATTTAGATTCTTATTTTCAAAAGATGTTTTCCCCTGGGAGAAGTCCAAGTTAGGGCTAATAGGATCGATTGTTCTACCCTTTTCTCGAATTTCAATGATGTTAACTCATTGATTCTTAGAAATTTTTTAATTCAACCACATGGAAAACCTATCATATTAAAGCTTTGATTAAAAAAAAAACTTGTTTAGCTTTTGTTTTTTCTTTTTCATATTTTATTTTTTGCTTTTACATTGTTTTTTTTTCCTATGTTTGGGCTTTTTTTAATCATCTCCTTCAATTTTCTGATTTTGAACTTTTTTCACATCGTCCTAGACGATCTATTCAATTCACTCTTTAAATTTCATCTGATGGCTATTTTGACTATTCTGCTTCTGATCGTCCTGGACGGTCTATTATGGTCCTGGACGATCTAATCGTCTTACGTTTTAATTATTTGTGATCGTCCTGGACGATCCTCCTCATCCTAGATGATCTTCATAATCTCTGCTTAATTATTGGTGATCGTCCCGGATGATACATCTGTTTGTCCTGGATGATCCACATTGCAAAATTTGGCACTCAAATTTAATTTGGTCGGTACGATCCATTATTGTGCAATGTTCTAGACAATTCACTTGATCATCCAGGATGATATGCTTTTTCAACGGTCGTCGGGAATGACTCCTTAGGATGATCGCCTGTGTCTTATCATCCTAAATGATATTTGATCGTCCTGGATGATTTTACTACCTTTTTGACCAATCATCCTGGACGTAATTATTTCACCATAATGTCCTAAACGATTCTGCAATCGTCCAGGATGATCTGGCTTATTCTTTAAGAACTAAGGCTTTTCACCATTTTTTCTCACACAATCCTTCTCAACTTCCTATTTCTCTTACTCTTGTGCTTTATTTTCCTGAGTATGGCAGGCAAAAAGAGATCTCACCATCTTTCTGGGAGTTCCTCAAAGGAGACTCCAGACCCTCGCTTCATTGAGGCGGATGATCAAGCCTCCTATTAAAGGTACATAATAGCCAGGATTATTGTCTCCTAGACTATCAATCCACACATTCTTTCCTTTCATGTCCAAAATCTTTTTGCGCACACTTCCTTGACCTTCCTTCTTACTCTCTCCGTCCCCTTTAACTCTGGACTTCTTTTTAATTATTTTGCTTGCCTATGCATTAATTCTTCTTTCACTGCTCTTAGGTCCTATATGAATCGACGCCCCATCAAAATCACATATCAGGACTGTGAAGAACTTTTGTAATTTCCACCATAGGGGACAAACTATATACCCTGTGTATTTATTCTGATTACAACTGGGCTCTGCCAACCACTTTCTTAGAAATACTAATGCTCACTTTCATGTTAGAGAGTCTAGAACCTTACTCAAAGATGCTAGGACAATCCAACATGTCCTTTTCACTTCAATTATTCCTAAAGCTGGTGATCACATTCATATCACTCCTCTTTTTTTGATCACCACTTTTTACATTTTAGCTTGTAGAGAATTCAATGCCACTGATTTGATCTTTTGTTATATTGAGCATCTGACCACTATTCAAGATCCATGACATAAGAGGAAGCCCAATCTTGCCTTAGGACATATCATTGCCTATGTCTTAGAATCAAAATACAACCTTTAATATTCTGCCCCACCAAATTTTTAGCCTGCCTTTTACTCAAACAACTCCTTCCATGTTCTTTATAGTACTCACCCGAGGAATGAAGAAGCTGAGGGAGCTAAGGAGGAGGCCACTCCTGCACCTATTCCTACACCTACTACACTCTGCCAGCACTCTTAGCTAGATTAGCTAGTGGAACGATTTGACCAGTGGGAGACTCGCTTTGGGACCTTCGTTGCTATATAGAAGCAACAACATATGGAGGATGTTGCTCGCTTCGATGCTTACGTAACTCACGAGCAGCTCCAGCACGACCAAGATATGGCCTAGCTTGGGGATTAGTTTGCAACTTTTTTAGTTACTTTCAGTCACATCCACCACCACCACCCCCACCTTCAAATGGTCAGGGCCCTTTCTTTCTTTTAGTTTGTTTATTTTTGTGTGATGTTGTTTTACTTCTGTTTAGTAGTTTGTGTTTTTTTTTTAATTTTTTCCTCCTCTTTTTTGTGATGTCAAAAGGGTGTGTCGCTATACTAGTTTGTACTATTCTAGTCTGTTCTAGTATGCTATGTTTTTGCTATGGATAGTGAAACTATTTGAACTATGGTTGTTTTTTTACAGGCTTCCATTAAAACTATTTTGAAATGCTTTAATTAATTTGTGTTTGCCACATTGAAAAGGGAGAGATTGTTGCAAATTTGCTTTCAGGGAGTATAATTTTGATGATAGCAAACACTTCTATTTCTCTACGACTACCTTACATACTAACATTTCAGATCCACAAGATCAAACTGTAATTTGAATTATCTCAAGATTAGATAGTCTAGGTCTTAGTCAGTTTGTAAATTTTTCCCGTTCTTTAGTCTATTGTAAACAATGTGGTTCCTGATGCTAAGTAACCTTGCACACACAAACATGGGGGAAAATTTCTATCTAGTTTTGGTCACATTGTCTGGGATGATCCACAAATCATCCTGGATGATATGTTAAAAATAATACCCTACTTAGGGCATCTTGGTTAAGAAAGCCATCATAAAGCACATCGTACTGGATGGTATTTATATCGGTCGGGATGATAGGCTCAAATAAGAAAGAATCAGTCGCCAGATCTATTTAGGTATTATTTACTTTTGGACATCGTCCAGGACATCATCTTGGATGTTGAAACACAATTATGCCTAAATTAATCTGGTTATTAAGAAAAACAATTAAGATTTGATTACTCGATCAAATCATCCTGGATGATCGCCAGATCAGCCAGGACGATCAATTCAAAAAAACTTAATTGTTCCTGGATGTTCAACATTGGCCAATTTTTTTTTTTTTTTTTTGAATAAAGGATGCAAATAGCATTAAAAGAGCAATAAGAAAATACAAATGTCAACAACTAAGAGATTCCTTGACAGTCCTTCCTAAAAAAGTGTAAAAAACTTGTTGGAAGTTCTGTTTCAATAAAAGAGTCCCAAAAAAAATCACCTAACAAAGCAAGCTTGGCACAACAATCGGTCACCTTATTACAATATCTAGGAGTAAAGAGAAAAAGAATATTTTTGAATACTTGAAGGAAGGATAGATCCAAATTCGTACCTTTATTAGTCTTCACTTTGATAGAATTTTGGAGCATCTTTATGATATTCACATTATCTCCTTCAATAATTATCCCCTTGTATTCACAAAACCAATTTTGTATGTATTTCTCCATCATGAGGATTGCTTTAAGTTCCAAATGAGCAATGTACCAATGATTCATCATCTTTCCGTATGCACAGATTATTTTCCCTTTGCAATCTCTGATCAGCCCTGCTATTCCCGCCAAGTTTGAATCTAGTAAAGCCGCATCTACATTCAATTTTAACCAACCTTCGGGATGGGACACCAAGCTTTAGGCAGCAAGTGATGGTTAGTGCTCCAGTTCTTCTCGGTTGGTGAAGATTGATAGAAGGATGCTTGAGATATGTCTTTTGCGGCTATATATGCAATATAAAGTTCTGAATTCCCATGTTTGCCCAAATTCTGTGATCTCCAGTTGTAATAAACAATCAATGCATATATTTTTGCAAGACCATTGTCAGCTTTGTAACTGAGCTCTTCAATGCATTCATCTAAATTTTGAAAGGAAGGGATGTTAATACCCCACTGTCTCAAATTTGTTATAATCTCCAAAAGCTTTTCACATTTAGTGGCTATATGCTCTGTATCTTCCCTCGTCTTGCATCCTCTAGGGCAATCTGAATTGTTCGTTAATTTCCTATAGTTTAACCAGGAATTAGTTGGTAGAGCGTCATTTAGCACTCTCCACCAAAACAAATGAGTTCTTTGATTGAGTTTCAACTTTTTCAGCCAATTAGACCTGCAAAGATTGCTGTCAAGATTCCTGTTAATGGCTTCATTACAAAGAGATGATATCGTCCTCCCCGAATTGCTGCAAACCAATTCAATCTTATCTTCTCTGTTGCTCTCCCCTCTATCCATTTGAAGAATCAAATTCATCATATCTTCAGAGAAATAGTCAGCCAATTTCTCTAAATCCCAGTTCCCATCTTGGTCCATAATATAAGAAACTTTTTTATCTAAGAGTTCTGCTATATTGCACGTAGCAGACCAACTGTTAAGATTACGATCTAGAATCTAGTTATCATTGATAACATTAATGCTATTACCATTGTTAACTTCCCATCTAATAATGGGTTTCAGGAACTTGATGCCGTCTTTGATGATTTTCCAAGTTCATGAAGAGCCTTTCCTCATATCTTCCTCCCAGATTTTATCACCATACTTCCTTTTGAGTATTTACAGAGCAATGAGTCATTATTTTGTAAATACATCCATGTTTGTCTTGCTCTTAATGGTCCTTGCCTTTCTGATGCTCCTTGGATACCAGAACCTCCCAAACTGGTAGGTAGACATAGATTTAACCAAGCAATGTAGTGCATTCCTTGATTTCCATTTTCTTTATGCCACAAAAAATTCCTACACATTTTGTCAATTTTAAGCAAAATACTTTTAGGAACAAGGGAGTGAGCTACCTGGTAAGAGATCATATTTGAATAGGCTGATTTAATGAGTGTTATTCTTCCAGCCAAAGATAACCATCTAGCTCCCCATTAGTTAATTTTGCTCATAGCCTTTTCAACTGTACTGCTAAAATCTTCAGTTTTTTATCTCCTCAAGGTCAGTTTGATGCCCAAGTAATTTAGTTCCTTGACTTCCTTATATCCCAAAATTCTATTCAGTTTCCTTCTTCTTTTCCTGGTAACTCTCTTACCATATAAGACCATGAATTTTTGAGAGTTTATAGCTTGTCCTATCCAGCCACAGTAATTTCTGAGAATGATCTTTAATTCTCTGGCGTTGTCACTAGATGCCTCTGCTACAACAAGAATATCATCTGCAAACAGCAAATGAGATAATTTCTCCATACGCGGTGCTAATTTCATCCCCAGTTTATTATTGCTCCCGAGAAGAGCCTTGGAAAGGAGATCAGAGCATAAAATGAACAGACTTGGTGACAGGGGACATCCCTGTCTGAAGCCGCAATTAGCCTGGATCCAGTCCGTTCTTTTTCCATTTATCACTATAGAGTAATTTGTGTTAGAAACACACTGCATTATCAGCTGCATCAAAATTTCAGGAAATCTAGTGAATTTTAATACTTGGTTTAGTGTTTCCCAACACATGCTATCATAAGCTTGTTTCATGTCAAGCTTCAAGAGAAAAAATCCCTGTTTGGCCACAGACGTTTTCATTTTGTTAGTGATTTCCTGTGCAATCAAGCAATTGTCCGAATACTTCTACCTGGAACAAAAGCTCCTTGATATTCAGATATGATTTTTGGGAGGTAATTTTTGAATCTGTTAAGAATCATTCTAGCAGCAAGCTTGTAGACTGTTAGGCAGAGACAAATAGGTCTAAATTTGGAGCATTCTTTAGCATTTTGGACTTTCGAAATCAACACAACCACCGTCTCCTTCCATTGTTCAGGCATCCTTCCAATTTTGAAAAAATCATCAATTGCATTCCAAGTAGTTTCTTCAACAATGCTCCAGTAATTTATAAAAAAACATGCATTGGCACCATCTATACCGGGTGATTTGTTATTATCCATTTTCCTCAACGTAACTACAAATTCTTCTCTAGTAAAGTTAGCTTTTAGAAAGTTCAGATTGTCTGCCTGGATACTGGTGGGAAAAAAATTTGTGTATCACCACGCAGATTTTGATTTTCTCCTATTTTGTAATAGAATACTACATTAAGAATAAAGTACAATCTCGAGAGACTGACACAATATTCTACAATGGATTCAATATCAGAATAGGGTTTTAAAAATTGATATTTCTATAATCAAACATAGTTCAAAGAATAACATATCATCTCAAAAGATGAACATGAAATTCTATAGAATATGTTTAAAGAAAGAAATACGGTTTTTGAAAAAAAAGTTATTCATTCTTTTATTTAGATATGGCAAGAATAATATTATATCATCTTAAAAGACGAACATAACATTTTTCAAGATATCCAAAAGCGAGAATGAGTTTTATAAAATTCATCATTTCTAAAGTTGAATATAACAAGTATAATATTATATTATCTGAAAAGATAATAATAACATTTTTACAAGTTTATTCAAAATTAGAAATGAGGTTTTAAAAATATGTACGTTGCCAAAGATTCTTCCCTTGTTTTATAGGAATAAAACAAGGTTTATTTTAGTCTGAGGTTCTCAAATCCCTATAGGAGCAAGCTCTTATAGTTAATTACATCTAAGGAGGAATGCTCCTAAGAAAACTCTCGATTAAAGCAGTGATTTCATACCCTTTGACTTCAAAGTAAAAGACAAGGAACAGAAGTAGGAATTTTCCAAGGTGAAAGCTCAATGTTGAACATTTATTAGTGAGTCAAAGGATGAAAAGTAGGAGGTGTCAGATTCTGAGAAGCCCAAAGACAACCTCAATCTATCATATGTTGGACTTTACATTTTAGGAGAAAATTTTATATTTAAGTTGACATGTTATTAGAAATTTGGGATTTATATTTTTGGTGGGTGAGGACTTAAGATCTAAAAAGAATCTGCCTCAGAACCTAAATCTAATTTGGGTACTACAAAGTAGCGACCCGAACCTAACTAATGAAGTGCAAATCTGGACTTACCCCGACCTGGATTAGGGAGCCAGCTAACCACCTAGGCACTTTAAAACCATGTATTCAGTCTCTTATGAAAGATGGGTAGGGATGTTGTTTAGGTTTTAATGAATTGGGGGCCGACATCTAAGACAGACCCTAATTGGCCCCCCAACTAATGTAGGGTGAAAAATGTCTAGAAATGCTATTAATATTTTAGACTCTTTTTAATTTGTATCTAATGCAATGCATACTAATTGACTCGAATGCATAAAATGAATATGAAGCAGTTTTAAAATTAGGCTTAGAGAATAGGTTTTTCCCTAGAGATTGCATAACTTTCCCTTGACAGAACTGCACCCTCATAGGTCAAGTGGTCTGCCAGAACCTGTAGGCGGGGAGGTGCCTAACAAGGAAGAGAAAGTAATAATATGCTTATGCTGACTCTCAACGGTCCCGAGCTTACTTCTTAGATCGTTAAAGTTACTATGTGAGACTAAAAATTTTTATTTAAAATTACAAGTAAAAGAATTTTAAGCGTACCCTTACGAAAAAAATCTCTCCAATTCGAATCCAGGCTAAAACAAAACACGGCATACAAGGTTCTAAAAAAATCTACTGCACAAACAATATAAACAATCAATTTAAATAATCCAAAAATATAATGTCCAATGTCCAATGTCCAATGTCCATATTACACCTTGAATTTGTAGAAAAGTAAAGTGGCCGGGCACTACTGACAACAAACCCGGATTCTAATTCCTAAGAATGACGCAAGTGATTTTTGAAATGGGATATATTCTTTCTTGAATCTTCATTTCTTCATCTTCTTTTTTCCATCTTCTCATTTCATCTTTTCTTCTTCTATGAGCTTCTTGGGTCCGCTAGGTTCTGGATATCCAAATGAAAAGAAACTCATCCCTAAGAGGGGTATTTTCTTTTCTATTTGGATATTGAATCATCCTAATTTGGCTTTTCAAATAAAAGAGAATAATCCTTTAAGGTATATTCTCCTTTCTTTGAATTCCAAATTGGATGTAATATCCTACTTTCACAATTTTGACTCTTGATAAATACATTTACATTACATTACATTTCATAAAAAGAAAAAAAAATCTAGACCACCTGCAGGGTTATCCTAAGCAGTTTATATAAAAATCATCTTTGCAGTTATATATATGTATTTAAATTGAATCAATTAGCCACACTTGGCCACACTCCTTATTTGGGGGCTAAGCAGCAGAAGCACCTATAGCATTTATAAAATTTATTAATCAATTTGCCCCCTTTTTACTGCCCCGCATGAGTGTGGCCATCTACAGAAAATCATGTTAACAATCTAGATCGCTCCTAGCCTATGGGTAGTCTAATCGTCAATCAAACCAACATCACAGAGTGCAGTAAGAGTAAGTAAGCAAACACGCCAATATTTTTACAACTAGCATGCAGTAAAAATCGAGAAAAAGCCTGTCACAGTGCAGTAAGGAAATAAATACCGGCCTAACCTAAAACTAGAGTCAGTTGTCCTAACAAATAATTCTAAGTATGTGCAGTAGGCTGTGAGGTTTTGAAATGTCCTAAGTCAATTTTTGGCTAAAGTTTTCTAATCGATTGAATTCTAATTTAAAGATATTTACTAATTCTAAAGTGAGATGTCACTAAATTTTCTATGTTATAAGTTTCTATCCTAAAGTGTGCATGCATCCTAAGTCTAGATTTTCTAAGACTCAGTCCTTAATTTTTGTCCTTAAGTGTCACTACTGTTATATAGGATAAATTTTTTTGTTATTACTAACCCTTAGGACTTTGCGTGCGTGTAAAGGTTTAAGGATCTAAAATAAAACAAAAGTATTCCTAATAAAATTGAAGTTGCTACAAGGACCTAAAATGGAAGGGTTTGCGCAAACCACATCAAGGGGCCCCTAATGGTTTTCTAAGTTTAGAATACTCACAGTCACCGGGGGCTACGACCCGGTGGTTCCGCGCGTAGCACCTCTACCCGGTTGGATAGAGGCGACTGACGTCATTAGCTCCTTGTCCTTTTGTTCCCTCGACCGGTACCATTCATCATAGTTCATGCCAAAAAAGAAAAGAAAATAGGTATTAGAAGTACTTTTAATAAATAATAATAAAATAATTGAAATTTATTGAAAATAAAAGACGTACCTTTCTTCGGGCTTGATCACTGGCACTATTGTTTGCCTCTTGGACTCTTCGCTTTTCTAAATCATAATATATATATATATATATATATATATATATATATATATATATATATATATATATATATATATATATATATATATATATATATATATAAAGCAAAACATAATTTCTATGTATATAAATCTCTACCCATCATGCTCCAGCAAAATGCCCATATATATATATTTACTTTCCAATTCCAAGTTTCACCAAAAATAATTTGGAAGATGCTAAAATTTAAACAATAAGGTATTTTGAAATACCTTGCAGCACCTTTCGAAATATCTCATCAATATGATTCTTTCATAGCCAAATAAACCTCTAAAATATCACATCTTACTTAGAAATATTCAAGACATTAATGCATAAAATGAATTTTAAAACTATAAATGCAGTAACTTGAGACCCATAATAATTTCACTTTGTAGCCACCAAAAATAAACTATGAAGCTTTTATCAATAACAAGAGTATTTATCTAATGATAATTTTCATTCAATGCATATGTGTCGAATGTTAAATGAGCAGGGAAAACATACACGAATTTTATTTCTTACAAGCATCCATGTCCTTTCATCATGATTACAAATTCTAGCATGCTTTGTAGCGACTTTATACTTCAATTATGCTTATAACCCATCTAATAATTTCTCAAACCATTGACCATCACAAATATATAAAAATAATTGAATCATGTTTTGCACATACAAGCTCTCAGATATGATCACTAAAGTAGTTCAAATAGAATAATGCAACCATCTATAATAAGTACGGTGCAAACATTTAAAGAAAAATAAATAGCAATCATTTAGAGAAAATTAAGTAATGTAATTATTTTATCTTAATGGAAGATAAAGATATTATCAGTCAATTTGGAAAACTAAACCAGATGCTCACAATTAATGCTCTTACATACAATTGAAGAGGGCAAGCATTGTCAGAAAGCTGGAGTGGAATTGCAAACTGGCGTGAGAGTTGGATTGGAGTCCGGCGTGAACAAACCATGCAAATGGAGTCGGGTCCGGCTGAATTTTAGAAAAATTGGGAGGTGACGAGGCTAGGAGACTGAGAGTTTTTTTTTGCTCAGGCTTCTCACGAGCATAGAGGTGATTGGGATTGTGCGAACTGTTGGGAGGGGACGAGGATGCTTGGGAGTTGGAGTTCCTTGCCTAGACTTCACGCAAGAGAGGGAGCGGGAGGGTAGTTTCGCAAAATCAGCCTGGGAAGAGGAGTTCGGTTCTTGCCTGGACTTCACGCGCGAGAGGGAGTTCGGAACTGTGCATGCCAATAGAAAGGAGGAGTTGTGCGAACTGCTCTGGGATGGAGTGCGAGTTGCCTCTTGCAAACTACAGGGAGATGGGGAGTTATGCCCAAATGAGAGAGAGATCGTGGGATGGAAAAGTTCCGAACTGCAGGCGTTGAGCATGAAGCCTAGAGATTTTCGGAACTGTAGAGAGAACCGAAAATTTGGTTTCTTTAGCCTAGATTGGGTCAGGGGATGGACCGATCGTTGGATATTTAAAAGCCTTAATGATGTCAGAACGATCTTGGGCTCGTTGGATTCGTCTCGTCGAGCCGTTCGATTCGAGTATAAGCTCGTCAAAATCGGAGACCGTTTGGTAACTCAAATTGGGGTTACTGCGTATGAGGGGGATTTTTCTTCTCTGTGTGCGAATGGGGCTTCTTACACGATCCAGAGAGGGAGATCGTGGATTTGAGGGAGAGATCGTAGGGAGTTTTGTGAACTGCCATAATCTAATCACCTCTTAATTTAAATTAAAGGTTATGATTTATTTGTGTTTTAAAAGGGATTTAAAAAGGCTGATTCTGATTTGATTAAAAAAAATGAAGCAGATTTTTATTAAAAAGAATTTTGGGTTTGATTGGTTAAACCGGCTCAATCAAATTCAAAACCATTTCTTAATTCAAAATCAATGGCTAGGATTAAAGCATATCTTAAAATGAATTTAGGAGTTAGTTATAATTCAAATTGATTTAGAATATTATTTAGAAAATAATTGATAATTTAAAATATATGTTTTTGATTTAATTTTAAAAATAAATAATTTTGAAATATTAATTTTATCTCATTTATAACGATTTGAATTTGATTGAGTCGAGGCGAATTGATTTAGGTCGATTTAAAAGTTCGAGTCCGTGCTACGTCATTAGGTGTCCACCTAAGGGAAATCCTGTGGGTGATGTCTATTCTAGGCTACGAGAACCTAGGTGCTAGAATCGATTCCGGAGAATTTGACCTCGAAAAATGAGGTCAACAAATGGACCCCCAATAGGCATGATAAACTTGCCAAAGTTTATCGTGCGTATTGGCGTTGACCGAAACAATCAACTGGATCCAGATTTGAAGTTGAAGATTTGAGTATATGAATTGAAGGAGTTTTGATGTTTGATAGAAAATTAGGATAAAAGTTTAGAAATATTTGAGTTGATGAATTGATTTGAAGTTGATGTCGGCATTGATGGCTTTAGCAAATAATAACTAATGAAATTAGTATCATTTGGTAAAGTCGTCATATGACAAAGTTGAATATAGTGATTTGAATGTAGTTAGGAAGGAATGGAGAGTTTCGGTTTTGATTTTGATAAAAGCTAGAAATCAATAGGATGCCGTAAGAGCGGGCTTAAACCTAAAGATGGATTTAAGATTTTAAAATTTAGATGAAGAGAAGATGCCGCTAGGGATGCTTATACTTCTCCACGGGACGAAGATTAGGATGCCACTAGGGATGCTTACTCCTAACTTCAAAGATGTCAATAGGATGCCGTAAAGGCAGACTTAGACCTAAAAACAGATTTAAACAGGATGGCTGCCGTAAGAGCAGACTTAAGCCAGAAAGTCAGTAGGATGCCGTAAAAGTGGACTTAGACCTAAAGACGGATTTAATCAGGATTGGCTGCCGTAAGAGCGGACTTAAGCCTGAAAGTCAGTAGGATGCCGTAAAAGCAGACTTAGACCTAAAGACAGATTTAATTAGGATTGGCTGCCGTAAGAGCAGACTTAAGCCAGAAAGTCAATAGGATGCCGTAAAAGCGGACTTAGACCTAAAGACGGATTTAATCAGGGTTGGCTACCGTAAGAGCGAACTTAAGCCAGAAGTCGATAGGATGCCGTAAAAGCGGACTTAGTCCTAAAGAAAGATTTAATCAGGTTTGGCTGCCGTAAGAGCGGACTTAAGCCAGAAGTCGATAGGATGCCGTAAAAGCGGACTTAGACCTAAAGACAGATTTAATCAGGATTGGCTGCCGTAAGAGCGGACTTAAGCCAGAAAGTCAGTAGGATGCCGTAAAAGCGGACTTAGACCTAAAGACGGATTTAATCAGGATTGGCTGCCGTAAGAGCGGACTTAAGCCAGAAAGTCAATAGGATGCCGTAAAAGCAGACTTAGACCTAAAGACTGATTTAAACTGGATTGGCTGCCGTAAGAGCGGACTTAAGCCAAAAAGTCAGTAGGATGCCGTAAAAGCGGACTTAGACCTAAAGACGGATTTAATCAGGATTGGCCGCCGTAAGAGCGGACTTAAGCCAGAAAGTTAATAGGATGCCGTAAAAGTGAACTTAGACCTAAGGACTGATTTAAAAGTGGTGAATTTTTAAAGTAAAGTTGATTTCTTTAAAGCTTTGAATCTTTTCCCTCAAACACAAATGACTTTGACAACTTGCAAATGCTCTACAAGAGATCATAAGCTTTTGTATATGCCATTTTCTAGAAGGAAAAAAAAAAAACATTTTTAAGATTGATAGACTTGAAAAAAAAAATTTTTTTGATTAAAATTTTGTTTTATTCTTCATTATAAATGATCTTTATAACTTACAAATAATCCACTAGTGATTATGTTTTTATACCGGATCATTATATATGAGGAAAACAAAAGGGGAGTAGTTTGATAATCTTTGATAAGTAAAGACTTATCAAAGCATCTCGACCACTGGAGGAGAAATGCAAGATTTTGATTAAAGATTGATTCTATGATTCAATTTGTTTCAAGTAACTCAAAGATAATAATAAGAATCTTCTAGAGTTCTTGTTCGCGCGTTCTAAGAGAACTAAATGCAACATGATAAAATTTTCTCTGAAAAATTTTAACTTTTGCATGAGTTGTTATAGAACAACGAGCATATTTGATCATCCTTTATAGTGAAAGCACTAAGGAAATCAAATTCTCATAATGATTGAGAAAAGTTTGATTTTCATTAAAAAGTGAAAGTTTTATTTTTCATTTGATAATAATTTTTATAATATTTGAAAGTGATCGTTTAAATTTTAATCATCTTAACCCAATAAAAATAACAGATGGGAAAAGATTCAAAAACTCAACGAAGAATTGGTTGACTCCCTCTAAATTAAATAGTTTGAATATGACCAACATGAGTTTAATCAAAATATTCAAAACTTAACAATTTTCTTTAAAGAAAAGTATAGTTTCAAAGATTTTGAATTTCAATGCTATAGAAAGAATTTTTTAATGGGAATAGAGTTATTTAGACTCTAACATCCAATTCTAGTTTATGATAAAGATATATCTTGAATTAAATTTTTATATATTTTTTACGACGTTACCATTGACTTTATCAGGAATAGAATCCCTCCAATTCTAACATCCAAGATTAGTCAATTATGGACTTAGTCAAATTGTAGCTTGATTTTGTTTTGAAGTTTGACAAAGATTCAAACAAAGGTATTATTGACATCACTAAGAATAGAACCCCTCATGTTCTAACATCCTAGTTCAGTCAATAATAGATTTAAATTTAGAAGTTATAGTTATTCAATAGTGAATGAGAATATTAGACAATCATCTATGAACCAACTAAGGGATGTCCCTTAGTTTAGTTTCAAAAATTTGAATCTAAAGAAAGTGATTTTTATATCCACAAATATCACTATAGATCATCCAGTATCAGGATCCTGTCTAAAATCTCATTCAGATTAGAAGATGTTCAAAAAAGAGTTAAAGATAGTTAGATAATGGTTTGTTTATGCATCTCAATTAGATTTGATATGTGAAATCCAATAATGCACAACCAGCACCATTATAATTCCATTTAGATTGATCATCTGTGTGATTTTTCTTGATAATGATTTAAAGATATGAACAGACCTACTCAAATTTCGAATTAGAGAGGTCTCAAGAATTAGATTTTGTTAACCTAGATCAAAGCTCCCTACAAGCAAAACTGGGGTTTCCTTCTTCATCTTTTTCTTCTTTTTAAACTAAGATCCAAAGAAATTAAATTGGAGATAGAAATTCAATTTTTCAAATCTTTCAGATGGTATATGTATTTTACATCAAATAGAACATCAATGCTTGATGATGAACCAAAAATTTAAATTCTCAAAGTCAAATGTTAAAAATACTAAAGGATGAATAGGTCCTATGATATTCAAGATTTAGAAAGGGAAGCCTTTTTTTTTTTTTTTGCTACACACTTAATGAATGTGCCTCTTTTTTTCTTTTCTTTTCCTTCTTCACTTTTTTTTTTATTTTTAGGAGGCTTCCTCTACTTAAATCTTGAAATGATTATTTTAGTTGTAAAACCATCTTCCAAGTATAAGAGTAGAAAATTAACCCTCTTATATAAGAAATATGGATCTACAAATCGGACAGAATCCTATAGTATGAATAAATAACTTGAATGAGATAATTATGAAATAAGTTAATCAATTTGCAAGATGCCTATGAAATGTATAACAACGAGGTGAACAAAACTTTTCTTTCCTCCAATTTTAATTTGACATAAATCTTAATTCAAAAGAAGATATATATGAATATCATAATGGGTGAGCCCAAATATGATAATTTTTTATCACTATTGAAGAGGAAAAACTATTAAAGATGTTATAAAATCACTTGACTCGATATTAATTCAAGGCGTGTCAATTAATTTTAAGGAAAAGCCACATCACAAAGAAATGTTTATTATATCATGGGTTAGCCTTAATATAGAACCTTGAATTATCCCAAGTCTTTGACTGAAAGAGGAATTTAAGATGATCAATCTTAACAAGAATTGCTCATGAGTTTTCTCCAATGGAGTAATAAAGCCAAGAGTAAACTTAGCTAATATTTGATTTTGAAATATTACTATAAGAGAAAACTTCAGATGATGAACAAAAGCTTTTATGTAATTGATTAGGAATTTATTTTCATCACATGCCATAAAATCTCTAATCTATCAGAGTTAAACCACATTGCAGAGGACAAATCATCGTATCCATGTAGTACTCTTAAGAAATAAGATTTATATGCATCTTAAACTTTAACCTATAATAAGATTAAAGATGAGGGAATTCAGAATGATTTCCAAATTTCAACACATCAACTGATAATTACACATTTCTAAATTTAGAAAAGTTATAATATGGTTGAATAGAAAATTTGAAAATATATTTGAATTTAATTCAACGATTGCTAGGAACCTAGCAAAATTAGCTAAACTTTTATTTTTTGAGGTTCCAAAAGGAAATGAGATTAAATATATCTTTATCTTAAGCCTTAATCCACCCAAGTGGAGGGAGGGAGGGAACACACTTTTCTTTTTAGCATTGATAACCATAGGTCTTATTCTTTAAGTGTTTAGAGGAGTCAACTACAATGAAGTTTTAATTACAATTTAAGGAATATAGGGGTAAATTTCTTTTTAAAAGAAATCAACCTACTATTTTCTCTAGCAAAATTTTTTTTATAAGCTTGACTTGTATTTGAACTTTCAAACTTTTCTCAATGTAAATCGAATTTAATCTTGAAAATCTTGCATATATCACATTCTAGACCCTGTCCTAGAAAATATATCAAGCTACAAAGGACATGTAACTACAATATAATATTAGGACAAGCAGAAAATTTTGATTTGAAGGTTTGAACTTTTGGACCCTGTCCTACCAAGCATATTAAGCTATAAAAATATATAACTGTAATATGCTTGTTTAGATAAGGAGAAAACTTTGATTTAAAAGCTCAAATTTTCTTGAGATTTGTCCAGCCACATATCGAGTTACAAAAATATATAACTGCAACATGTTGGCAAGGACACGGAGAAATTTAAAATTTTGAAGACTTAAAATTATTCGGACTCAATCCAAATAATACATTAAGTTACTAAAAGAAGTAACTATACATATTACTAAAGATTGGGCAAAGGGATTTTGGACCCAGTGCTAAGTCAAACATAAAGCTACAAGAAAAATGTATCTGCAATCATTTGAATTAGCACATAAAATTTCTTTACAAAAAGATCATACAAAGGATCTTCCCATTAGATTTCTAACGGAGTCCAAAATAAGACCTCTAAAATGTTTTTAGATACCGGCCAAATTATTCAAGAATGAAATGAATAAAATAATCGGCGGAAGAAAGGTAGTTACAACCTATGACGAGCACAAGTATACTACCGATTAAAGGGTATAAAACACTGCTAAAGATGGAGAGAGAATTGATCCCCAGCGGAGTCGCCAGAAAAACCTTGGTAGGAAAAAAATTTTGTGTATCACCACGCAGATTTTGATTTTATCCTATTTTGTAATCGAATACTACATTAAGAATAAAGTACAATATCTTGATACTGACACAATATTCTACAATGGATTCAATATCAGAATAGGGTTTTGAAAATTGATATTTCTATAATCAAACATAGTTCAAAGAATAACATATCATCTCAAAAGATGAACATGAAATTCTATAGAATATGTTTAAAGATAGAAATACGGTTTTTGAAAAAAAGTTATTCATTCTTTTATTTAGTTGTGGCAAGAAGAATATCATATCATCTTAAAAGACGAACATAACATTCTTCAAGATATCCAAAAGCGAGAATGAGTTTTATAAAATTCATCATTTCTAAAGTTGAATATAACAAGTATAATATTATATTATCTGAAAAGATAATAATAACATTTTTACAAGTTTATTCAAAATTAGAAATGAGGTTTTAAAAATATTTACGTTTCCAAAGATTCTTCCCTTGTTTTATAGGAATAAAACAAGGTTTATTTTAGTCTAAGGTTCTCAAATCCCTATAAGAGCAAGCTCTTATAGTTAATTACATCTAAGGAGGAATGCTCCTAAGAAAACTCTCGATTAAAGCAGTGATTTCATACCCTTTGACTACAAAGTAAAAGACAAGGAACAGAAGTAGGAATTTTCCAAGGTGAAAGCTCAATGTTGAATATTTATTAGTGAGTCAAAGGATGAAAAGTAGGAGGTGTCGGATTCTGAGAAGCCCAAAGACAACCTCAATCTATTTTATATTGGGCTTTACATTTTAGGAGAAAATTTTATATTTAAGTTGACATTTTATTAGAAATTTGGGATTTATATTCCAGGAGGGTGAGGAATTAAGATCTAAAAAGAATCTGCCTCAGAACCTAAATCTAATTTGGGTACTACAAAGTAGCGACCCGAACCTAACTAATGAAGTGCAAATCTGGACTTACCCCAGCCTGGATTAGGGAGCCAGCTAACCACCTAGGCGCTTTAAAACCATGTGTTCAGTCTCTTATGAAAGATGGGTAGGGATGTTGTTTAAGTTTTAATGAATTGGGGGTCGACATAGACAGACCCTAATTGGCCCCCCAACTAATGTAATGTGAAAAATGTCTAGAAATGCTATTAATATTTTAGACTCTTTTTAATTTGTATCTAATGTAATGCATGTTAATTGACTCGAATGCATAAAATGAATATGAAGCAGTTTTAAAATTAGGTTTAGAAAATAGGTTTTTCCCTAGAGATTGCACAACTTCCCCTTGATAGAACTGCACCCTCATAGGTCAAGTGGTCTGCCAAAACCCGTAGGCGGGGAGGTGCCTAAAAATGAAGAGAAAGTAATAATATGCTTATGCTGACTCTCGGCGGTCCCGAGCTTACTTCTTAGATCGTTAGAGTTACTATGTGAGCCTAAAAATTTTTATTTAAAATTATAAGTAGAAGAATTTTAAGCGTACCCTTACGAAAAAAATCTCTTCGATTCGAATCCAGGCTAAAACAAAACACGGCATGCAAGGTCCTAAAAAAATCTACTGCACAAATAATATAAACAATCAATTTAAATAATCCAAAAATATAATGTCCAATGTCCAATGTCCATATTACACACAGAATTTGCAGAACAGTAAAGTGGCCGGGCACCACTGACAACAAACTCAGATTCTAATCCTAAGAATGACGCAAGTGATTTTTGAAATAAGATATATTCTTTCTTGAATCTTCATTTCTTCATCTTCTTTTTTCCATCTTCTCATTTCATATTTTCTTCTTCTATGAGCTTCTCGGGTCCGCCAGGTTCTGGATATCCAAATGAAAAGAAACTCATCCCTAAGAGGGGTATTTTCTTTTCTATTTGGATATTGAATCATCATAATTTGGCTTTCCAAATAAAAGAGAATAATCCTTTAAAGTATATTCTCCTTTCTTTGGATTCCAAATTGAATGTAATATCCCACTTTCAAAATCACTTTCACAATTTTGACTCTTGATAAATACAATTACATTACATTACATTTCACAGAAAGAAAAAGAAAATCTGGACACCTGCAGGGTTATCCTAACCAGTTTATATAAAAATCATCTCAAGCAGTTATATATATGCATTTAAATTGAATAAATTAGCCACACTTGGCCACACTCCTTATTTGGGGGCTAAGCAGCTGAAGCACCTGTAACATTTATAAATTTTATTAATCAATTTGCCCCCTTTTTACTGCCCTGCATGAGTGTGGCCACCTACAGAAAATCTTGTTAACAATCCAGATCGCTCCTAGCCTATGGGTAATCTAATCGCCAATCAAACCAACATCACAGAGTGCAGTAAGAGTAAGTAAGCAAACACGCCAATATTTTTACAACTAGCATGCAGTGAAAATCCAGAAAAAGCCTGTCACAGTGCAGTAAGGAAATAAACACCGGCCTAATCTAAAACTAGAGTCGGTTGTCCTAACAAATAATTCTAAGTATGTGCAGTAGGCTGTGAGGTTTTGAAATGTCCTAAGTCAATTATTGGCTAAAGTTTTCTAATCAATTGAATTCTAATTTAAAGATATTTACTAATTCTAAAGTGAGATGTCACTAAATTTTCTATGTTATAAGTTTCTATCCTAAAGTGTGCATGCATCCTAAGTTTAGATTTTCTAAGACTCAGTCCTTAATTTTTGTCCTTAAGTGTCATTACTGTTATATAGGATAAAATTTTTTGTTATTACTATCCCTTAGGACTTTGCGTGCGTGTAAAGGTTTAAGGATCTAAAATAAAACAAAAGTAATCCTAATAAAATTGAAGTTGCTACAAGGACCTAAAAGGGAAGGGTTCGCACAAACCACATCAAGGGGCCCCTAAAGGTTTTCTAAGTTTAGAATACTCACAGTCACCGGGGGCTACGACCTGGTGGTTCCGCCCGTAGCACCTCTACCCGGTTGGATAGAGGCGACTAACGTCATTAGCTCCTTGTCCTTTTGTTCCCTCGACCGGTACCATTCATCATAGTTCATGCCAAAAAAGAAAAGAAAACAGGTATTAGAAGTACTTTTAATAAATAATAATAAAATAATTGAAATTTATTGAAAATAAAAGATGTACCTTTCTTCGGGCTTGATCACCGGCACTATTGTTTGCCTCTTGGACTCTTTTACTTTTGGAAATACACTTGAGCTCCACTTTTCAAAATATCCACAAGTTTCACTTTTCAACCTTTTCAAATCTTAATCTTTAAAAATCCATACATTTTATAGTACACTCTTTCCAAAATATTTCACCTCCCAAAACACACAATTTACTTTTCCTTCTACACACACAAATTACTATATTACCCCTTCTAAAACACACAAGTCATTTCTTCTACACCTAAACACTTTACTTTTCACATGAACATTTTATTTTCTAAAATTTTCTACTTCTTTAAAACCACTCTTTAGTTTTCAAAACACCATAATGCACTCTTCATCTTTCTCATCTATTACTCTTCAACATACACATATAATCCACTTAAACATTCCACACACTTCACTATTATACATTTTCTAACACACACCTTTGCTTCCTAACAATCTAATTTTCAATTTTCACTCTTCCAAAACACTTTGTTCTTCAATATAAACTCTTCCACACTCACTCACATCTTAATTTTACAATCAAACCTTTCTTCTCACCTATCCCATTTTTCACATTATTTTCTAAAACTCAAACAAACACCTTTCTCACACAATACCCTTAATATTCAGATTCACAAATCAGCCATCAAAACATACACTTTTCACTTGTCACTCCACACAAATCACATTTTCAAAATTAAATTGCTTTACATGCTCCAACTATCAATCTTCAAAATTGTCATTCATAATCACCCTTCGCTTTTCTAAATCATTATATATATATATATATATATATATATATATATATATATATATATATATATATATATATATATATATATATATATATATATGAATTAAAGCAAAACATAATTTCTATGTATATAAATCTCTACCCATCATGCTCCAGCAAAATGCCCATATATATATTTACTTTCCAATTCCAAGTTTCACCAAAAATAATTTGGAAGATGCTAAAATTTAAACAATAAGGTATTTTGAAATACCTTGCAGCACCTTTCGAAATATCTCATCAATATGATTCTTTCATAGCCAAATAAACCTCTAAAATATCACATCTTACTTAGAAATATTCAAGACATTAATGCATAAAATGAATTTTAAAACTATAAATGCAGTAACTTGAGACCCATAATAATTTCACTTTGTAGCCACCAAAAATAAACTATGAAGCTTTTATCAATAACAAGAGTATTTATCTAATGATAATTTTCATTCAATGCATATGTGTCAAATGTTAAATGAGCAGGGAAAACATACACGAATTTTATTTCTTACAAGCATCCATTTCCTTTCATCATGATTACAAATTCTAGCATGCTTTGTAGCGACTTTATACTTCAATTATGCTTATAACCCATCTAATAATTTCTCAAACCATTGACCATCACAAATATATAAAAATAATTGAATCATGTTTTGCACATACAAGCTCTCAGATATGATCACTAAAGTAGTACAAATAGAATAATGCAACCATCTATAATAAGTATGGTGCAAACATTTAAAGAAAAATAAATAGCAATCATTTAGAGAAAATTAAGCAATGTAATTATTTTATCTTAATGGAAGATAAAGATATTATCAGTCAATTTGGAAAACTAAACCAGATGCTCACAATTAATGCTCTTACATACAATTGAAGAGGGCAAGCATTGTCAGAAAGCTGGAGTGGAATTGCAAACTGGCGTGAGAATTGGATTGGAGTCCGGCGTGAACGAACCATGCGAATGGAGTCGGGTCCGGCTGAATTTTAGAAAAATTGGGAGGTGACAAGGCTAGGAGACTGAGAGTTTTTTTTTTTTTTTGCTCAGGCTTCTCACGAGCATAGAGGTGATTGGGATTGTGCGAACTGTTGGGAGGAGACGAGGATGCTTGGGAGTTGGAGTTCCTTGCCTAGACTTCACGCAAGAGAGGGAGCGGGAGGGTAGTTTCGCAAAATCAGCCTGGGAAGAGGAGTTCGATTCTTGCCGTGACTTCACGCGCGAGAGGGAGTTAGGAACTGTGCATGCCAATGGAAAGGAGGAGTTGTACGAACTGCTCTGGGATGGAGTGCGAGTTGCCTCTTGCGAACTACAGGGAGATGGGGAGTTATGCCCGAATGAGAGGAACAATTATTACGTCCTCCGGTCGGACGCAGAGGAACGTCCGGTCGGAGGCTAAATCCCGCCAAAAAATGAGTTTTACCGAGCAAATACCGAGCAATACCAAACAATAACGAGGAATACCATCATTTGAAGACCCAATACCGAGTTATACCAAGCTAAATCGAGAAATACAGAGTTATACAAAAGTTGTACCGAGTTTTTCTAGGAAAAACTCCGTACAACTCAGTATTTTTCGGTACAGCTCGGTATAACTCGGTATTGGTATTCAAAGAGTGGTAATCCTGAAAGTTCGATGGGGATGTTAAGCCCTATGAACTTAGTCCCAAACTAACCAAAAGGGGGGGTGAATTGGTATTTTAAAAACTTCTTTTTAAACAAAGAAATAAAATCACATAAACCAAATCACACCACAAAATAATGCGGAATTTAAAAGTGCGGAAGCAAGAAAAAGAACACAGAAATTTATAGTGGTTCGGTCGACTCGACCTACGTCCACTCCTTGGAGGCACCCTCCAAGTATTGCACTACACAAAAAGTGACTCTCCTTTAGCCCCCACGGCTAGGTGGAGAAACCCTCACAAGAACCTCCTTTTTGCCACCCCGGCAAGGCAGAGAACCTATCTCCTTTTGCTTTCTCCTGAAGCTGGCAGAGAACCAGAACCAAAAGCAAAACTCCTTACCTCTACCGACCTTTCCACGGACGAGAAACTCTAGACGAAGACGACGCAGAGAGATCCTTGAAGCAACCCTTGTGAAACCCCTCACAAGCTCCCCCTCACAAGATCCTCTCTCTCTCTTCTCTCTCTCTTTCTCTCCTCAAGGCCTTCTTAGGTCAAGGCAGCAGCCAAAGGTTTTTAAAAATGTTGAACAAGAGCTCTTAAATAGAAGAGCTTCAAAAGAGCTCATTAATTGCAAGTTGCTGACAATATCGTCCAGGCCGATATGGACATCGGCCTGGCCGATCAGTACAAATTAATGAAGATCGGCCAGAGCATAGCCCTGGATGCAGAGCTGGACGATTGAAAAATAGCTTGATCGTCCAGGCCGATATCACGATCGTCCAGGCCGATCAGTTCAAATCAGAGGAAAATCGTCCTGACAAAAGCCCTGAATACGGGCTGGCCGATATTGATCGTCCTGAAGTAACTTAAGGTTTTTGACTAGATCGGCCTGGACGATCTTGCGATCGTCCAGGACGATATGATCGTATCAATCATCCTTAATAACTTCCTTGATTTCCTGAATAATTATGGCATAATTTGTTAATATCGTCCAGGCCGATCCGAGGATCGTCCAGGCCGATCCGAGGATCGTCCTGGCCGATCCGAGGATCGTCCTGGCCGATAATTTAAAGATATGGTATACCATACTTGTCTATGGCGGCTACTTCTTTCTGTTTTGAGCTTATCGTCCTGGCCGATACACGTATCGTCCAGGACGACCTGTTAACGTCGGATGCCTTAATTAAGAATCCTTAATTAGACTTTCTGTTTTAAGCTGATCGTCCAGGCCGATCCAAGAAATCGTCCTGGCCGATATGAGTAAAAACAGAAAATCTAATTCTCTCAAGTGTGTGTGTGAAGGATTACAAAGCATCAGCCTCTTTGACTATTACAAGTGGACTCAAAAGGTAAAAAACAAAAGTATAGACTGACTCAACCCTAAACCTACGCATTCCTGAACTTGGCTTCTTTTTGATTGTCCGATCGTCGATTCCTGAAAAGTTAGAAGCAACAAGCTGTCCAAGAAAAGCAGTGTTTGTCAATCATCAAAACATAAGACATGAAAAATAGATTTGCAACAATCTCCCCCTTTTTGATGATGGCAAAACACTAAAAAAAGATTTAATAGCAACCATTAAAAAATAACCTCATAAACTTCTCCCCCTTTTGACATATCAAAAAGGGGGTACATGAAAGCACAATAAAAGAGATTCTCCCTTTTTTTTTTTTTTTAATCAAGGCACATCAATGATATAGTATTTCATGTGATTGATTTAAAAATTTGTGAGTTAACGTGTTACCAATCTCATTTAATCCATAGAATAGGAGAATATCCGTTCATGGTTTACCCTTAGCCAAAATCGTTGTCTTAGGGTAGAATCGTCTTTTGAAATCAATGACCTAACTCAAATAATTAATTGGATATGAGAAAAAGAATCTACCCACCACTTGGCATAAGGAAAATATCTCCATAAAACAATGAGGTAGATTTGTCACAATCGAACGATAATCGAGATGAAGCCTTTGAGAATCAAAACTTCTAGGTTCTAAAAGATATAAAAAGGGAGAGTAGCTTGCTTTTGAGTGGGCTCATTTTATGCCTCTTGTCAATGTTGTGGCGCTTTGCGCATCTTTTTTATAGATTTTTCAATTTTTTTGGCGTCTTTGCGCTTCTTTTGTTGGCATCATTGGCCAAATTTTTTTTTATTTTTGCAAGCTAGATTCCCTTTTAGACTCTTTTAAAAAACTTAGTTGTGAATATATTTTCTCAGATATTAGAGAATAGGAGCTCTCTCTCTAACATAGGGAAGAATTACCACAAGCAGGATTAATAATCGAAGACAAGAGTAACGAGGGATCATGATGTGACAAAAAAACTTTTAATCATTGTAAATATAAGATAGATTTGCTTAAGCAAGCTTTAGAAAGGATCTTAGTTTCATAAACAATCTTTTATTTTGAGATAGACTTTTGATTAGAAAAGAAAACTATGCCACTAATACTACGTTAGGGAAAGAGACACAATCACAAGATATTCATACTATCTAGGTGATTAAGTGGATGAAAACATATTAACTACAAATTGTTAAAGACAAGACAAGAGATATCATATCAGTGAAGATCTAAAACTAAGGTACACGAAAAGAAAAAGAAGGTAAAAAAATAAAAGAAAAATTTAGCTAAAAAGGTTTCATGCATTTATGTCAATCACACCCAATCTGGTCCTTAAAGAACTGAAAGTGTCGAAGGCCAGTGGTTTAGTAAAGATGTCTGCCAGTTAGTTTTCAGTTGTCACATGGTGTAACTCAATGTCTCCCTTAGTCACATGATCTCTAATAAAGTGATACCTAATGTCAATGTGTTTAGTTCTTGAATGCTGGATAGGATTTTTAGAGATGCATATGGCACTAGTGTTGTCACAAAAAATTGAGATGGTGCTTACATGTAATCCTAGATCCAATACCTGTTGTTTCAACCAAAGAACTTGGGCCACACAACTTCCAAGAGCAATGTATTCAGCTTCAGCAGTGGAAAGTGCAACAGAATTTTGCTTTCTACTAGACCAAGAGACCAAGGATTGTCCAATGAATTGACAAGTTCCGGATGTGCTCTTTCTATCCATCTTGCATCCTGCAAAATCAGAGTCAGAAAAACCAATAATTTCAAAAGAAGTGCTATGTCTAGGGTACCAAATCCCTAATCCTTGTGTCCCCAAAAGGTATCTAAAAATCCTTTTAATAGCAATCATGTGGGATTCCTTAGGGTCAGCTTGAAACCTAGCACAAAGGCAAACACTAAACATAATGTCAGGTCGGCTTGCAGTCAAGTAAAGTAAAGATCCAACCATACCTCTATACTTCTTCTGATCAACAGACTTACCACTTGGGTCCTTATCCAATGGAGCACTAGAAGTCATGGGAGTGTTAATTGGCTTGGCTTTGTCCATCTCATATTTCTTCAAAATGTCTTTTATGTATTTTGTTTGATTTAAAAAAGTGCCATCTTCCAATTGTTTTATGCTAAACCCCAAAAAGTAAGACAATTCTCCCATTAAACTCATCTCAAACTCTCTACTCATTGTTTTAGAAAAATCATCACACAAATTTTTATTAGAGGATCCAAAGAGTATATCATCAACATAGATCTGAACAATGAGTAAATCATCTCCAACTTTTTTAAGAAAAAGGTTGGTGTCTACGCTCCCCTTGATAAACTCCCTCTCTAGTAAGAATGTGCTAAGCCTCTCATACCAAGCTCTAGGTGCTTGTTTTAAACCATACAAAGCCTTTTTTAATTTAAACACATGATTTGGAAATTGAGAACTCTCAAAACCTGGAGGTTGTTCTACAAACACATCTTCTTTTATCTCCCCATTTAAAAAGGCACTCTTGACGTCCATTTGAAAAAGCTTAAATCCTTTATAACAAGCAAAGGCTAGTAGCACTCTAATGGCTTCCAATCTAGCTACAGGGGCAAAAGTCTCTTCAAAGTCTATCCCTTCTATTTGATTGTACCCCTTAGCCACCAATCTTGCTTTATTCCTCACCACCACTCCTGAATCATTCACTTTGTTCTTAAATACCCACTTTGTCCCAACTACACTTTGTCCCTTAGGTCTTTCCACAAGTTCCCAAACATCATTCCTAACAAATTGATTCAACTCTTCTTGCATTGCTAACATCCAAAACTCATCAGAGAGGGCTTGGTTAATGGTGGTGGGTTCAGTCATAGAGATAAAGGCAGAGTGGTTCACCTCCTTCCTAAGTCCATGTCTAGTCTTAACTCCACTAGAAAGGTCTCCTAAGATCAAATCCTTGGGGTGACTAGTAGAGTATCTCCAATCTCTAGGCAAAGTGTGTGAAGTTTCTCCCCTTTCATCAAAAGTTTCTATTCCTTGGGTGACTCCTTCTACTCCTCCATTGTTTAGGTGCTCACTCCCCTTCCCCAAATTTTCTACTCCATTTGTAATCTCTCCAACATCATCATCATCTACTCCATGTTTCTTATGATCAGACTCATCAAAAACTACATGGGTTGTCTCTTCCACCATCAAGGTTCTCTTGTTAAACACTCTAAAAGATTTCCCAACACTAGAATATCTCAAGAATACTCCTTCATCAGATTTAGGATCAAATTTTCCCAAGTGAGACTTTCCATTGTTGTGAATGAAAACCTTACAACCAAAGACATGAAGGTGGGAAAGATTTGGTGTCCTACCCTTAAGGATCTCATAGGGTGTCTTTTCTAATTTGACTCTAACATTCACCCTATTCAACACATAACATGCTGTGTTAACCGCTTCAGCCCAAAAGTATTTTGGAAGTGAATACTCAGCAAGCATGGCTCTAGCGGCTTCCACCAAGGTCCGGTTCTTCCTTTCAGCTACTCCATTCTGCTGAGGAGTCCTAGGGGCTGAAAAATTGTGGCTAATCCCCTTCTCCTCACAAAAATCTCCAAATCTTTCATTTTCAAACTCTCCCCCATGATCACTATGGATGGTCAAAATCTCACACCCTAGCTTCTTCTGAATCCAAGTAGAAAAAGTTTTAAACTCCTCAAAAGACTCATTTTTATGAGAAAGAAATCTAGTCCAAGTGAACCTCGAGTAGTCATCAACAATCACAAAACCATAGACTTTCCCTCCTAAACTTGCTATGCTAATGGGTCCAAACAAATCCATGTGAAGGACTTCTAAAGGTCTAGAGGTGCTAATGTCCTTTATGGGGTGAAACGAAGAGTGAATTTGCTTTCCTAGTTGACAGGCATCACAAAGGTGGTCTTTTGTAAACTTAAGTTTGGGGACACCTCTAACTAGGTCCTTTTGGGTCACTTTCCTAAGGGTTTTCATACTTGCATGACAAAGCCTCCTGTGCCACAACCAAAAATCATCAATGACAGTTTTTAAGCAAAAAGAAGCAGCACATTCAATGCTATTTAAATCAAGCATATAGACGTTATTTACCCTCTTTCCCTGCAAAATGGTGTTGTTACTTAAACTTACAATGCATGAATTCGTGAAGAATTGTACGATGAAGCCTTTGTCACAGAATTGACTGATGCTGAGCAAGTTGTGCTTCAATCCATCTACAAGCAAAACATTTTCAATCATAAGGTTCTTGGAATTTCCGATTATACCTGCTCCTACCACCTTCCTGGTGGTGTTGTCTCCAAGAGTAACCTTGCCTCCAGTCCTGGATTCTAGTACAACAAACTGGCTAGCATCACCAGTCATATGTCGAGAGCATCCACTGTCCAGGTACCACATACTCTCACGAGGTCTTTTGTGAGAGACTTTCTGCAAAATTATCAAATGTTAGTTTTAGGAACCCAAGCAGGTTTGGGTTCCTTCTTATGAAGAGAAGAATGCAATGCATGTGTGGTATGCTGTGGATTATGCATCTTAGGTCTCCACACCCAATGTGAACTATGATGAATTGTGCAAGTGTGTGAGATATGTCCTAGCATGCCAGAAGAAAAAACATCTAACTCCAGGAAAGGGATTTCTTAAGTGATTTGAGTTATAATGCCTCTTTCTAGGTTTTGGCAATTGATTAAAAGTAGAAGTCATCCTAGATTTCTTACATGCTTCTAAATCATTTTGAATCTTCAAGTTTGTGTTTTCTAAAACTTCATTTTCAATCCTCAAATCTTTTTCTATTTATTTTGACTTCTTAAAATCAGATTCAAGAGATGTGTGTGATATTTTCAATGCATCATGCTCTTCAACTAACTTACCATGATTTTTATTTAGCTCATCAAATTCATCAAGTAAAGTCATGTGATTTGAATCAATTGTTTGATGGTCTTTAATCAAAATTTCATGCTCTTTTTGTATATTTAAGAATTCTAATTTCAAGCTAGCATGAGTTTTCTTTAATTTCCTATATGATGCATGGATTTTTTCTGAAACTTCAAGAAGTTGATCGTATGAAAGTTCACATACCTCTTCTTGATCAATTTGATCTTTTCCCATGAAACACAAGTTTGTAGTTTCTTCCTCTGGTTCAGTCTCAGAAGAATCAGTACCAGATTCTGCCCAAAAGCTCCTTTGTTTTTTCTTGTCCTTCTTAGACTTTGCTTTCTCATCAATTTTTTCTTTACTTGATTGATCTCTAAGCTTAGGGCAATCAGTTCTCACATGTCCAGGCTTTCTGCATTCAAAACAAACAACATCAGAAGATCCTTTAATATGTTTATTATCTTTACCTTTTCTCCAACTTTGATGATGCTTTTGTTTCTTCCTTAGAAAGCTTTTGAATTGCCTTGTGATGAAGGCAACTCCATCGCTTTCAGACCCGGAAGATTCAGAATCCGATTTGTGTGCCTTCAATGCAATTGTTTTCTCCTTTTTCTTCTCACCTGCATCAAGATTTCTTTGATTCACCCCTTGCTCGTAAGCAATGAGTGAGCCAAGCAAGTTATCAATAGAATAGGTGTTTAAATCTTTAGATTCAGTGATTGCAGTAATTTTTGCATCATAAGAAGAAGGCAAGCATCTCAAAATCTTGTTAACTTTTTCATAGTTCGAAAGTTCTTTTCCTAGTGCATGCAATGAAGTAGCAATCTGAGTAAACCTAGTGTACATGTCAGAAATCGATTCATGAGGTTTCATACAAAAAAGTTCGTAGTCATGCAAGAGAATGTTTAAACGGGATTGTTTAACTTCATTAGTGCCTTCATAAGTAATGCACAATTTATCCCAAATTTTATTACCAGTCTTGCAAGTTGAAACACGCATGTAATCCTCAGATTTTAAAGCACAGAAAAAACAATTCAAACATTTCGCATTCAATTGAGCTAAATCTCGTTCATCAAAAGTCCATTTGGTAAAAGCAACTTCAGTTTTAAAACCGTTAATTTCACGAGAAGGTGGAGAATAACCTTCTTGAATAAGCATCCACATACGATAATCAGTAGATTGTAGAAAAGTTGACATGCGAGTTTTCCAAAAATCAAAAGGTAGGTTATCGAACAGAGGAGGTCGGGTAATAGAATACCCTTCCGTAGTGTTGCGATTCCCAAAGTTAGACATGGAACAAATTCAAAAAGTTTTCAAACTTTAATTTTTGAATCAAGCTCTGATTCCACTTGAAAGTTCGATGGGGATGTTAAGCCCTATGAACTTAGTCCCAAACTAACCAAGAGGGGGGGTGAATTGGTATTTTAAAAACTTCTTTTTAAACAAAGAAATAAAATCACATAAACCAAATCACACCACAAAATAATGCGAAATTTAAAAGTGCGGAAGCAAGAAAAAGAACACAGAAATTTATAGTGGTTCGGTCGACTCGACCTACGTCCACTCCTTGGAGGCACCCTCCAAGTATTGCACTACACAAAAAGTGACTCTCCTTTAGCCCCCACGGCTAGGTGGAGAAACCCTCACAAGAACCTCCTTTTTGCCACCCCGGCAAGGCAGAGAACCTATCTCCTTTTGCTTCCTCTTGAAGCTGGCAGAGAACCAGAACCAAAAGAAAAACTCCTTACCTCTACCGACCTTTCCACGGATGAGAAACTCTAGACGAAGACGACGCAGAGAGATCCTTGAAGCAACCCTGGGTGAAACCCCTCACAAGCTCCCCCTCACAAGATCCTCTCTCTCTCTCTTCTCTCTCTCTTTCTCTTCTCAAGGCCTTCTTAGGTCAAGGCAGCAGCCAAAGGTTTTTAAAAACGTTGAACAAGAGCTCTTAAATAGAAGAGCTTCAAAAGAGCTCATTAATTGCAAGTTGCCGATAATATCGTCCAGGCCGATATGGACATCGGCCTGGCCGATCAGTACAAATTAATGAAGATCGGCCAGAGCATAGCCCTGGATGCAGAGCTGGACGATTGAAAAATAGCTTGATCGTCCAGGCCGATATCACGATCGTCCTGGCCGATCAGTTCAAATCAGAGGAAAATCGTCCTGACAATAGCCCTGAATACGGGCTGGCCGATATTGATCGTCCTGAAGTAACTTAAGGTTTTTGACTAGATCGGCCTGGACGATCTTGCGATCGTCCAGGACGATATGATCGTATCAATCATCCTTAATAACTTCCTTGATTTCTTGAATAATTATGGCATAATTTGTTAATATCGTCCAGGCCGATCCGAGGATCGTCCTGGCCGATAATTTAAAGATATGGTATACCATACTTGTCTATGGCGGCTACTTCTTTCTGTTTTGAGCTTATCGTCCTGGCCGATACACGTATCGTCCAGGACGATCTGTTAATGTCGGCTGCCTTAATTAAGAATCCTTAATTAGACTTTCTATTTTAAGCTGATCGTCCAGGCCGATCCAAGAAATCGTCCTGGCCGATATGAGTAAAAACAGAAAATCTAATTCTCTCAAGTGTGTGTGTGAAGGGTTACAAAGCATCAACCTCTTTGACTATTACAAGTGGACTCAAAAGGTAAAAAACAAAAGTACAGACTGACTCAACCTAAACCTACGCATTCCTGAACTTGGCTTCTTTTTGATTGTCCGATCGTCGATTCCTGAAAAGTTAGAAGCAACAAGCTGTCCAAGAAAAGCAGTGTTTGTCAATCATCAAAACATAAGACATGAAAAATAGATTTGCAACAAATCCTTGTTAATATCAAATAATACCTAGTTGTACCAAGCAAATACCGAGTTTTTTGGTGGGATTTTGCCTCCAACCGGAT
Organism: Dendrobium huoshanense; assembly: GCA_016618105.1. Classification (NCBI taxonomy): domain Eukaryota; kingdom Viridiplantae; phylum Streptophyta; class Magnoliopsida; order Asparagales; family Orchidaceae; genus Dendrobium; species Dendrobium huoshanense. The sequence continues at coordinate 24,012,743 of CM028351.1, read as the reverse complement.
GTTCCTCTACGTCCTTACATCGGATGTAATAAAAGTTCGAATGAGAGAGGGATCGTGGGATGGAAAAGTTCCGAACTGTAGGCGTTGAGCATGAAGCCTAGAGATTTTCGAAACTTTAGAGAGAATCGAAAATTTGGTTTCTTTTGCCTAGATGGGGTCATGGGCTGGACCGATCGTTGGATATTTAAAAGCCTTAATGATGTCAAATTGTAACGATCTTGAGCTCGTTGGATTCATCTCGTCGAGCCGTTCGATTCGAGTATAAGCTCGTCAAATTCGGAGACCGTTTGGTATCTCAAATTGGGGTTTGTGCGTATGAGGGGGATTTTTCTTCTCTATGTGCGAATGGGGCTTCTTACACGATCCAGAGAGGGAGATCGTGGATTTGAGGGAGAGATCGTAGGGAGTTTTGTGAACTGCCATAATCTAATCACTTCTTAATTTAAATTAAAGGTTATGATTTATTTGTGTTTTAAAAGGGATTTAAAAAGGCTGATTCTGATTTGATTAAAAAAAATGAAGCAGAATTTTATTAAAAAGAATTTTGGGTTTGATTGGTTAAACCGGCTCAATCAAATTCAAAACCATTTCTTAATTCAAAATCAATGGCTAGAATTAAATCATATCTTAAAATGAATTTAGGAGTTAGTTATAATTCAAATTGATTTAGAATATTATTTAGAAAATAATTGATAATTTAAAATATATGTTTTTGATTTAATTTTAAAAATAAATAATTTTGAAATATTAATTTTATCTCATTTATAACGATTTGAATTTGATTGAGTCGAGGCGAATTGATTTAGGTCGATTTAAAAGTTCGAGTTCGTGCTACGTCATTAGGTGTCCACCTAAGGGAAATCCTGTGGGTGATGTCTATTCTAGGCTACGAGAACCTAGGTGCTAGAATCGATTCCGGGAAATTTGACCTCGTAAAATGAGGTCAACAAATGGACCCCCAATAGGCATGATAAACTTGCCAAAGTTTATCGTGCGTATTGGCGTTGACCGAAACAATCAACTGGATCCAGATTTGAAGTTGAAGATTTGAGTATATGAATTGAAGGAATTTTGATGTTTGATAGAAAATTAGGATAAAAGTTCAGAAATATTTGAGTTGATGAATTGATTTGAAGTTGATGTTGGCATTGATGGATTTAGCAAATAATAACTAATGAAATTAGTATCATTGGTAAAGTCGTCATATGACAAAGTTGAATATAGTGATTTGAATGTAGTTAGGAAGGAATGGAGAGTTTCGATTTTGATTTTGATAAAAGCTAGAAATCAATAGGATGCCATAAGAGCGGGCTTAAACCTAAAGATGGATTTAAGATTTTAAAATTTAGATGAAGAGAAGATGCCGCTAGGGATGCTTATACTTCTCCACGGGACGAAGATTAGGATGCCACTAGGGATGCTTACTCCTAACTTCAAAGATGTCAATAGGATGCCGTAAAGGCAGACTTAGACCCAAAGACAGATTTAAACAGGATGGCTGCCGTAAGAGCGGACTTAAGCCAGAAAGTCAGTAGGATGCCGTAAAAGTGGACTTAGACCTAAAGACGGATTTAATCAGGATTGGCTGCCGTAAGAGCGGACTTAAGCCTGAAAGTCAGTAGGATGCCGTAAAAGCAGACTTAGACCTAAAGACAGATTTAATCAGGATTGGCTTGCCGTAAGAGCAGACTTAAGCCAGAAAGTCAATAGGATGCCGTAAAGCGGACTTAGACCTAAAGACAGATTTAATCAGGGTTGGCTGCCGTAAGAGCGGACTTAAGCCAGAAGTCGATAGGATGCCGTAAAAGCGGACTTAGTCCTAAAGAAAGATTTAATCTGGTTTGGCTGCCGTAAGAGCGGACTTAAGCCTGAAAGTCAGTAGGATGCCGTAAAAGCGGACTTAGACCTAAAGACAGATTTAATCAGGATTGGCTGCCGTAAGAGCAGACTTAAGCCAGAAAGTCAATAGGATGCTGTAAAAGCAGACTTAGACCTAAAGACGGATTTAATCAGGTTTGGCTGCCGTAAGAGCGGACTTAAGCCTGAAGTCGATAGGATGCCATAAAAGTGGACTTAGACCTAAAGACGGATTTAATCAGGTTTGGCTGCCGTAAGAGCGGACTTAAGCCAGAAGTCGATAGGATGCCGTGAAAGTAGACTTAGACCTAAAGACGGATTTAATTAGGATTGGCTGCCGTAAGACCAAACTTAAGCCAGAAAGTCAGTAGGATGTCGTAAAAGAGGACTTAGACCTAAAGACGGATTTAATCAGGATTGGCTGCCGTAAGAGCGGACTTAAGCCAAAGTCATTCTAGTCAGTTCTTTCAACTTATTCTTGCTCCAAAAATACAGATCTTTGAGAGACCTTCTAATTTTCCATTGTAGAACTTCATTGGGACTCCCAAAGTCATTCTTCCTCCAAGATTTTGCTATGATTCCTTTTGTCGCATCATAAGAACACCACAAGTTCTCAAATCTGAATTCTCTCTTGTTGCATTGCTTCTTAATGTCAAGCTGTAATAGCACTGGACAGTGATATGAAGAGATTCTAGGGAGATGCTTCACCACTGCATTAGGGAATTCCAACAGAGCTTTAGAATTCAACCAAACACTATCCAGCCTCTCCCAAATCCTGTCTAGGCCTTCTTTGTTGTTACACCAGGTGTAATTTGGTCCTTGGAAACCGATATCATGAAAGTCATTATTAGTCATAACTTCTTTCATTTCCATGGGACGTTAAGAAAAGCTAAATTTCTTTCCTCCTTTCTTCTCATTCTGATTCAGTAGACGGTTTAAGTCGCCTCCAACTAAGCAAGGCTCTTCACAGTTCGTGTTTTCCTCTATTAAATTCCAGAGCTTCCTTCTTTCATTTGTATTTTTGTTGCTATAAACAATACAACCTTTGGCCATTATACCTTTATGAGTGGTAATAGTACCAATAATACATTGTCTAGAAGAGACAATAACATTAAAAGAAACAGTTCTGTATTTCAGGAGAGCCAGAATGCCTCCTGAAGTTCCGGTAGCTACTTCATGATAAAACTCCCATTCATCCCCAACCAAATTTCTTACTCCATTACTATCCAGCTTTTCCAGTTTGGTTTCAGTTAAACCAATAAAGCAAAGTCCATTCCCGCTTATCATATTTCTTAAGTAGTGGGAGGCTTCTTTCTTTTTTGCTCCCCTACTATTCCAAAATAATATGTAAGACATTAATTTAAGCGTGGGGTTAAGGCCCCAGCCTTTTCTGCTCCTCCTTCACCTTTTCTAGTTCTGTGATTTCTTTAATGAGTCCTAACATTTTCATTTCTTTGGAAAGTTTAGTTTTATTGTTGGATACCTTATTGATCATACAACTGCTATCCCCCTGTTCCTCAAAATAGAACTTTTGCTGTCCTGTTTTGCATTCTTGATAAGTTTGGTGTTGTCATTCTTCTCATTTTGTTTCTCCAGCTCTTCATTAACAATGTTCATCTGATTTTCTACCACCTCACTTTCCAGAATTTTGAAGGAGTTACTGGTTGTCACAATTCCCTGCTATGTTTTTTCTTCTCAGGATTTTTGTAAGATTTCATCTTTATTGCCTACTGAGTGACCAATTCTAAGTACATCGGATTCATTGCATTCCAGATCTAGTCCCAACGCCTTGTCTATAATGATTTATCCTTCTTCAATTTCTCTGATGTCGTTGGTTATCACTAGATCCGATGTTTTGTTGTTCTGTTGTTCTGTAATTTCCAGTTTTCCAATATTAATCTTTGCTTTCCATGTATTCCTTTGGGGATTATTTCCAGCAGCTATTCTCCTGGTTACCTCTTTATTGATTGCACCATTCCTCTTCTTTCTCTCATTATTAACCAAAACTCATGGACCATAATTGTTGTTATCTTCCATAATCTTCATCTTCTGTGAAGTAACTGGGATTTCTTCATGAGGACTGATAAATTCTTCAACATTCTGTTTCTTGCATTAGCCTTTTTTAATGTTCGATTTTTCCACAATCAAAACAAAGACTTGATTTTCTTTCATACTCAAGTTTTTGGAAAATTCTTCCTCCCATACTATCCACCCACACTCCAACCGGGAGCTTCTGATCAAGCTTGATACGGACACAAGCTCTGTCAAATTCTCTTCTTCCCAAGTGGAATAAGTTGCCATCTAACATCAGTAGTGTTCCAACTCTCGAAGCAATTCTGTCAATGTTATTTTCATCCCAACATTGGAGCGACAAATGAGGCATTCTGATCCAAATTGGAGATAATAGACCTTTCATAGAAGAAGATGAGAATTATGGAGTCCAGCATTCCAAGCTTATTATGTGTTCATTCACAAACCACGGTCTTCCCATCAGGACGCCTTCCATAGCCTCCACCGATTTTAAGGAATAGAGAAACCATCCCAAGCCAAGGGTGGTGAAATGAAATTTGTCATACTTAGCCCACTGTCTTCTTAGTTCCCAAGATACAACATGAGGTTGTACATCTTCTTCCTCTTGATCTTCTTCTTCGTGCTTCTTCTGCCTCCATTGATATTCTTGAAATTGAACTTTCTTCAAGAACCAATCCATCTACCAATTCCTTCATCGAGCTGTTACTAGCATTCCTATGGATCAAACTATCCATCAAAGATCGACGAACGTCCGCCTTCATAGAGATTCTGTCTTCAGGATTTCCGGCCGAAGAGCCGGGAAAAAGAAAATTGAAACTTTCTCTCTCTAGTTCTTGTAGCTTCTCTCTCTAGTTCCGTCTTCGAATGAAAGAAATTTTCTCTCAGAAAAAAATTTCAATCATTTAGAAAACCTTCATTATAATGCTCTTTGTTGTCTGTAATCAACATTGGCCAGTTGCTAGTCAGGGCGATCCTCTAGATGATTTTCTCGGATTTGAACTAATCGTCCTAGACGATCGTGAGATCGGCCTGGATGATCAAGCTATTTTTTATCATCTAGATATCCATTCACTGTGATTGTCTGAAAGATATTCAAGGATTTATACTGATCATATAGGACAATATCTTATTGACCTGTACGATATGAACAAATATCTTCTAATCGTCCCAAGTCGTCCGGGTTGATTGAGTGAAATTTACGCTGATCGTCCAGGATGAAATTTATATAGTCCTGGATAATAAAGTAAATTTGTATAAATTAAGAGCTATTCTAAAATTCTTCTATTTAAGAGCTCTTGTACTGCCCAAGAAATCATCTTTTGCTATTGTCTTGACCTGAGAGAGCCTAGAGAAAATGGAGAGAAACGGATAGAGAGAGAGGATCATATGAGGGGGAGTTTGTGAGGGGTTTCAAAAAGGTTTCTCCAAGCAAGGATCCAATTCATATTCTCCTATCATCATCCCTTATTCTTGGAGGTTCGAGAGAGGTCCACTTCAGTAATTGATCAAAGTTCTCTGCCTGCTTCAGGAGGAAGCAAAAGGAGTTGGGTTCTCTGCCTCATTGGTGTCGGTGTAATGGAGGTTTAGTACAAGCTTCTCTGCCTTGATGTGGGAGAAAAAGGAGAGACACTGAGTTTAGTGCAATACTCGAAGGGCGCCTCCGGGGAGTGGACGTAGGTTGAGTTGACCGAACCACTATAAATTTATGTGTTTCTTTTCTACTATTTTTCCACATTTAATTTTCGCAAGTTAAATTTCTTTGCGGTGAATTTTGGTTTGGTTGAGATTTTGTTTTTGATTGAAAGATTTTTTTAAAATACTAATTCACCACCCCTCTTGGTTAGCTTGGGCTAGTTCATAAGGGATGTTAAAGTAGTCTATTAGTAATATACAAAGAGATAGTTATTATATGATTAGTTCAAAGAATTGAGCTAATCATCCAAGATGATTCAGAGCACCAACTAGTATGCTTAGTTGAAACGACTTTGATTATCACCCAGTATGTTTGATGAAGATTTAATTATTGTTCCATGTAGGAATCAGGTCGTATAATATGATTAGTAAAATTGACATATATGATTTGATTGGATCAATTAATCCAAATTCATTCCCTAATTATAGAATTATTTTGGGCAAGATTTAATTACATCGTATAATATGTTACATATCATATAATAAAATGAGTACAAATTTTGAATTTTAAAATAGTGCCTAAATTATAATTAGCGACTGGGATCATGATTTGAACTTATCATTATGTATGATATACATCATACCGTACTATTAGTTCATCTTGCATTAAGTATCATAATTAGTCGTTTCAATCATGTTTTATTTTGCTAATTATATAGTATGATATGGATCATATTATTACAACTTAGTTTTCAAAATTATATATTTTTATATAATATGAGTTTTTGATGATACCAAAATATTATTGTGTTTATTACTATTTCTCCTAAGACATATTGGAATAATTGTACTTGTGTTATTTGTGTGTACTAACATTTCAGGGATATCATACCCCATACTACTAAAGACTTCAAGATAGATTAGATTATGGTTTCTTATAATTTAAGTTTATACTTTTTCTATTTTTCTTGAGTTTGAGAGAGTGTGATCGTAATTGGGTAACCGTACATATACACACTTGGGGAGTGAGTCAAAATTTTTATTTTTAAAAACTAATCGTACTGATAATCATACTAGATGATTTGACCTGAGTGTTCCTCTAGAAAGAAGTTAATCAAATCATGCCTTAGAAATTTTCTTTTGAACTGTTCATACTGTATGAAGTTAGATTCGTAGAGACGACATCCAAAGTATTAAATGGATACGTACCAATTTGTCCCCAATGAACTCACATTTTTTTGAATTGATCATATTGTACAAATTTAGTTTCATATAGATGACGTCCAAAGTATGAAATTGGTACTTATTAGTTTGTCCAATAAAAATAGGTAAATTATTTGAACTGTTTGTACCGTCAAAAATTAGTTTTGTACAGACAACATCTAGAGTTCGAAATGGATTCATCCATGTTTGTACCATATGAAGCTTGCTTTGATTTAATAGTTCATACTGTATGATGTAGGGTTCATACAAATGATGATCTGAGTACAAAATGAGTTTGTTCAAAATCATACCGAATGAACTTATTCAGTTTTGAACTGTTTCAAATTGTACAATGTTAGTTCTTAAATAGAACTAACAGAGTATGAAATCAGTTCATCTAGGATTGTATAAGGATTTTTTGAACTATTTGTATGTATGAAGTACGATCATACTACATAATCCTAGTACATCCAATTTGAAAATTTCAATTTTCAGGATGGATTTTCTTGCCCTTTATGTATATGGGTACTAATAACTGACTATCAGAGTCTCTTCTATGAATTTTCCCTTGAACGCGAGAGTAAGAATGTTTTGGGAGAGTGTTTGAGAGTGAGGATTTAGATATCTTGCAAGTTGAATTTGTGAATGGTTCATAAGGTTGCCTAAAGGTAAGAATCTCTTTATAAATTCTTCAAATCTATACACTACTTCTTTGAAGACTCTTGAGAGAAGATATTTAGAGAAGATCTGGTACTCCACCATCACTAGGAGGGTGAGAAAGGATGTTGTTACTCTGACGTCACCAAGAGGGTGAGAAAGGATGCCAGTACTCTACCGTCACTAGGAGGGTGAGAAAGGACATTGGTATATTGCCATCACCAATAGAGTGAGAAATGATAATGGTACTCTACCACATTGGGTTGGTAGAAAAGAGGTTATTATAAGGGCTTCTTTGCCTTGCTAATGGAGTAAAATGAGAGTTACTTTGGTATAGTGCAATACCTGAAGAATTAGTCTTTAGGGAGTGGACATAGCTCTAGTTGGATAGAACCACTATAAAATTCTATGTTCTTCTATCTTTATTTTTACTTCTTTTTATTTTCTACACATTTACTTTTAGTGGTTGAAATTTTATTTTTAAAAAATGTTATCATTGTGCAAAAATATTAAATCAGTTTTAAAAAAATCCAAGAGAATTTTTATTTACCAATTTACCTCCCTTTTGGTTTGACTTGGGACTAAACTTTAGGTTTAACAACCTATTCAAACTTTCAAGTGATATTAGAGCCATATTTTCAAAAATTAAGGTTTAGAAATTTTTTTGAAATGATCATGATTACTTTTGGAAATCGTAGCACTCTTAAAGGATATTTGATCACTAGACCACCACAATTTGATAAGATTCCTTTCAACTTTTGGAAAATATGGGTGTCTAATTTTCTTCAATTGCTTGAATCACATGTGAATTTTAGTATAGGAAAGTTACATTAAACCAACTAAACTTGTTGATGGAATTAGGATCGAAACACCCTTCATTGATTGGATAGTGAAAGAAAAAGAACTAGTTCAATTAAATATAAAATGTTTAAACAACTTTTTCTGCGCCCTTAAGTTTGAGGAGTATATACCTGTTTCAACTGATAAAATGGGAAAAGAAATTTGTGATAGACTTTGTATACCATATGAAGGAAATAGTTAAGTGAAATAGTCTAGATTAAATATTCTATTACACAACTACAAACACTTTTGCATGAAACTGAATGAATCAATCACTGACATGTATATTCATTTTATGTAGATAGCCACTTCATTGCAGGAATTAGGTAGGGAACTAACAAATTCTGAGAAAATCAATAAAATACTTTATTATTTACCCACTACTTATGATGCAAATATAACTGCCATAACTAAATCAAAATATCTAACTATTTATTTTATTGATAAACTGCTTGGATCACTAATTGCTTATGAGGAAGGAGTGATACAAAGACATATTGATGTAGGTGAAAAGCGAAGAGAGAAAAATGTTATGTCAAAAGTGGATGACTCGAAAAGTGATCAGTCATAGTCTAAGGATAAAGATAATATTGCACTCATTCAGAGTCAATTTAAAAGTTTCGTGAGAAGAAAGCAACGAAGACATTTGTAGTGGAGTAAGGGTAAGTTCCATAAAAATGCAAAAGCTTCTAATGATGTAATTTGTTATGAATGGATGAAGTCTGGACACATCAAATTTGATTGAACAAATCTCAAACCTAATCCTAGCAAGGAGAAAGTTGAGAAGAAAACCAATAAAAGGAAGGGCAAGAAAAGACTATAGAGAGCATTTTGGGTGGACTTAGCATCCGATTCTTTAGAAATATAAGTAGAGAAGGAAGTCACAAACTTGTGCTTAAAGGAAGATAATCTTGATCACTTGTATAAAGAGGAGAAATGCTCTCATATAAGTCCTCGTGAGAGAACTGGAGACACAACACAATTCATATTACTGGAAGCTAAGAATAGAGGCAAGGTGATATTGGGAGATAATACCACAAGAAAAGTGGTAGGTACAAGTATGATTATCAACAAAAATAATTTTTTTATTAAAAATGTAATATTGGTTGAGGGCTTAAAATATAACTTGTTGAGTATTAGTTAGTTATGTGATAAAGGTTATAATGTTAAATTTTTTTCCATAAGCTGCATTATAAGCCAAAATGGAATTAATATCATGGAAATAGTATAAATAATGTATACATTCTTAATTTAAATTTTTTTAAATATTCTAATGTTTTTGTCTCAAAATAATTATTGATGAAGCATGGTTCTGGCATAGAAGACTTCTCCATGCAAACATAAAAAATCTTAGGAAGATTACCCAAAAAGATTTGGTTAGAGAGATACCCAAACTAGAATTCACTAAGGATCACTTGTGTGATGCATTTAAATTAGAAAAATAGGTGAAGTCCTCCTTTCATTCAATTAAGAATCTTAGAATTAACAAACTATTAGAAGTCCTACACAGATCTTTTTGGGCTGGTTAGCATTATAAGTCAAGGAAGTAAGGTTTTTGAGTTTATAATAATTGAGGATTATTAAAGATTCACTTGAGTCAAATTCTTATTTCATAAGAGTGAATCATTTGAGGAATTTAGAAACTTTTCTACTTGGATTCAAAGGAAACTTGGGTGTAAAATTTTATCAATTAAAGGTTATCATAAAGAAGAGTTTGAAAATAAAAAAAATTTGATGATTTTTGTAGAGAGAAAGGAATTAATCTTAATTTTTCAGCACTTTGAACCCCTCATCACAATGGGAAACTTTAAAGAAAAAATAGAATTTCAATAAATGCCACTAGAGCTATGTAGGTAAAATACTCACTTCTAAAATAATTTTGGCCTGAAGCGATTGATATGAGTTATTATATTCTGAATAGGGTTAATATTAGATCCAAATTGAACAAGACACCCTATGAACTTCTTAAGTGTAGAACACTTAATATTTTATATTTGCATGTTCTTGAATGTAAGGTGTTCATTCATAATAATGGGAAAACTCCTTTATGAGAATTTAATCCTCAATCTAATGAAGGAATTTTTCTAGGATATTCTAGTGTTCGAAATTCCTATAGGATTTTTAACAAGAGAAAATTGGTATTTGAGGAGACCACACATATAGTTTTTGAAGAATAAGACTTTTTAGAAGAGCGAAGGTTGGAAGAAGATCTTATTAAAAATATCTTCCAATGAATTGAAAAGACAAATTTGAAAGAGAATGTTATAATATAAAATGCTTTGCCTAGAGAACAAAAATTTTCTAATAGTTACCCAAAAGAAAATATTTTAGGTGAACATAGTGAGGGTGTTAAAACTAGGCATGAACTTAGAAAAGGAGTAAATTATTCTGACTTTATATAGATGATTAAATACATTAATATAAATCAAACACTTTTGAATAAATTTTGGATTTTGGCCATATAAGAAGAATTGAATCAATTTGTTAGGAATGATGTTTGTGAATTGATTGAAAGGCCAAAATATCAAAGTGTTATTGTGTTGAAACTTGATTTCTATGAATTAGGTTGTTAAACCTAAGCGTATGTCCCACGGCTAACCAAGAGGGGAGGGGGGGGGGGGGGTGAATTGGTAATTAAAATTTTTTTCCCTCTTAAAATTTGGAAATGAAAAATAATTTTAGTGAGTTTTATAGAAATAGATTTTTCAACCACAAGTTATAAACGTTAAAATAAAAACAACAAAAAAATAAAGAACACCAAATTTATAGTAGTTCGGTCAAAACCAGACCTAGATCCACTCCCAAGAGGCACCCTCAGAGTATTTCACTAATACCACTAGTGACTCTTCCTTAGCACCCACAGCAAGATGGAGAAGCCTTTATAAAAACTCTTTCCACAACTACCCAGTGCGGCAGAGAACCGTCATCCTTTTACACTATCCCCAGTGCTGGTAGAGAACCTTCGTCCTTTCACACTCTCCTAATGTGGGCAGAGAACCCTTCGTCCTTTCACACTCTCCTAGTGTGGGCAGAGAACCCTTCGTCTTTTCACACTCTCCTAGTGTGGGCAGAGAACCCTTCGGCTGTTCACACTCTCCAAGTGTGGGTAGAGAACCCTTCGGCTGTTCACACTCTCCAAGTGTGGGCAGAGAACCAGATCTTCTCGATAGATCTTCTCACAAGAAATCTAGAAGGAAAAGAGATAAGAGTGAAGTAATCCTAAACCAAGAGTAAAGACTCTTACCTTTAAGTACCAAGTGAAACCGTCACGCTCCAATGGAAAGAAATCTCCTTCAAACACTCTCTCACACTCTCTCATTGACTCTTCTTTTAATAGGCTTGAAGATCAGTAGGCAAAACGATTATGTGGCAGTTTAGTTTGGACTATTTATAGGAAAGACAAAAAAAATCTTTCAAAAACTGCAAATTTTCAAGTCAATACGCATTGGATCGTCCCGTACGATCGTGGATCATCCTGAAAGATTTTACTTAAGTGCGTTGGAAATGAACCTAATGTATATGGGTACGAAATGACTTCATACACACACATCATCCCATAAGAACTAGGTTCGTCCAATACGAATGGTTATTCCATAGGTCGGTTCCCAAAAACTGCAGAACGATACTTAATTTTCAAAGTCAGTTCATTTTGTCCTGGTACGAAGTTGAGGTTCGTTTGGACGAAAGTTTTACAGAGAGCAAATCATCCCGGGATGAATACAATTCGTCCTGGACGATAGCAATTCCAGAGAGAAACTCGTCCTAGAACGAATACACTTTGTTTTTGAACAAAAATTTTCCAAAGAATATTTCATCCTGGGACGAATACACTTCATCCTGGATGATCAAGACTTAGAAAATTTTCCTTCGACTCCTGCTCATTCCATTGCTCTTATGAGGATATAACTGACTTGATCATCCCATACAAACTATGTTAGTCCCGTACGATCAATACAAATTTCTTAAGATCTCCTTAAGTGTGTGTGTGTATTCACTAAATTACAATCACTCTATTTCAAAACTTAATTCAAAGAAAAAGTACAAGTCTTAAATACACAAAGTATCTCATGCTGAATTTGATTCGAAGTCTTTGTAGTCTGGAGTTTGATTTTCATGAAATGTTAGTATACAAAAGAGCAAAAATAACTCTTCCAAAAAGTGTTAGGAGATAACCATACATAAAATAATAATATTTGAAATCATCAAAACTATAAAGTTGCAAGAATGTAAAACATGCAAATAGGAACTCTCTTAAGAATCTCCCCCTTTTTGATGATAGAAAAATAATTATTATTTGTATAATTTTTAAATTTAAAAAAATCTCCTAAACTCTCCCTGAATTGATGAACACGTGTAAATAAGGAGGCATTTTTAGAAATATAAAACAAACAAAAATAAAACAAAAATACAACATACATAAAACCCTAAACAAAATAAAAAATAGAAACACACACATACAATATGAATCAACCAAAACAAAAACCACGATACAAACAATTTCTCCCCTTTTTTTACAACAGCAAAAAGTAAAGAAGAAACAGACTTGAAATGTAAGCAGACATATGAAAATTATTTGATAATTCAATCTTGAAAGTGATTGAAATAAGTTATGCAATTAAATTAAAACATTAGGAAAATCATGTTAATTCATAGAATTTAAGAAGAGTTATACCATTGATAATAAAAAGAATATATCAAAAGCATGAGTCAATTTAGACATTAAGATAAATAAAATCATTGCTAATAGAATAAATAGAAAATTTGTATATTTCAAATGTCAATTTAGAATATAAATGTACAATAAATCAATTTGAATTAAGAGATTAAAAGATAATGGAAAGAAATAATTACCACATGTGGCGCTTTGCGTATCTTTTTCAAATTATTGGCACATTTTTGTGCATCTTTTTTATTTTTGGGCTTATTTTGTGCCTTTTTTTTACTTGCGAACCATTGCGCATTTCTTTTGATTTTTATACATTTGTACATTTTTTTAAGAGTAATTTTGATCTTTCCAAAACCAATAATAAAAAATTTCAAATTTTTCTAAGTGCATAAATATTTATTGATAAGTGAAATATAAAATAAGAAAACATCATAGTTGCAATAATAATATTAGAATTAATGTAGTCTAAATAAGAGACATGAAATTGAGAATTCTAATTATATCAAGTTATAAGAAGAACTTAAATTTAGAAAAATTAGATTTTCTAATGAATTTAATTTAGACTTGCACTTCAAAGTATAACACTATTAAGATAAAAAATGTAATGATTGTCATAAAGGCTAACATACATTTCAATACAATTAAATCCAAAACACGTGAATATAATTTGATATCACTATGAAGATATTACAATTTAAGGTCAGGATATCAATACAAAAACAAAACATCTAAAGAAAAGAAAATACAACAAACTTACTGAAAACACATCTAAAACATAAACTATAAAAAATACATAAAACTAAGTGCTACAATCATTGAGAATGACCCTGATCTGGTGGAGGAGGAGGTGCAGCACCAAAGATGTTAAAGTAAGTACTCATCATAAACACATTGGTACTGATATCATTCATCTGATCCCTCATAAAATTCATTTCATGCTGATACTGTGCAGCCTGCTGTTGAAGATGAGTCTCAATTTGATCAAAGCGTTGATCAAAATGGGTCTCTAAGTGATCAAATCTTTGAACCAAATCCTGATAATTTGTTTCATTGGCAGGTGCAGGTGCAGCTTCTGGTTCCTCCTCTGTATCACTAATGACACGAGTTTTACTTGGTTCTTCTTTGAAGATTGCACTAAATGATCCATCGTTGTAGTAGAGCTGTTCTTCAAAATCTTGATCAGGATGAACCAAATTATATTTCTTCTCCAGATTGTAGGCAACAAGATGTCCTAAGGCAATGTTCTTCTTTCTCTTATGCTATACATGTCCAATTTCAGACAGCCCATAAAGATAGTCAAGGATAAGTTGGGCTTCATCTATAGGTTCTTTAATCATGATCAAGAAAGTCATCATAGTAAGAAGTGGGGTAATGTTGATCCTATTATCAGTTTTAGGAATTATGGAAGTTCTAAGGACATGCTGGATGATTCGTGCATTACGAACTAGACCAGATACTCTAGCCATATGTTCATTCACATTGTTCTCTCTCATCATATTATTAATTTCAGACCATTAATAATCATGAGTGTTGATCAAGTGATGGGCTTTAGCTCCCTCTGTCCTTAAATTCAAAAAGGCTCCTAAGTTATGCTTGGTGATTTCAACTTTTGTTTGAAGACAAAGGAACAGATTATAGAGTGGTCAGAATTAAAAGACATGTTGGCAAGGAAGAAGTGGAAGGTTTCCTTATTGTAGAGATGGACGAGGGTAAGGATAAAACCAAATTGTGTTGAAGCAAATAATTTAATTACATGAAAGGTAATTTGTTCTTTGATTTGGATTCGGGAGGGCATGATCTTCGCTGAGGAAAACCTAGAAAAAGATTCCTCATTTGCTTTGGAAAGGAGGTTTTCAAAGGAATTTCTATGTGGTTTCTTTGCTAGAACCTTTTGCCTCTTACTTGAGCTCGCCATTTGGAAGAAGATTTGGAGTATGAAAGAGATTGAAAGTGAAGTTTTGAGTGTGACTGTTGAGTTCAAAAGCCCTTCTATTTTATTGAAAATGATACGTTCGTACCAGATGAAAAAAATATTGTCCCGTACGATATTTGTATTTTGTCCTGTACAAAAAAATTTTGTTTGGACGAACAAGGGCATCAAAATGAAATGGCTTTACATAATCAATACAACTTACGAAGCGTCCTTTCGTATAGAATTTTGACTAGTCTGATCATACAGACGAACACGTGTTCGTCCTGGGATGATCAGAACTTATATCATTTTAATGGCACTTGAAACCGTCCCCTACATCGAACCAACATGTGTTCGTCCAGACGAACCAAAGGTTTGTACGTACGAAGTTTGTACTAAAAACTATCTTATCCGTTCAACCGCCTTATTCATTCGTCCCGTCGTTTGAAAAATATTTTGTCCCGGACGATCGTGATAATCGTACAGACAAAGTGACAATAAAACAATGAAAACTGCACTCAAACGGTTCAAAATCCGACAGTTTGTCCCATTTCAAACATTGTCCCGTACAAAAAAAATTTGTCCTGGACGATTCTTACTCAAAAACATTTTTAATTTGTTTGCAATCAATCAAAACTAAGACACAAAGCACACTAAAAACACAAAACAACAAAAAAACACAAACTTTAAAAGAAAAAATCACACAAATAAAATAAAAAATTCATAAATAACACAAAAACATTTAACTAGAAAACCCTACAACCTGCAAATATGATTCTTTCTATCCACCTTACAACCTGCAAAGTCAGAATCTGAATAACCAATTATATAAAATGAAGAGCTAAACTTAGGATACTAGATTCTTAAGTTCTGAGTTTCTAACAGATATCTTAAAATCCTTTTCACTGCTGTCAAATATGATTCTTTTGGATCTGATTGAAATCTAGCACATAAACAAATACTAAACATGATATCTGGGCGGCTAGCTATCAAGTAAAGCAAAGATCTAATGATCCCTCTAAATTTTGTTTGATCAATAGATTTTCCCTTAGGGTCCTTATCCAACTGAACTGAGGAACTCATTGGTGTACTAACAGGTTTAGCATTATCCATTTCATACTTTTTGAGGTTATCCATAATATACTTTGACTTACTAAGAAATGTACCTTCCTCAATTTGCTTAATGCTAAATCCTAGAAAGTAACTCAAATCTCTCATTAGACTCATCTCAAATTCACTACTCATTATTTTAAAAAAATTATCACAAAAATTTTTATTTGAAGATCTAAAAATGATATCATCCACATAAATTTGAACAATGAGTATATCCTTTTCACATTTCTTCAAAAAGAGAATTATATCCACATTTCCTTTTTCAAAAGATCTTTCATGTAGGAAGGTGCTCAACCTCTCATACCAAGCCCTAGGTGCCTCTTTCAATCCATATAATGCCTTTTTCAACTTAAAAGCATGATTTGGGTATTTAGAATTTTCAAAACCTGGAGGTTGTTCTACAAAAACATTATCTTAAATTATCCCATTTAAAAAGGCACTTTTGACATAGATTTGATACAATTTAAATCCTCTAAAATAGGCAAAGGCTACTAAAACCCTAATTGCTTCAAGTCTAGCTACAGGGGCAAAAGTTTCCTCAAAATCAATCCCTTCAATTTGATTATACCCCTTATCTACTAATATAGCCTTATTTCTAATGACTACTCTTGAGTCATTTATTTTATATTTGAATACCCACTTAGTTCCAACTACACTTTGATTCTTTGACCTTGTAGTTAATTCCCAAACTTTATTTCTTACAAATTGATTCAACTCTTCTTGCATGGCCAAAATCCAAAATTCATCAGAAAATGCTTGAGCAATATTAGTAGGTTCTATAGTTGAAATGAAGGCTGAATGATTGACTTCTTTTTTTAATCCATGCCTAGTCCTTACACCCTCACTTGATTCACCTATAATCAATTCTCTTGGGTGGTTTTTAGAAAATCTCAAATCTCTAGGCAAAGGGTTTTCTATCTCCAAATTTTCTTCCATATTTTCTTTCAAATTTATTTTATCAATCTTTTGGGAGTTAATCTCAATTTCATCTTCTTCAATATTTGGCTCTTCCATATTTCCAGATTCATCAAATGCAACATGTGTAGTCTCCTCAATTACCAAAGTTCTTCTATTGAATACTTTATAAGATTTTCTAACACTTGAGTACCCAACAAAAATTCCTTCATCAGATTTTGGATCAAATTTTTCTAAAGCATATTTTCCATTATTATGAATGAATACCTTACAATCAAAAACATGCAAATGAGACAAATTAGGTTTTCTTCCTTTTAGCAACTCATAGGATATTTTATTTAATTGAGATCTCACATTCACCATATTCAAAACATAACATGCAGTGCTAATCACCTTTTATTAATGTTCTATTTTTTCTTTCGACTACCCCATTCTACTGAGAGGTTCTAGGTGTAGAAAAGTTGTGATCAATTCCTTTCTCCTTATAAAATTCCTCAAATTTCTCATTCTCAAATTCTCCTCCATGATCACTTTGTATAGCAATAATTTCACATCCTAGTTTTCTTTGAATCCAAGTTGAAAAGTTTCTAAATTCCTCAAAGGATTCAGTCTTATGAAATAGAAATCTAACCCATGTGAATCTCGAGTAATCATCCACAATCACAAATCCGTATACCTTCCCTCCTAGACTTACAGTACCAACAGGTCCAAAAAGATCCATAGTCAAAATCTCTAATAGTTTATTAGTCCTAAGATCCTTATTGGACTGAAAACAAGACTTCACCTACTTTTCTAATTGACATGCATCACAAAGATGGTCCTTAGTAAAGTCTAGTTTAGGTATACCTCTCACTAAGTTCTTTTGGGTAATCCTTCTAAGGTTTTTTATGCTAGAATGACAAAGTCTCTTATGCCAGAGCCATATCTCATCAGATACAGTTTTCAAACAAAAAGCAGTAGGAGATTGAATATAATTCAAGTCTAGCATATACACATTACTTACCCTTTTACCATTCAAAACATCTATACCATTTAGGCTTAATATGCAGCTAGTAGAAAAAAATTTCACATAATATCCTTTATCACATAGTTGGCTTATACTTAATAGGTTATGCTTTAAGCTTTCTACTAATAATACATTCTCAATATAAAATTTTTTAAATTTCCAATCATACCTGATCCAACCACCTTCCTTGTGGTATTATCTCCAAGTATAACCTTGCCTCCAGTCCTAACTTCCAACGATATGAATTGTGCGGTATCTCCAGTCATATGCTTTGAACATCCGCTGTCCAAGTACCATATGCTCTCACAAGGTCTTGTGTGAGAGCGACCCTAAAAATTATCAAACATTAGACCAAGGAACCCAAACAGGTTTGGGTTCTCCTTTTGGCAATTTATAATCAGAAGCATGTATGATATGTCTAGGTTTATGCATCTTAGGTTTCCACACCAAATAAGTTTTCATCTTCAAAGTACAGGTGTGAGCTATATGTCCAAACAATCCACAATTATTATATTTTACTTTTGGAAATGGTTTCTTAAGTCTTCTACCATTCATCTGTCTAGTCAGGGATTGCATAAATTTAGGATATAGAATAAGATTAGTAAAATCTTCAAGTTTAGGGGGTATCTTATTATTCTCGAGAGCTTTTATCATTAATTTGTAAAATAAATTCATATCTTTCAAAGTTCTATTTGTATAATTTAATTTATAAATTTTGCTCTCCGATTCATTCTTAAAATTTAAAATCTTTTTCAAGTTCAGCATAGGATGATTTTAAATTTTTATGTTTTTATTCAAGTCATCAATCTCATCAAGTAATTTCACGTGGTTATTATCAATTAAAGCATAATCTTTCTTAAGGATTTCATGTTCCTTTTGTAATTCTTCAAACTCTAAACTTAGACTAGCATGCATTTTCTTCATTTTTATATATGCATCATGCATGTGTTTAGAAACTTCAAAAAGTTTATCATAGGTTAAGTCACATACCTCTTCTTGATCTGACTGATCAGGATTATCAGCCATTAAGCACATATTAGTGACTTCCTCTTCCTTCCCAGTCTCTGATGAATCTGAAGCTGAGTTCGCCTAGAAGGCTCTTTGAAACTTCTTCTTTCCCTTCTTTACAATTGGTTTCTCCTCTATCTTCTCCTTGCTAGGAGTAGCTTTGAGTTTTTGGCAATCAGTCTTGATATGATAAGGTTTCCAACACTCATAGTAAATCACTTCATTTAAAACCTTGGCATTTCTATTAAATTTACATCTATTCCAATGCTGGTGTCTCTTCTGCCTCCTCTTTAGAAAGCTTCTGAATTGTCTAGTCATCAATATGATATCGTCTTCATTCTCAGGTTGTGACTGTTCACTCTCAGACTCTTCCACATTTAGTGATATGTTCTTCTCCCTTCGTGGTTCACCTGCATCAATCTTTCTTTGGCTAACTCCTTGCTCGTAAGCAATTAGCGAACCAAGAAGATTTTCAATAGAGTAAATGTTTAGATCTTTAGACTATGTAATTACAGTAATTTTAGTATTATAAGCAATAGGCAAATAATAAAGATTCTTATTAACCATTTCAACATTCGTTAGTTTCCTACCCAGTGCATGCAAAGAGGTGACTATTTGTGTGAATCTTGTGTACATATCAGAAATGGATTCAGTTGGTTTCATGCAAAATAGTTCATAATCATGCAACAAGATATTAAGTCTAGATTTCTTAACCTCATTAGTCCCCTTATAAGTTATACAAAGTCTATCCCATATGTCCTTTCCACTTTTGTAAGTGGAAACCCGCATGTAGTCTTCTGATTTTAAAGCACAAAAGAAACTATTCAAGCATTTGGCATTTAGTTGTGCTAAGTCACGTTCTTCTATTGTCCAATCCGCAAAATGTGTTTCAACTCTAACTCCATCAACTAATCTAGTTAGTTTTATATACCCTTCATGAACTAAGTTTCATATACGATAATCAAGTGACTGCAAAAATATAGACATGCATGTTTTCTAAAAATCAAAGGTATATTGTCAAACAGTGGAGGTCTAGTTATAGAGTAACCCTCAGGTGTATTTCAATTTTTAAATGTAGTCATCTACGTTAATAAAAAAGTAGTCTAAACTTATGGTTTTGAAATAATGCTCTGATACCACTTGTTGAAACTCGTTCACTATGAATTAGGTTGTTAAATCTAAGCTTATGTCCCAAGGCTAACCAAGATGGGGGGTGAATTGGTAATTAAAAAATTAATCCCTCTTTTTAATTTTTTAAACTAAAAAAATAAACTTTAATGAGTTTTGTAGAAATAGATTTTTCAACCACAGTTTTAAAAGTAAAAATACAAAAATAAAAAGGCGGCAGAAAAATAAAGACACGAGGTTTATAGTTGTTCGGTCAAAATAAGTCATACATCCACTCCCGGAGGCACCCTTAGAGTATTGCACTAATACAAATAGTGACTTTCCTTTTTCACCCACAGTAAGGCGGAGAAGCCTTTACAAATACTCTTTCCACCACTACCCGGTGCGGTAGAGAACCATCATCCTTTTACACTATCCTCAGTGTTGGCAGAGAACCTTCATCCTTTTAAACTATCCCCAGTGTTGGCAGAGAACCGTCATCCTTTTACACTCTCCCAGTGTAGGCAGAGAACCCTTCGGCTGTTCACACTCTCAAAGTGTGGGCAGAGAACCCTTTGGCTGTTCACACTCTCTAAGTGTGGGCAGAGAACCCTTCAGCTGTTCACACTCTCCAAGTGTCGGCAGAGAATCGGATCTCCTTGACAAATGTTCTCACAAGAATTCTAGAAGGAAGAGAGAAAAGAGTGAAGTAATCACAAATAAAGAGTAAAGACTCTTAACTTTGAGTACGAAGTGAAACCTTCACGCTCCAATGGCAAGAAATCTCCTTCAAACACTCTCTCACAATCTCTCCTTGACTCTTCTTTCAATAGGCACAAAGATTAGTAGGCAAAAAGATTATGTTGTAATTTAGTTTGGACTATTTATAGGAAAGACACAAAAAACCATCAAAAAACTGCAAATTTTCATGTCAATACAAATTGGATCATTCCGTACGATTGTGGATCGTCCTGGACAATTTTACTTAAATGCGTTGGAAACAAACCTAATGTATATGAGTATGAAATGACTTCGTACACACACATCATCTCGTACAAACTAGGTTCGTCCGGTACGAACGATTATTCCATAGGTCGGTTCCCAAAAACTACAGAACGACACTTAATTTTTAGAGTTTCACTTCATCATGGGATGAAGTTAAGGTTTGTCCGGACAAAAGTTTTATAGAGAGAAAATCATCCCGGGATGAATACAGTTTGTCCTGGACGATAGTACTCCAGAGAGCAACACGTCCTCAAATGAATACACTTCATTCTTGAACGAAAAGTTTTCAGAGAACATTTCATCCTGGGTTGAATAAACTTCATCCTGGACGATCAGGACTTAGAAAAATTTTCTTTAATTCCTGTTTGTTCCATTGCTCTTACGAAGGGATAACTGATCTGATTGTCCCGTACGAACTATGTTTATCCTGTACGATCAGTACAAATTTCTCAAAATCTCCTAAAGTGTGTGTGTATTCACTCAATTATAATCACTTCCTCTCAAATTTAATTCAAAGAAAAATACAAGTCTTTAAATACACGAAGTATCTCATGCTGAATTTGATTTGAAGTCTTTGTAGTCTGATGTTTGATTTTCCTGAAATGTTAGTACACACAAGAGCAAAAACAACTCTTCCAAAAAGTGTTAGGAGATAACTATACATAAAATAATAATATTTGAAATCATCAAAACTACACAAGTTACAAGAATGTAAAACATGCAAATAACAACTCTCTTAACAGCTAAGCCCTTAAGAACTAGCCCGAAGCTAACCAAGAGGGGGGAGGGGGGGAGGGGGGGGGGGGGTGAATTGATATTTTAAAAATTTTTCTTTATGTAAAGAACAAAATTAAAACCAAAATCACCACAGAAATTTGAGTGCAAAAATAAATAAAAGCGAAAGCAAAATAAAGAAAGATCACATCAGATTTATAGTGGTTCGGTCAATCCTTGACCTACATGCACTCTTTGGAGGCACCCTCCGAGCATTGCACAAACTAAGTGTCTCTCCTTTAGATCCCACAGCTAGGCGGAGAAGCCTTTACAACATACTCCTTTTCACCGACCCGGTGCGGTAGAGAATCGACTCCTTTTGCCTCCTCTTGAAGCGGGTAGAGAACCCAGACCTTTGCTGAAGTATGGAGACGATGAATTGTAACCTTACTTGGAGAAACCTTTGTGAACCCTCTCACAAACTCCCCCTCACAAGTTCCTCTCTCTCTCTCTCTCTCTCTCTCTCTCTCTCTCTCTCTCTCTCTCTCTCTCTCTCTCTCTCTCTCTCTCTCCCCCCCCTTTCCCAAGGCTCTCTCAGGTCAATACAATAGCTCTCAAGGTCTTTTTTCATGAGAAAATTTGGGTCCTTTAAATAGAATTTCAAGAACCGACATTATTGTCCAGGATGATAGGAATATTATCCTGGCAAAACAGTACAAAATAAGCTCAATCAGCCGGGATGAATCAGGATGATCAGAAGAAAACTGGTTACATCGTCCAGGCTGATACAATATCATCCTGGACAATTTGTTCAAATTCGAGCACAATTGTCATGAACATCGCCTTGAATAGAGTCTGAACGATGTCAATTATCTAGGATATCATCCCGATCGATTCTGCGATCGGCCAAGATGATGTGATCGTATCAATCAACCTTAATTACTTTCCATAATTGCTAGATTAATTTATGCATAATTGTTTTGTATCGTCCAGGATGATATGGAGATCGTCCGAGTTGATAATTTAATAAAAAGAATACCTAAATTGATCATGGAAGCTGATTCTTTCTGATTTAAGCCTATCGCCCTGCCGATACAAGTATCGTCTAGGATGATTTGCTTAATGATGGGTGCTTAACTAGGATGCCCTAATTAGGGTTTCTATTTTTAGTTGAATCATCCTAGCCGATAGAAAAATCGTCCAGGCTGATGTACTCAAAATAGAAAAATTCAGAAAACCCATCAAGTGTGTGTATGCAAGGTTATTTAGCATCAGGAATCACTTTTACAGTTGACTCAAGAAAGGATAAAATACAGACTTGACTCAACCTAAGTCTACCCGATCTGGAGCTGGCTTGAGATGCATTTGATCTTGTGGTCCTGAAAAGTTTGTAAGCAAAGCAGTCGTATGAAATCATGAATGTTTGCTATTATCAAAAGTCTAAACCATAAACTCAGATTTGCAACAGTAGTATACAATCAAAATCGTACTGGATTATTAGAGAGAAGATGTTTATCCTGAGGCGTCAACCTTAATGATTGTTAACTGGTCAGATCATCCTGTATGAACAAGTATTTGTACAGTATGACATGATATTAAATATTATACCAATACAATTCAGATCATCTAACATCCATTATCACGTACATAGTGCAATAAAAAGTAGGTGTCCATACTCTTGAAGGAGTTTTAAAATACTTTGATTTCCCTCCTAAATTCTCTAAATTGATTTTAGAATGTGTTTTAAAGCCAAGGTATTCTATCATTATAAATGGAAACCAAACTGATTGGATTTCAGCCATGAGTGGTTTTAGGCATGGATGCCCATTGTCCCCATTTCCTTATATAATTTGCTCTCAGCTTCTTTCTAATGCTCTTGCAATGACATCTATTGGAGTGAATATCTCTTCTAAGGGGCTTCAGATTTCACACTTGCTATATGCAGATGATGTTATGATGTATTCGGAAGCAAACAAGAAGATGGCGTTGGAAGTGAAATGTATTCTATCCAATTTTAGCAATTGGATCGAGCATAGTATTAATCTGGGGAAATCAGGAATTTTATTTGGGAAAAAGGTTGATAGAAGAAGGAGGAAGTCTATTACCAAAATGTTGGGAATCAAGGAGGTTAAAGAAGTAACATACCTCGGAATCAAGATGGCTTTAAGAAGACTTAAGGATGATGATCATAAATTCATCATTGAGAAATCTTTGAGAAAGATCAACATGTGGGGAAGCAAAATTCTTTCTTTGGCGAGAGATAAGGCTACAAAGTTTTATTTTCTACTGAACCAGGAGCCTAAAGATTGTCATATGAATTGGCTTATTTCAGAGGTGCTTTTCCTATCTACCCTACAACATGTAAAGTATGAATTAGAATATCTTATGATCTCTAAGAAAGTACTATGTCTAAGATAGCAGATTCCTAAGTTTTGAGTTCCAAGAAGATATCTAAGAATTTTTTTAATAGAAGTCATATCTGATTCTTTGGGATCCACTTGAAAGCTCGAAGATAAACACTAAACATAATATCAGGTCTACTGAAAGTTAAGTAAATGAGTGATCCAATTATCTCTCTATATGACTTCTAATAAACTGCATTTCCATTTGGGTCCTTATCTAACTGAATAGTTGAGCTCATGGGAGTGTTTATTTCCTCAGCATTATCCATTTTATTTTTCTTAAGGATGTCCTTGATGTACTTTGATTGACTAAGGAAAGTTTCATCATCCTTCTACTTTATACTAAATCCAAGAAAATAATTTAGCTCTCCTGTCATGCTTATCTAAAACTCCTTACTTAGAATTTATCACAAAGATTTTTATTTGTAGATCCAAAAATTATATCATCAACATAGATTTTAAATATGAGTAGGTCTTATCCTTCTTTCTTTAGGAATAGGATGGTGTATACACTACCCTTAACAAGGTATCTACCTAGGAGGAATATGCTCTTCCATTCATATGAGGTTTTAGGTGCTTGCTTCAATCCATACAAAGCCTTCTTTAATTAGAATACATGATTAGGGAATTTAGAGTTCTCAAATCTTAAGGGTTGCTCAACATATACATCATCATTAATTACCTCATGTAGGAAGGAACTTTTGATATCCATTTGAATAGCTTATATATCCTTTAAAGGAAGTAAAGGCAAATAGTACTCTAATGGATTCTAGTTTAGCTACTAGCATATAAGTATCTTGAAAGTCAATCCCTTTAACTTGGTTATATCCCTTAGCTACTAATCTAGCCTTATTTCTTACTACCATACCAGGGTCATTCTTTTTTTTCTTCTTCTTAAAAACTCATTTGGTTCCTATAAAACTCTTATTTTTAGATCTAGTTAC
This sequence comes from Dendrobium huoshanense, assembly GCA_016618105.1. Lineage (NCBI taxonomy): Eukaryota > Viridiplantae > Streptophyta > Magnoliopsida > Asparagales > Orchidaceae > Dendrobium > Dendrobium huoshanense. Next base: position 23,987,731 of record CM028351.1, on the reverse strand, counting down.
CAACTCTCAAACATCATTCATAACAAATTGATTCAACTCTTCTTGCATTGTTAAGATCTAGAATTTATCATATAAGGCTTGATTTATTTTTATGGGTTTAAACATGGAGATGAATTAAAAATGACTAACCGCCTACTTAAGTCCATTGCTAGTTCTAACACATTCAGATGCGTCTCATATGATTAGTTCTTTATGATGACTATATAATTATCTCCATTCTCTAGGAAAGGGTTCCTAAGGTTCTACTTTATCTCCTAAGTCAATGGCTGATACCCCTTGAATTACCTCAACTTCTTCTTCTTCTTCTTCTTTTGATTTAAATTCAAAGGTTTTATTTGATTCATCATATGTAACATGGGTATACTCTTTTACTACCTTGGCCCTCTTGTTGAATTTTCTAAAGGCCTTATATACAGATGAATTACCAAAGAAGACTCCTTCATTAGACTTGGAATCAAATTTTCCTTTGGGCAATTTTTTGTTGATTAAGATAAAGCATTTACACCCAAAGACATATAAGTGAGAAAGATTGGGTGTCCTACCCTTATTGAGTTCATTGGTTGTCTTATTTAACTTGACTTTAAAATTTACCTTATTCAGAATATAACAAGCTGAATTTACTGCTTCTTCCCAAAAGTATCCAGGGAGTAAATATTTAGTTAGCTTGGCCCTAGTAGCTTTTACCAAGGTTTTATTTGTCCTTTTAGCTATTCCATTATGTTGAGGGATCCTAGGTGCAGGAAAGTTATGTTCTATCCTTATCTTTTGACAGAAATATTCAAACATATCATTCTTAATCTCTCCACCATGATCATTATGAATAGTTGAAAATTTACACCCTAATTTTCTATATATATAGGTGGAGAAGGTTCTAAATTCCTCAAATTATTCACTTTTGATGTTAGGAATCTAACCCAAGTGAACCTATAATAGTCATCTACTATTATAAATTTACTTATCTTTCCTCCTAAGCTGGTTGTATTAATTAGTCCAAAATTGCCATATAAAAAATTTCTAGTGCCCTTAAGGTGTTGATGTCCTTAATTGAATGAAATGAAGACTTAAATTATTTTTCTTATTAGCAGCCATCACATAGGTTGTCCTTAGTGATGTTTAACTTCAATATTCCTCCAATTAGATCATTTTGGGTAATCTTCCTAAGAGTTTTCATGCTTACAGGACATATTCTCCTATTTCATAGCCAGGAATCATCAATAATAGTTTTCAAACACAAAGAATCAAAATATTCAATGTAGTTCAAAAAAAGCAAATAATTGTTATTTAAGCTTTTTCATTTTAAAAGAAGTTTGTGATTTATTCTAATCATACATTTGAAGATAAAAATTGTATATCAAAACCCTTATCAAATAGTTTACTAATGCTTAGTAGGTTACATTTTATTCCATCAACAAATAAAATATTTTTAATGACAAAATTTTTGGAATTGCTATATATAGCTGAGCCAACCACTCTCCTAGTGGTGTTGTCCTTTAGTGTGACCTTGCCTCATGAACTGACATCCAATGTGATGAACTAGTTTAAATCACCAATCATGTGCCACAGCATCTATTATCTAGGTACCATATGATCTCACTAGGTTTTTTTTGAGAGCACCCCTACAAAGTCATTTAGATATTAGATTTGGGAACCCAAGTGAGTTTGGGTTCCACCATATGTTTGAATGAATGATATGAATGTATGATATACTATGATGTATGTAATTTTTGCCTCTACACTTAATGTGTCATACGGTGGATAGTGCAAGTGCGGGTTTTGTATCCTAACAAGCCACAAGAGTAACACCTAACACAAGGAAACAAATTTACCAATCTAAGTGGGTTATAGTACCTCTTCCTACAATTATATAATGCATGTTGTGATTAAGGGTTATTAAACTGTGCCTATTTAGGTGATGGTTTATTATTTTAAAGTACTTTATTTTTTCTTCTAGATAGTTATTTGTACTTTCTAGAACATATACTTCTATTTCAATGCATGCTCACTTTTTTCTATTCCTAATATACATGCTTCTAATTTATTGAATGATTTTTCTAGTTCCAAATACAAGGGTTTCAAGGAATCTTATGCATTAGATAGATCAGTATGCTTCTTATTTAATACATCATATTTTTCAAGTAAAGTCATATGATCACTATCTAAAATAGAATCTCACTTACCAAACTAGTATGCTCTTTTTGCAAAGTAATAAAATAGTGTTTAAACTATCATACATTTTATTAGGCTTCATATATGCATTGTGAATTTTTTTAGAAACTTCAAATAACTCATTGTAAGCTCAGATACCTCCTCTTATTCAGAATGATCAAGGATATTATCTGCTATGAGGCACAGATTGGTTACCTCCACTTCTACTTCTATTTTGATTATTATGAAGCAGAGTCTGCCAAAAATGCATTCTAAGTCTATTGCTTACCCTTTTTGAACTTTGTCCTTTCTTCACCCTTCTCCTTTATTGGGTAAGCTTTTTGGTTGGGGCAATCTGACCTCAAGTGCCCTAGCTTTCTGCAATTAAACTAAATAATATCTTAATAAACTTTAGAATTCCTATTTGATTTATCTTTATTCCACTGCTGATGACACTTTTGTTTTCTTCTAGGGAAGCTTTTAAATTATTGTGTCATTAGTGTTATGTCATTCTCTTCTTCAGTTACAAATCTTTCACTTTCTAACTTATTTGCTTTTAGTGCTACCACTTTGTATTTCTTCTAATCTCCTACATCCTACAATCTTTGACTCACACCTCACTCAAAGGAAATGAGTGAGCCTAATAAGTAATCTATAGAATCAATGTTAAGATCCTTTGATTCATAAATGGTGGTAACCTTAGCATCATAGTTACTTGGTAAACATCTAAGATTTTTTTTTTTACTTTCTCAAAGTTGGAAAGTTCTCTCCCTAAATTATGCAAAGATGTTACAATGCGTGTAAAACTAGTGTGTCCAATAGCTTTTCTTGGTTTCATGCAAAAGAGTTCATAATTATGTAATAGAATGTTCATCCTAGATTATTTAACCTCATTGGTTCCCTCATATGTAATTCATAGTTTGTCCCATATTTTCTTCCCAGATGTATAGGTAGAGACTCTTATATAATCTTCTAACTTAAGAGCATAAAAAAAGTTCAAATATTTAGCATTCAATTGAGCTAAGTCTCTATCCTCATTGCTCCATTCATTAAACAGTAACTCAATTTTAATGCCATTGTTAAGACAAGTTTGTGCGGCATAACCCTATTTTACTAAAAACTACATGAAAAAATTAATAGATTGTAAGAAAACTGACATGCATATTTTTAAGAAATCAAATAGTATGTTTTCAAATGAAGGTGGATAAGTAATATAGTAACCTTCTATGTTGTTTATTTCTGAAATGTGCCATGGATCATTTTTCTCTAGATTTTCTAAAACACTATTTGGAGAATGGCTTGGATACCAATTAAAAGTTCGATAAGGATGTTACACCAAAGTAAACTTGTCCCTAGGCACACTAAGAGGGGGTAAATTGGTAAATTTAAAAACAAATTGCTTGATTTAAAAAAATAAAGATAATATTATTGGATTTTTCAATATTTGAAAAACTAGTAGCAATTTTCACTTAGCACAGAAGTAAGATGAATTTACATAAACATGAAAATAACGATATACAAATTTTAATCAGAAGAGTTAATCATTAATTATGATTTTCACCAAAAAATTATAACAAAATTAAGGTGCAAAAAATAAAATACAGAAAATAGAAATGAAAACAAGCCCACCAGTGATTTATAGTGGAAGTTTTTTCACTCTCCAGGCGATGGTAGCAGACCTTTAATCTTTTTCTTTCTACTAGAGAAGGTAGAGTACCTTGAACTCCTTTCTTATCCACCTAGTTATAGAAGAGAATCACATCCTTGAGCTGAATAATTTCTTTACGGAGCCACCCAAGAAACCTAGAAAGGCACTTGGAGGAACAAGGAAAGACACTTTACTTGGAGCAGCCATGAGATCCTTTCACACTACATCTCTTTCTAACACAAGCTCTCCTTCCTCTTCCTAAAGCTCTCCTAGAACATCTTCTCAAAGCTTCCTTTTAAGACCACTTAGCAGCCAAAATAATTTGAAATAAGTCAATGAGAGAGATTAAATGCAAGGCCTAAAAAAAAAGCCCTATATTTAATTTTATTGGCTCTAATCGTATAGTACGATCCTGGATCATTAAGTACATTTAGTGTAAAGTACTCCTATTAGTATTATGGAAAGAGCTAGTTATTGTATGATCAATTCAAAGAATTGATCTGATCATCTAGGATGATTAAGAGCATCATCTAATACAATAAGTTTAAATAACTTGGATTATTATCTAGTATGATTGATAATGATTTCATTATCATCCCATGCAGGAATCAGGTTGTACAATATGATTGGTCAAATCATCCTGTATGATATGACTAGATTGATTAATCCAAATTTGTTCCCTAATGATAAATTAATTTAGGTAAGATTTAGTTATATTATATAGGATGATACTTATCATAGCGTATAATGAGTACAAAATTTGAATATTAAAATATTACCTAAATTATGATTGGCTGCTAAAATCTCGATTTCAATTGATCATTCTATATGATATACATCATATATTATGATTAGTTATTTTAATCACTTTCTTTTTAGCTGATCATAATGCACGATATGGATCATATAATATGATTAGTTCAAAAAATCCAACTTGTGATATTATCAATAACTCACTCCCATGAGTGTGTATGTTTGCATGATTTATTATCCACCAAATAAATGTTTTGACTCAAGAATGATAAGAATATATAAGAATTTAAAATAAATACTCTTCATGATATACTTAACCCTAGGATACCCATTTTTGAGCTGATCAAACTTGCAAGTGTACGGTGAACCTGAAATGTTTGAGCATAAGAAAATAGACATGCAATAATAGCAATTAATAGGAGATAACACAGTAAGAAATCCTATAATATTTGTTATTATCAAAATCAAAAGACTTGGGTCTAGATTTTTAATATACCAGATATAAATATTTTGCATTTTGGTTATATAATTTAGGGTGACTATTACACCATCTATTTTTATAGGTCATGTGAACAAAGTATTAAAAAATTATCTACATTAGTTTGCAACTATTTTTATAGATACCATTTTGGTACATTATACGTATGAGGCAGATCATGCTAGATATTTGAGGATTATATTGGAGGATTTGAGGTAGCATCAGTTATATGCTAAATTCTCTGAAGGTGATTTATGGCTTAGGATTATTTTTTTCTGGGATACATGGTGAGTGGTATCTTTGTTGATCCCCAAAATGTTTAAGTAGTCATTGATTGGTCGAGGACTACTACTCTATTTAAGATATACAGTTTCTTTGGTGTGGATGTATATTATATAAGATTGTGAAGGGATTTTCTCAAATTTTTACACCTATGATGAGATTAACTCAGAAATAAGTAGCTTTTAGCTGGACACTAGATTGCGAGGCTAAATTTTAGAGATTGAAGGATTGTTTGACTTCTGCTCCAATTTTTTCTCTTTCATATGGTACAAAAGAATTTCAAGTATTTGGTGATGCTTCACTAAGTGGTTTAAATTGCGTTTTGATGCGACATAGTTGAGTTATAGCTTATACTTTCAGGCAGTTGAAGACATATGAAAGGAACTATACAATGCATGATATATAATTAGTTGTTATTGTGTTTGCTTTAAAGATTTAGCAGCATTATTTGTACAGTGTAAGGTATGAGATTTTTACTAATCATGAAAGTCTAAAATACATATTCACTTAGAAGGATTTGAATCTGAGGTAAAGGAGCTAGCTTGAGTTGATCAAGAACTATGATATAACTATTTAGTATATACCTAGTAAGGCTAATGTGGTGGCAAAACCTCTAAGTAAGAACTCTTCTAGATTATCATATATGCATCTCACTTCTGGTGAGTATTTTATTTGAGATTTATAGAGATTATAGTTTGAGGTGGTTTCTTCTATTGATTTAGATTCTTATATAATAACTCAGAAAAATATTCAGTCTTCTTTAGAAGAAAAGATTCAATAAGCTCAAAAGTTAAATGAAAAACATCCAAAGTTGATTGATTAGATCAAATGTGATAAGAAATCTAAACAATGACTTTCTAATTTTTGTGTTATTTTTTGCAAGGATATACTTTGGGTTCCTATTTTTGGAGATTTGAGGTAGGTGATTCTACATGAGGCTTATTATTTTAGCTATACTATTTATCTAGGAATAGTAAGATGTACTGAGATTTATGGGTATATTTTGGTGTCTTATATCAAAGGATGACATGAAAAAGTTTGTATAAAAATGTGAGGCCTAATAACTAGTGAAGGAAGTGCATAAGTGACTTGGAGGTCTTTTGCAATCTTTATTTATTCCAGAGTGGAAATGGAAAGATGTAACAATGGATTTTGCTATGCATTTTCCTAGACTGAGATAGGGGCTTGATGCTATTTGTATTGCTATCAATTGATTAAAAAAAATCTGCCCATTTTATTCAGCTTAAATAGATAAATATGGTGGTTAGGTTAGGATAGATCTTTATTAAAGATATTTTCTAGTTGAATGGTGTGCTGAAGGTGATTATATATGATCAAGATGATAGGTTTACCTCAAGATTATAGAGAGTATTAAGCAAGGATTGGGCTTAAAGTTGCACTTTGGTAGGACTTTTCATCCATAGATAGACAGACAGTATGAAAGGACTATTTAGGTACTAGAAGATCTTCTGAGACTATGTGGTTAAGATTTTGGAAATAGTTGGGGCGATCATATCCCATTTATAAAGTTTGCATATGACAATAGTTATTAGTGCAGTTGAGGTATGGCTAAACAGATTGAAATGTAAGACTTCTAGTAGATATGGGAGATAGACATTTTATAGGTTTAGCCTTTGTGGTTTATACTATAATAAATATCCTTTTTATTGAAGAAAGGTTGAAATCTATATAGGATAGACAGAAGAAGTAGTATAATAAAAATATAGGTTGAGTGTATTTCAATTTTAAAATTTTGTGACTAGGCTTATGTTAAAGTTGGCCTATAAAAGGTTTTAGTTGATTTGGGAGAATAAGTAAGCTTAGTCTAAGGTACATTAGACCTTTTGAAATCATCGAGCAATTTGGTAGTTCTACTTACAGGTTATTTTTACATGATTATATATATGATATATTGCAACTCAAACTTTCAAGTTTATAGTTTTGATGATAAAAAATATTATTGATTGCATCCTTGTGTCTCCTAGCATTTGTATTGTGTATTTATTTTTGTGTGTATTAATATTTATGGTATGTCTTGTACCATTTAATGAATATTTAGGGCTCAAGAATGGGTAGAATAAAATATGCTAAAAGTGTATGTAAAATACATTTATGTAATTTTCAATTTCTTGTGTCAAGTTCTGTAAAAGTGTATGTTAGCCTAGCGACCATACACACTCTCTCAAGGGAGTAATTTAGTGACTAAATTAGAAGTTTAATTTTCTAAACTAATCATACTATATGATCAACTTATTAGAAAATCATTAAAATGTCCAATTCAATAATTTAAGGTATTTAAACTAAATGTACTAGATGATCTTAATCATATAGGATGATCAGTTAAAATCATGATCTTAGATGCCAATAATTATTTATGTAATATTTTGAATTTCAAATTTTGTACTAATCATAATGTATGATAGGAATTATATAATATAATATAAATAAATCTTGCCTAAATTAATATAGTGATTAGGGGATGATTTTGGATTAATTGATCTAGAAAAATTGTATAGGATGATTGGGACAAATCATACTATACGACTTGATTCTTGTATGGGAAGATAATTTATCGATGCTAGCCATACATGATGATAATCCAAGTTGTTTGAACTATTTATACTAGATGATGATCTAAATTATCCTAGATGATCAACTCAATTCTTTGAACTGATCATAAAGCATCTAGCTCTTCATACAATACTAACATAAATACTTTTAACTAATCATTCTAAACAATCTATGAACGTACTATATGATCAGAGTCGCAAAATTGAATTTTAGGACTTCTTGTGAGGCATTATATTTAATCTCTCTCATTGACTTTTTTCAAATCTTCTAGCTTCTAAGTGTTCTTAAGAGGGAGCTTGGAGAAGAAGATCTAGGAGATCTTTAGGAAGAAGAAAGGGAGAGATTATATGTGAGGGAGAAGTAGTGTGAGGAGTTCACATGGTTGCTCCAAGAAAGTGTCTTTCCTTGTTCCTCTAAGTGTCTGACTAGGTTTCCTGGGTAGCTCTGGGAATTATACAACTCAAAGATGTGGTACTCGGCCATCATCAAGAGGGTGAGAAAGGGGTTCTTGGTTCTCTATCATCACTATGAGGGTGAGAAAGGAATTCTTGGTTCTCTGACATCACGAGGAAGATGCGAAAGAAGTTCATGGTTCTCTATCATCACCAGGAGGGTAAGAAAGGTGTTCATGGTTTTCTGTCATCACCAGGAGGGTGAGAAAGGGGTTCGTGGTTCTCTTACATAAGAAGGAGGGTGACAAAGGAGTTCAAGGTTCTCTACTATCATAATAAGGGTGGAAAAGGAGATTGAGGATCTCTACCTTCTTTAAGAGGGAGAAAAGATTGAAGGTCCACTGCCATCAACATAAGAGTGATAAAGCTTTTGGCTCTTCACCGCATCGGATTTGGTGGAAGTGATTTGTATAAGGACTTCTCCACCTTGCTATGGGGGCAAAAAGAGACACACTATACTGATAGTGCAATACTAAAAGTGGAGGACTATGAAAAGTAGGCGTAGGTCATTATTTGACCAAAACACTATAAATCTTTAGTATTTTGTTATGATTTTCAATTTTAGTATATTTTTTTTTGTATTTTAATTCTGTGATAACTTCTTGGTGAAAATCATAATTAATGCTTATTCTACTAATTAAAATATCATCATCGTTGCTTTAATGTTTTGGTAAATTTATTTGCTTATGCATTTAGTGATAATTGTTATATATTTTCTAAATAATGAAAAATCCAAAAATATAATATTTATTTTTGAAGTAAGCAATTAGTTTTTTAAATTCAATAATTCACTTCTTCTTGGTGTGTCTAGAGATAAGTTCACTTAGGCTTAGCATCCTTATTAAACTTTATGATATGCATAATATGTTTCATGTATCTTCTATTTAAAAGTTGGTATCTAATTCTAGAAAGAGACTAATCTATTGAGGATGTTGAAGTTTGCCTGAATCTGTAGTATAGGGAAGAACTTAAAAAGAATTTTGGCATATGATGTGAGAAAATTGTAAAGCAAATAGATTATGAAGGTCAATTTGCAGTGGAATAATAGAACAACCACAGAGGATACTTGGAGAAGGAATGTGATTTGAGATAGTTGTATCCAAGTTTATTCTAACTTATTCTGATTTGGGAATGTCGAGGATGACGTTTTTCTTAAGGTGGGTAGATTGTGAAACCCTAAAATTTTGTATTAAGAATTTTGTTAACCTTGAACATTTTAAATTTTTTTTTGGAGATATTATAAGTCCAAATCATAAATCATCTTCCCATAACATTTATAGTGTTGTGCTTTGATTCTCTAATTATTTCATAATTTTTGGGTACTGGTGAAATTTCTTAAAAAATTGGTACTTATTGGTATAATTGAGATTTTAGGATCGTTAGGTGTCATTTTTGCTAACTAATTTCACTTAAGTGTTCTAAACATGACTAGCTAATTTATAAATATTTTTCTAAAATTTTTTTAATTCTCGTATTAGAAGTTATAAAGGAATTTAAATAAATTTATTATTTTAATATTAAATAATTAATATAATTAACATATATAATATCTAATTCCACTTATATAGTTTATTAAATCCCATTTCATTTTTTTGCCAAATCATTAACAAAGAAAGCTTAGGACAATTACGGAAGATAGAGAGGAGACATAAAGGAGAAAATCTAGTTTTGTGTGACTTTGGGCTGCTTTTGTCTGTTGGTATCGTTGGGAAACTTGTTCATCTCGAGATAAGTCACATTATGCCCATCTTAATTTTCAAAAATATGCAATTTTTAGTGATTCACATTTTTTAGCGAATTTAGACTTTCCACTATATGCTTTATGTTTTCATGAATATTGGCATAAAATCTAAAATAATTCTAAAACTAGATCTTGGGATTTGCCTGTCATAGCTCAACATGCTAGAGCCTATCCTGGTTTGGTTGGGTTATGATAACTTCACAAAAATTTAGCATCACCTCACTGGAGCCTCGAGAAAAAGAGTGCTAGAAAGTTGAGCCTTATAATGCCTTAGTGTTGAAATTCACTTTCAAGCTTCACCACACTCAAATTATAGAGCATCAATGTGGAGTAGTTACTATGATGAAAAGCTACTCTGACTCATCCAAAAGATGTGCCTGTTTGTTCATTAACTAATTCAGTTTAGCTAGCACTTCAATGGAGTTAGAATTATAGCACTTAGGTGCTAATTCATTTAAAACCCCCGTGGCACCACCTTTTTTAGTGTCGCTATGCCTGAGCCAATCCCTATACTTACTAAAAATATTTTTCCAGTTGCGTTATTTAGAGAGTTTTGTAACTTAAGAAAAAAAGTATAATTCTGAGTTGTTTTCTTAGTGCCCCTTTAGAGTAAAGACTAATGGTGGCTAGGTAAGTAAAAGAAACTTATATTATGAGATCTTTGCCTATCTTGTTAGAGAAACTTTATTGTTAGAGAAAGGAGTTTGAAAAATGTCAATTGATCCTTTTGGGCGATAATTTTCCTATTACTTCTCTTGAATCTCTTCTTTTAATGGATGAAATGAAAATGAGTTTGCTTATTATTTCTTCTATAACTGGCCAATTTTCTAATTTTGGGCTTATGATGTAAAACCATAACAAGTATTAATATAAGCTCTTGTGCCTTGAATGAATATATAAATATTTTTAATATATCTCATTCTTTATTTAATGCATATAGTGGCCATATATGTAGTTACTATCTAATTTAATATATAGCCTGGACGGAGGAATGTTGGAATAATAAGAAGTATTAAAATGGAATGTTGCATGAAAATATATAAGATGTTTAAATATTCTAGGTTCTATGGAGATAAAAAAACTATAAGAAGGCCATAAACCTTTATTTTTCTCCCCTAAATGCTCGATAGAGATCCAGCGATTTATATACTCTGATCCTCATATAATATTAAGAGTTTAATTAGGAAAACTAAGTTGTTGCAGTCATTAGTCCAAAATATTTTATCATTATTGGTATCAAATATTCTGGTAAGTTTTCTTTAAGTAATAAAAACTCAAAAATATTCATTTTTTACTTTTAGTAGGATAAATTATGCATTTGAATTAAGCAATGGTTGTTTAATTGCAATTAAACAGAAAACTTCCTTATGGGATTGACACTCTATTCTAACACTTTATTACTTAATTAGCATTATACTTACATATTTTTGTGGTCTTTCATTCTTTTTATTTTAAAAAAACTTAGGTATATTTCCAAATCAATTGAAAACAAGCACACAAACTCAAGCCTCGCTCACATCAAGTTTTTGGTACCATTATTAGAGAAGTAACATGCTTATTTCAATTTTAATTATAATGTTGAAAATGGCAGTCTTCTGATGACCTGTTTAGGAAAGTAGATGTATTATATTTTACTTATGTTAAGAAAGGTAGAGGTAGACCTAAAAAGACTTGGTTAGAAAATATTAGAAATGATATTTTCTTTATTAGTTTTAGATCAGAATTTTACTCTTAATAAAATCCAAAATGTTTTTTGTTGATTATTTAGCTTTTTATTTTTTTAGTTGTTTCATCATTATTGCATTTTTAGTAAATTTAGTATGGATCACTTATTGTTTGACCAAAAAATTAAAAAAAACCGGTACACAAATTAAAAAAAAATAAAAAAATTAGAAATGTGTGACCTAATACCAAATCATGACCTATATAAACCTTTTAGATAGTATGCTAACCTTGTAGTAGAAGGAATCTCTCAAAATATCAATAATCATGCGATCGAAGCAAATAACTTAAAACTAAAATCTTCCATAATTCAAATGGTTGAAGATTGTTAGTTAAAAGGAACTCTTATTAAAGATCCCAATTTACACTTAGCTAGTTTCTTAGAAATTTATATAATACTTAAGCATAATAGTGTTATTGATGATTTTATTAAACTTAGATTATTCCCATTTTCTTTAATAGACAAAGCTAAGATGTGGTTGAATTCTTTTCCCCCATACCTTATAACCACTTGAAATGAGTTGGCATAGAAATTTCTAGCTACGTATTTTCCACCTTCAAAAGCTACCAAACTTGAAATAATATCACATCTCTTACACAGTTTGAGGGAAAATTAATTTATGAAAATTGGGAGAGAGATTTAAGGAAATTCTTAGGAAATTTCCTTATCATGTTTTATCTAATTAGTTAGTTATTTAAAATTTTTATTATGGATTGGTAGGATCCCTTATGACTAATATTGATACAACAACTTGAGGATCTTTAATATTTAACTATTTAAAAAAAATGTATTAATAGAAAAAATGGAAACAAATAATTTGTAGTGGCCTTCTAATAGAGCAAATCTTAAGAGAGTAGCTGGAGTTTATGAATTGGATTCTTTATCAATTCTTACTACTCAGGTAATTTCAATTTTTAAAAACTTACACAATGTTGAAGTTAGTTAAGGATTAGGATCATCAGTATAATTAGAAGAGCATAATGGAAATTCTATTTATGATAGTGGTGCTCTTGGGATTGAAAATGTGAATATAATTAGAAGATAAAATAATCCTTATTTCAGCACATACATTGTAAAGTAGAGAAACTACCCTAATTTTAGTTGGTCCAATAATATCAGTGGTAATAATAAGTGGAATATAGGTCAATCAAATCATTAAGAAAATCAGAATAATTCTTAAAAACCTGTAGGAAATTATAGACCTTCTTATTACCAAGTGTTTAATTAAATAATCAATTCGGAGAAAAGAAATCACCTTTAGAAGAGGTAGTGATTTAATTGTGTACTCAATTGCAAAGTAAAGCTGTTTCAATAAAAAATTTAGAAAATCACTTAGTACAACTTGTAATCCTTTTTAGTAGTAGGCCCCTTGGATCATTGCCCAATAGTACTAAAATTAACTGTAAGGAAAATGGAAAGGATCTTAGTGTAAACCATTTCAAAAGTGGTAATAATACACCCTAGTTAAATTAATAAATCTTGACAATTTGGCTGAAAGCTTTAAACTTAGCTTGCTTGGGAGGTAACCCTTTTTTATTTCCTTATCTTTTGTTATTTGTTTAATTTTTATTTGTTTGTGATATATTATTTGTAGTTGTTATTAATTCTTTATTTTAACTAAATTATGATATGTTTCCTGAGAAAAAATTTATTTTGCTAAAAATTGAACTAACACTACAACACTGTGATTTGAAGCACCATAACATTTTATTGAGAGCACTGCGACATATAAAACTAGCACTATAATTCTTAGCTCTTAGGAAATGTTGATGGACTGCACTGCATAGTATTGTATTTTTGAACACTACAGTGTTGTGAAAACCTTCTTGAGCACCTCAATACTGCTTCTTTAAGCACCAAGATGTCGGATTTATTATATTTACAATATTTATGGTAGTAGATTTGATCACTGTATTATTGTTGCAAATTAGGAATCAAGATTGAGATTGTTATTTTTTATGATAACAAAATATTATTATTATGATTATTATTTCTCCTAGCATATATTAGAAATTTCTATTCATTTTTGGGTATACTAACATTTCAGGAAAATCATATTCTACTCCAGAATGCTGAAGACTTCAAGACAAGGTAAAATAGGATTTCATGTAATAGAGTCTATATTTTTCTATTTTAATTCTTGAGTCTTAGCGAGTGTGATTATATTTGGGTAATCGTGCACACACACACACACACACAAAGGAAGAGAAATTTTTTTTAAACTGATTGTATTGTATGATATCTAATTGTACTTTAAGATTTGATGTAGATATTTCTCCAGATTTTATCTACTCAAACCATGGCTAGATTTTTCTAAACTATTTATAATGTACGATATCCATTCATACAAATGATTAATAGAGTATGAAATCATGTTCTTACCTTACAAATACATTCATTTTGAAGTTTTTATATAATATAATATCTAGTCGTACAGATGAGTAACTGAGTATGAAATTCCTTTCGTACCAAATTGTATAATATGAATACCTTCATTTTTGAACTATTCATATAGTACGATGTCAGTTGAATAGAGGACTGATAGAGTATAAAATTCCTTTCATACCAGATCATGCTATATGAATACAATTTGTTTTGAACTATTCGTACAATATGTTGTCAAGTCATATTGATGACTTACAGTGTATGGAATTAGGTTTGTACAAGATTATACCATATAATTATATTTGTTTTTAAATTATTCATACAATATGATCTAAATTTGTACGGACGATTGATAGTGTACAAAATTAAGTTTGTCCTAATTCGTATTAAATAAGTCTTGATATTTTAAACTAATCGTACCATATGATCTATGATTGTACAATACGAATGTAAGTCGTTTCACTTGAATTTTTTAGTTTTTGGATGGTTTTTCATGTGGTTTTTATATAAAAAGTCCTAAAAACTATCAAATTATCTTTTGGATATAAATTTCTTTTGAGAGAGACCATATAATGTGAGTTTGGGAGAGATTTTTGAGTGAGAGATCTAGTGAAAGGAAATTGTGAGGGATTCACAAGGTTGCCCAAAGTGAGGATCTCTTTATCTTCTTCAAGTTTCTACCCATCTTCTTTGGAGTCTCTCAAGAGAAGATTCTCAACCTTACATCAAGGTACTCTACCTTTACTAGAGGATAAAAAAGGATGTGACGATACTCTTCCATCACCAGGAGGATGATAGAGGATGTGAAAGTACTCGACCATCACCAAGAGGGTGAAAAATGACAAGAATATATGTTGCCATCACTTAGAGATTGTAAAAGGCGTTGGTTCTCTGCCATACCGGGTTGGTTGAAGAGAGTTTGTAAGGGATTATCCTCCTTACTGTGGGGGAAAAAGGAGAGTCACTTATGTTTAGTGCAATACTTTGAGAAGGAGTCTCCAGGGAGTGGATGTAGGTCTTGTTATTTGGTGTTCTTCAATTAAGTTTATTTCTCTTATAATTTTTTTTACTACTATTAAATTTTGTGGTTAAAAAAGTATCTTCGAAAATTATTTCTATAGAAAACTGCATATTTTAGAATTTGTGATTTTATACTTCATAAAGTGCAAGACAGTTTTCCAAAATCTAAGAAACTATTGAAGTAACCAATTCACCCCCCTCTTGGTTAGCCTTGGGATAGTTCTATTAGGTTTAACAACATACATGAACTTTCAAGTAGTATCAGAGCCATTTTAAAAGTTAAAGTTTAGATTACTTTTTGAAAATGATTATAGGTAATTTTGGAAACTGGAATACTCCTGAAGGATATTCAATCACTAAACCACATTTATTTGATAACATTCCTTTTGATTTTTAGAAAAATCCCATGTCTAATTTTTTACAAACATTTGAATATTGCATATGAATATTAGTACAGGAAGGTTACATCAGATCTACTATACTTGTTGATGGAATTAGAATTGAAACACCATTTTCTGATTGGACATTAGAAGAAAAAGATTTAGCACAGTTAAATGCAAAATGTCTAATAAATTTTTTCTTTATTTTAAAATATGAGGATTATATGTATGTTTCTTCTTACAAAATTGGAAAAGAAATATTGGATTGGGTTTGTATAACTTATGAAGGAATAAATGAGGTAAAGCAATCTAGGTTGAAAATTTTATTACATGACTATGAATTATTTCGTATGAAATCAAATGAATCAATTTTTGATATGTATACAAGGTTTACTTAGATTATTATCTCATTGTATGCTTTAGGTAGACTTACAAATTTAGAAAAAGTTAATAAATTCTTATGTTGTTTACCTACTTCTTACGATGCAAAGATAACTACCATGGCTGGGTCTAAAGATCTAAATGTATATTATATTGAAAATTTGCTTGGATCACTGATTGCTTATGAGCCAAGAGTGAATCAAAGGCATATTGATGCAGGTGACAAGTGAAAAGAAAAGAATATAGCTTTGGCAGTTGATGATTAAGAGAGGGATCAATCAATTCCTGAGAATGAAAAGATATTGCACTTATGACTAAGCACTTCAAAAGTTTCCTTAAGAGAAAGCAATGAAGATGTCAGTATTAGAAAAAGGTAAGTTTAATAAGAATACAAAGTTTTTAAAAAGATCATTTGTTATGAATGTCAAAAGCCTAGACATAAAAGGATTGATTACCTAAATCTGAAAGCTAATCCTAATAAGGATAGAGTTGAAGAGAAAATGAACCATAGGAAAGGGAAGAAAAGAATGGAAAGAGCTTTATGGGTTGACTTTTCTTCAGATTCTTTAGAAATATAAGCTAAAGAGGAGGTTACAAATTTGTTCATAATGGTAGATAAATATGATCTTTCAAATCTAGAGGAGATATGTGCCCAACTTATGATGAATTATTTAAAGTTTTTGAAACAATTCATAATGCATATATAAAACTTAAAAAATTGCATGCTAACCTTAATATCAAGTATCTAAATCTATTAAAAGAAAATGAAAATTTGAGGAATGATCATGCAAACATAGATAACAATCACATGACTTTGCTAGATAAATTTGATGATTTGAATAAGAAGCATGATTTATTGAAAACATATTATATTGATCTTGAAAATGATTTTAAGGTGTTTATGGTTGAATCAAATCAAAGGGAACATAATTTGAAAATTGAAAATTCAATTTTAGTAAGTAAAAATTCTTATCTTCAAATTAAATTGAAGACTTTTAATGAAGATACGACATCTTCCACACTTGAATAATTTTATAATCATGACCAAAAACTTACAATTTTAAAACCTAGGAAAAGTTATTATAACTCATCTAAATTTGTAAATCATTTTCCTGGTGTTAAATATTTTTTATGTGGAATGTTGGGGCATATTTCTCACACTTGCACTATTTATAATAGAACATATTTAATGTAGAGACCTAAGGTACATAAATCACAGCATATAAAATATGCATATGGATTATCATTATCAAAAGGTGAACCTAAATTTATTTGGGTTCCCAAGTCTAATGTTTCATAATTTTTTAGAAATACTCTCATACAAGTCCTCGTGAGAGCATTTGGTATCTAGACAATGGATGTTCAAAACATAAGATTGGATATTCAAATAAATTTTTATCATTGGAGGCCAGGACTGAAGGCAATGTAACACTTGAAGATAATACCACTATGAGAGTAGTAGGTAAATATATGATTAACAACATGAAAAGTTTTGTTATTGAAATGTTTTACTAGTTGAAGGCTTAAAATATAATTTGCTAAGTATTAGTCAACTCTGTGATAAGGGTTTTAATATAAAATTTTGCTTACAAGCTATATTATAATCCAAAATGGAGTTGATGTATTGCATGGAGATAGGGTAAATAATGTATACATGCTTGATTTAAATTATGATAAATCTTCTAATGCTTTTTTTCTAAAGACTATTGCTGATGAATCTTGATTATGTCATATAAGACATTGTCAAAGTAAGCATAAAAAATCTTAGGAAGATTAGCCAAAAGGAATTGGTTAGAGAAATACCCAAATTAAACTTAACCAAGGATCACCTTTGTGATGCTTGTCAATAGGGAAACCAGTCAAGTCCTCCTTTCATTCATTTAAAGATGTTAGAACTATAAAACCCTTAGAAGTCCTTCACATGGATCACTTTGGACTTGTTAGCACTGTAGGTCTAAGAGGGAAAGTTTTTTGGGTATGTGATTATTAACTATTATTTTAGGTTCATTTGAATTAAATTCTTATCATATAAGAGTGAATCATTTGAAGAGTTTAAAACTTTCTCTACTTGGATTCAAAGGAAGATAGGTTGTGAAATTATTACAATTCATAGTGACCATAGAGGAGAATTTGAAAAAATAATTTGAAGTTTTCTATAAAGAGCAAGGAATAGATCACAATGTTTCAGCTCTAAGAATCCCTCAATAGAATGGGGTTGTTGAAAAAAGAATAGAACTTTGGTATTAGTTGTAAAAGTCATGTTGGCTAAATATTCACCAACTAAATATTTCTGGACTGAAGCGGTTAATATAGCTTTTTATATTCTGAATAGGGTGGACATTAGATCTACGTTGAGTAAGACACCCCATGATCTTCTTAAGGGCAAGAAACCCAACCTCTCACTTTTACAAATCTTTGGATGTATGGTAATTTATTCATAATAATGGTAAAACTCTCTTAGAAAAATTTGATCCTAAATCTAAAGAGAGAATTTTTTTTAAGATATTCGACTGTTAAGAAAACATATAAAGTTTTTAACAAAAGGACATTGGTAGTAGAGAAGACCACTCATATAGTTTTTTATGAATCTTGTTTTTTTGGAGGATCTAGGTTGGAAGAAGAAGATGCTGAAGAAAATATCCAAAGAATTGAAAATGCAAATCTTGAAGAATGGGTTGAAACATAAAATAAGTTTCCTAAAGAATGGAAATATCCTAAAAGTCAACCTAAAGAACTAATTTTAGGAGACCCAAGTGAGGGTGTTAGAACTAGGCATGGATTTAGAAAAGAAGTGAACCACTCAACATTTATTTTAATGATCAAACCCACTAATATAAATCAATCTTTTTTTTGATGAATTTTGGATTTTAGCTATGCAATAAGAGTTGAATCAATTTGTTAGAAATGATATTTGAGAGTTGGTAGAAAGACCTAAAAATCAAAGTATTATTAGAATTGAGACATTTTCAAAAACAAGATGAATGATTCAAGTGTATTGGTTAGAAATAAGGTAAGATTGGTGGCCAAGGGATATAATCAAATAAAATGAATTGATTTGAGGAGACTTTTACCCTTGTAGCCAGACTTAAAGTGATAAGGTTGCTTCTAACTTTTGCTTGTTTTAATAGATTTAAATTATTTTAAATGGATGTTAAAAGTACTTTACAATGGATTGATTAAAGATAATGTTTATATTGAGCAACCTCTAGATTTTGAAAATTCACAACTTTCTAAACATGTGTTTAAATTAAAGAAGGTATTATATGGACTAAAATAGACACATATGGCATGATATGAATGGTTAAGCAATTTTCTACTAGAAAGTTTTTTTAAAGGGAGTGTTGGCACCACTCTCTTCTTAAAAAAAGTAGGAGATGATATTCTCATTGTTCATATTTATGTTGATGATATCTTATTTGGATCCTTTAATAAAAATCTTTGTTATGATTTTTCAAATAAAATGAGTAAGAAATTTGAAATGAGTTTGATGGGAGAGTTGAGTTACTTTCTTAGTTTTAGTATAAAGCAGAAATAGGATTGAACCTTTCTTAGTCACTAAAAATATATTAAGTACATTCTTAAGAAGTATGAAATGGATAATACTAAACCAATAAGTGCTCCTATACAACAACAACAACAACATCAACATCAAGCCTTTATCCCCCTACGTGGGGTCAGCTACATGAATCCTTTTTCTCCATTGTGTCCTATTAAAAGTCAAATACTCGTTTAAATCTAATAAAGAAAGGTCATTCCTAATATTTTCTAACCAAGTATTTTTAGGTCTACCCCTACCTTTCTTAACATAAGTCAAATCTAATACCTCTACTCTCCTAATCGGGTCATCGAAAGGCCGCCGTTTTATGTGACCAAACCATCTAAGGAGACTCTCTCTAATCTCATCTTCTACTGGAGCTACTCCAACCTTTTCATGTATATGCTCATTTCATATCCTATCTCTAAGGGTAAAGCCACTCATCCACCTGAGCATCCTCATCTCTGCCACACTTAACTTAGTATTATGCTTCTCTTTTAATGGCCAACATTCGGCACCATAAAGCATTGCAGGCCTCACCACCATCTTATAGAATTTTCCCTTAAGTTTGAGGGGTACATTTCTATCACATAACAAGCCAAATGCATTCCTCCGCTTCAACCATCCAACTTGAATTCCGCTGATAATATCCCAATCTATTTCACCATCACTCTGAACAATAGATCCAAGATATCTAAAATGTGTACTCTTATTAATGACTTGATCGCCCAAAGTCACAATCATATCACTAGGTCTATTACTACTAAAATTACACTCCATATATTCCGTTTTAGATCTACTCAAGCAAAAACCTTTAGACTCTAAGGTTGACCTCTATAATTCAAGTTTACCTTCAACTCCCTCTCTAGTCTTATCAACAAGAAGAATATCATCAGCAAAAAGCATACACCAAGGTACATCCTCTTGCAAATGTCTAGTGAGAACATCCAAGACTAAAGCAAAAAGATATGGGCTTAAGGCTGATCCTTGATGTAACCCAACCGAAATAGGGAAATACTTGGTCAATCCACCTTGTGTTTGAACACAAGTAATAGCTCCATCATACATATCTTTAATGATTTGAATATAAGCATTATTGACTCCATTCTTTTCAAGAACTCTCCATAGCATTTCTCTTGGAACTTTATCATATGCTTTTTCTAAATCAATAAATATCATATGTAGATCCTCCTTATTTTCTTTATAATTCTCCATCAAACCTCTTAATAAATGTATGGCTTCCATAGTCGACCTACCCTGCTTGAATCCAAATTGATTTTGAGAAACATTAGTATCACGCCGCAACCTATGCTCCATAACTCACTCTCATAGTTTTAAAGTATGACACATTAACTTAATACCTCTATAATTCGCACAATCTTGTGCATCACCTTTATTCTTAAAAATAGGAATTAACATGCTCATTCTCCACTCATCTGGCATCTTTTTAGTCTTAAAAATAGTATTAAAAAGTTTAGTAAGCCATGAAATTCCTTCATCTCCTAAGCATTTCCACACCTCTATTGGAATATCATTAGGTCCATTAGCTTTTCCACCCTTCATTTTCTTTAAAGCCTCTCTAACTTCAATTTTACTAATACGCCGATAAAAGCATAGATCAATATTTTCATTTAGGGTGCTAAGGTCACTATAGTTAATCTTATTTTCACAATCTTCATTAAAAAGTTTAGCAAAATATCTCATCCATCTTTGTTGAATATCATCTTCTAAGAAAAGTATTTTTTGATCTTCATCTTTAATACACTTCACTTGAACTAAATTCTTACTACTTCTATCTCTTTGTTTGGCTAACTTATACATATATCTTTCTCCCTCTTTAGTATCTAATCTGTTATATAAATCACTAAAAGCTAATGCCTTTGCATCGCATATTGCTTTCTTAGCATCCTTACGAGCCACTTTATATATTTTCCCATTATCATAATTTTTAAAATTAAACCAATTTTTATAACAAAGCTTCTTATTTTTAATTTTTTTTTCTTGCACATTAGGATTCCACCACCAACTATTTTTACTATTAGGTGCTTTTCCCTTTGATATTCCAAGGACATCTTTTGCAATATTCTTAATATCACTAGCCACTTTTTCCCATATAATATTAGCATCCTCATGCACAGACAAAATCTTAAGATCTAAAACTTTGTTTCCAAAAATATTTTTGTTAATATTCTTTAAATTCCCCCATTTAATCCTAAAAAATTGTTTTATTTTTCCCAATAAGTGCTCCTATGAGTTCCTTAAATTAGTTAGATAAGGACTCTAAAGGAAAATATGTTAATCAAAAGAAATTTAGAGGGATAATTAGAACATTACTTTATTTAACGGCTAGCAGACCTGATATTATATTTAGTGTTTGTCTTTATGCTAGATTTCAAGTTGATCCAAAAAAAAATCCTATTTTATTTCTATTAAAAATATTTTGAGATATCTTTTAAGAAGTCAAAACTTAGGGATTTGGTATTCTAAGCATAACACTTCTTTTGAAATTATTGGATATTCTGATTTATATTTTGCAGGGTGTAGGGTAGATAGAAAGAGTACTACTAGAACTTATCAATTTTTTTGGAAATTCTTTAGTTTCATGGTCTAGAAGAAAATAAAATTTAGTAGCTCTTTCTACAACTGAAGTAGAATATATAGCCTTAGAAAGTTATATGGCACAAGTTCTATGGTTAAAATAATAACTTATGGATTTAGGCTTTTTAATTGGTGCAATTCCAATTTTTTTATGATAATATAAGTGTCATTTGTATTTCAAAGAATCCAATTCAAAACTCCAGGACTAAGAATGTATATATAAGGCATCATTTAATTAGTGACCATGTTACTAAAGAAGAAATTGAGCTATATAATGTAGCAACTAAATATCAAATGCAGACATTTTCATAAAATCACTGGTTTTTGAAATTTTCAGTACTTTAAGAACTAGATTGGGTGTTATTGATCTTCATGCTTGATAATTATAATTCTGCAAATTGAAATTGTGGTGTATTTCTTTTGTGTTTATGATTATGTTTTAATTTTTTGTTTATAATTTGTCTTATTTAATTTTCCCTATTTTTTGGTTGATTTTTTTATTTTTATTATTTTTGAATTATGTTTTGTGGATATTGTTTAAATTATTTAGGAAAATTATCTTGATTATCATGTGAAAATCTAAAATTTCCTTTTCCATTCATACTTCACGAACCAATTTTGTATTGTATAAATTCTCTATATTTTACATGATTTCTATTTATGAGATGGACAGATGAAAAATTTATTTTTTATGGTGATATTATAATATGAACACAATACCATGTTTATAAACCATTAATTATTTATATTTACGATCATGGCGAGCATTCATAGGATAGTTTTTTTTCAAACTTCATATGTACATGCACCTATTCATCTCTATGATCATGCTTCGAGCTACATGCAGACAAATTTTATTAACAGGTATGATCAATAATAACTGATCATACCAGATGAACAAATATTCATCTGTACAATCACCTATTTGTTTGAGCAATCGGGTTGGTCAACGGTCGTTTGAAAGGTCTCCTCAAAAAGGAAGCTTTACAAAAAATCATTTCACAACAATAACTATTCTTGATAGTTTTTGTTTTGTCTTTATGAATTCAAGAACAAATTTAATAATCATACATATAAATACAATTTTGTACTATACAAAATCATCCAATTTTTATAAATTGGAAGCCTTTCTTTGATTTCTTCACAATTATTTCCATTTTTAATCCTCATGTTTAATTCTGTTTAAATGGAAAGCAGGAGAAGGCAAGTTCGTTAAACTAAAGGGAGTTCATTTTGTATCGAACGAATGACAATTTTCTTTTGTGGGAAAATGAATAAGTCTTTGATAGGTTTGTTCTAGCTAAAATCACACTTTCTCATCTTCTTATTCAAGAAGACATAAACTTATCAATCATGCCCCTATTTTACTCTACTAAATTTTCCTTCATGCTCACCTTAATTTATGTGTTTCACTCGAACACCTTCTATTATTTTATTGTAAATTTGAGAATGAGAGAAACTCATACAATAATGTCCTCCTATGATTTCCATCAAAGAGTTAAAATCACTAAAGAAGATTTGGGAATATTTTTGCATCTTAGAACTAAAGGAGTTAGGGAACACTCAATGATTTATAGAAGTTATTTTGATTGGTCTAAAGTCAATCAAACTTTAAGGGGTATAATTCAATCCCACATTTACCTCTTGTTCATACTCCTAATCAAAATGCCAGGATCTTCCAGGATGTCTTAAGAACCTTTATTATTCCTAAAGCTTGTGATCGAATCAATATCACTCCTTTTCTTTCTATCGTTACATACTTTATATTGTCAAACACTTCAATTGATGAAGCCTAGTTGATTCTAAACTACATCAATAATCTTACTAACATAGACGCCCTACCACTAGATGGAAGAAGAATATGGCTTTAGGTTACTTGATTGCCTACATTCACGGGAAGAAATGCAATCTTATTCTTCTTGATCCTCCAGATAATCTTCATGTTTATTTTACTAATGCTTCATTTCATAATCTTTTCCATTAGGAATAAGGGGATGAGAGAGATGAATTTGATAGAGAAAGAGAATATACTCCAGCACCTACACCTGCTTTTGCTCATGAAACTAACCATCATTTCTTTCAAAAAAATGATCTAGAGATTTGATCATCTTGAGTCTCACTTTGATCAACGATTTGATCATTTTGAGAATCACTTGGACTAGCAAAATTTTAGGTATAATGTGAAAGTTCGTTAGGGATGTTAAGCCCTTGAGAACAAACCCGAGGCTAACCAAAAGGGGGGGGGGTGATTTTCTTAGATCAAATCACAATAAGTACAAACTAAAATCACCACAGAAAAATAAGTGCAAAAAATTAAAACGCGGAAGCAGTAAAAAGAACACAAGGATTTATAGTGGTTCCGTCAACTTGACCTACGTCCACTCCCTTGAGGTGCCCTCCAGGAATTACACTAAGTGTCACCCCTTTAGCTCCCACAGTTATGCAGAGAAGCCTTTACAATCGACTCCTTTTCACCAACCCTGGTGCGGCAGAGAACCGACTCCTTTTGCTTCCTCCTGAAGTAGGTAGAGAACCGACTCCTTTTGTTTCCTCCTGAATCGAACAGAGAACCCGAACCTTTTGCTGAAGTAGACCTCCCAAGAATAAAGGACGAAGACCGAAGAAGATGACTTGGAACCTTGCTTGGAGTAACCCTTGTGAACCCTCTCACAAACTCCCCCTCACAAGTTCCTCTCTCTCTCTCTCTCTCTCTCTCTCTCTCTCTCTCTCTCTCTCTCTCTCTCTCTCTCTCTCTCTCTCTCTCTCTCTCTCTCTCTCTCTCCCAAGGCTCTTAGGTCAAGACAGCAGCACTCTAGGTCTCATACATGAGAAAAATTAGATCCTTTAAATAGAATTTCAAGAACCAACATTATCATCCCGGATGATATTTAGATCCTCTCGGACGATGTGATCGTATCAATCATCCTTAATTATTTTCCTTAATTATCTGATCAATTTAGGCATAATTATATCAAATTGTTAAGGATGATACATGATCGTCCTGACCGATATCCAAAAATAAAGTATGCCTAAGTAGATCATGTCGGTGAATTCATTCTATTTTGAGCATATCGTCCTGATCAATACATGTATCGTCCAGGCCGATATCCTAATGACGGCTACCTTGACTAGGAGTCCTGATTAGGGTTTCTGTTTTAAATATGATCGTCTAGGATGATATAAATATCATCCAGGATGATGTGAGTAAAAACAAAAATTCTAAATAAGTTAAGAAAAGAATCACTCAAGTGTATGTGTAGGGTTACTTAGCATCAGACACTTCCAAGATTACATATGACTCAAGAAAGGGAAAAGAAAAGTTATAGACTGACTCAACCCTAATTTACCCAATCTTGAGCTGGTTCCATTTGTCGTCTGATCTCTTAGCCCTAAAATGTCAGTAGAAAAAGACAGTCGTATTGTTTGCTATCATCAAAACCATAATTCATGAAACAAAATCTGCAACAATCTCCCCCTTTTTGATGATGGCAAACACTCCGACGATTATTTCAAAAACAGCTGTGTAAAAATAGAAAGGCTTTCAAGATTCAGAATAAAAATTCAAACATACAAACCTACTACTCCCCCTTTTGACATCTCAAAAAGGAGGAGGAATCTAAGAAACAAAGTAAACAAACCCCTTTTTTTTTGATAAACCAAGGCATGAGCATGATGTAGTATTCCATATGATTGATTTTAACAATTTGTAAGTTGATGAGTTAACACTATAAAAAATCCAAAAAAGGTAGAATATCCGATCATGGTTACCCTTAGCTCGGACTTTCTTTTAGGGTAGAATCATCTTTTGAAATCAATGACCTAATTCAAAAATTCAATGGATATAAAAAAGAGGATCCGTTCACCACTTGGATTCAGAAAAAATATCTTTATAGAATAATGTATCAAAGTAAATTTATCATAATCGCAAAAAAAATCGAAACCAAGCCTTTGATTTTATCAAGTGATACATGAAAACTTTCAAGTTTTAAAAGATTTGAAAAGAGAGGAGAGCTTGCTTTTGGTGGGCTCATTTTATGCCTCTTGTCAATTTGAATGGCACTTTGCGCATCTTTTGATTGTTAATACACTTTGTGTATTTTTTTTTTGTAAATTTGGCGTTCATTGCGCATCTTTTGTTTTTGGCACCCTTGGCCAATTTATTTTTTATTTTTGCAAGCTACATTCTCATTCAAAATATCTTAAATAATTTTAGTTGTGAATATATCTTCTAGAAATTAGAGAAGAAAAACTCACTCTCTAATATAGGGAAGAAAAATCTACAAAATAGAATCAATAATCGTATGAAGAAATGTAATGACAAGGGTAATCGAGGAATCTTGATGTGACATAAAGACTTTGATCATTATAATTACAAGATATATTTGCTGTAGCAAGGTTAAAGAAGATCTTAGTTGTATATTCTAATCATTAATTTGAGATAGATTTTTGATTAGAAAAGAAAACTGTGCAACTAAAATAGGTTAGAAAAAGAGATACAATCAATGGTATATTTTTACCCTTAAATAGATTACGAGATGTAAAACATTGACTACAAATTTTCAAAAGCAAAGACAAGGCATATGATATCATTTCATCGATGATTTTGAAAACCAAATCTAAATTAAAAATGAAAGTACAATAATCTAAACAAAAACTAAAAGGTAAAGAAGAAGCAAAAACAACAAAACAAGGAGCAAAAAGAAAAGCAAAAAGAAAGAAAGAAAAAGAACAAAGACAAAAGAAACTCAAGTAAAAAGCTCAAGTTCATGCATTTATGTCAATCACACCCAATCTGGTCCTTAAAGAGCTGAAAGTGTTGAAGGCCAGTAGTCTAGTAAAGATGTCAGTCAATTGATTTTTAGTTGTCACATGGTGTAACTCAATGTCTCTCTTAGTTACATGATATCTATTAAAGTGATGCCTAATGTCAATGTGCTTAGTCCTTGAATGTTAGATAGGATTCTTAGAAATGCATATGGCACTAGTGTTGTCACAAAAGATTAAGATGGTGCCTACAGGTAATCCTAAATCTAATACCTGTTGTTTCAACCAAAGGACTTGGGCCACACAACTTTTAAGAGTAATGTACTCAATTTCAGCAGTGGAAAGTGCAACAGAGTTTTGCTTTCTACTAGACCATGAGACCAAAGATTATCCTATGAATTGACAAGTTCTAGAAGTGATTTTTCTATCCACCTTACATCCTACAAAATCAGAGTAAAAAAATCCAATAATCTCAAAAGAAGTGATGTGTATAGGGTACCAAATTCTTAAGCCTTGGGTCCCAAAAATGTATCTAAAAATTCTCTTAACTGCAGTCAGGTGGGATTCCTTAGGGTCAGCTTGAATTCTAGCACAAAGACAAACACTAAACATTATATCAGGTTGGTTCGCAGTCAAGTAAAGTAAAGATCCCATCATGCCTCTATATTTCTTCTGATCAACAAACTTACCACTTGGGTCCTTATCCAACGGAACACTAGAAGTCATGAGAGTATTAATTGACTTGGCTTTATCCATCTCATACTTCTTCAAAATGTCCTTTATGTATTTTGATTGATTTAGAAAAGTTCCATCATCTAATTATTTTATGCTAAACCCAAAAAGTAGGACAACTCTCCCATCATACTCATCTCAAACTCTCTACTCATTATTTTAGAGAATTCATCACAAAGTTTCTTATCAGAAGATCCATAAAGTATGTCATCCACATGAATCTGAACAATGAGCAAATCATCTCCAACTTTTCTAAGAAAAAGGGTGGTGTCTACACTCCCCTTAACAAACTCCCTTTCTAGTAAGAATGTGCTAAGCCTCTCATACAAAGCTCTGGGTGCCTACTTTAAACCATATAAGGCCTTTTTTAATTTAAAAACTTGATTTGAAAATTGGGAACTCTCAAAACCTGGGGGTTGTTCTACAAACACATCTTCTTTTATTTCCCCATTTAAAAAGGCACTCTTAACATCCATTTGAAAAAGCATAAATCATTTATAATAGGCAAAGGCTAATAGCACTCTAATGGATTCCAATCTAGCTACAGGGGCAAAATTCTCCTCAAAATCTATCCCTTCTATTTGGTTTTACTCCTTAGCCACTAATCTTGCTTTATTCCTAACCACCACTCCAGAATCATTCACCTTGTTCTTAAAGACCCACTTGGATCCAACTACACTTTGTTCCTTAGGTCTTTCTACAAGCTCCCAAACATCATTCCTAATAAATTGATTCAATTCCTTCTACATGGCTAAAATCCAAAACTCATCAGAAAGGGCTTGGTTTATGTTGGTGTGTTTAGTCATTGAGATAAAAGTAGAGTGGTTCACCTCCTTCCTAAGTCCATGTCTAGTCCTAACTTCAATAGGAAGGTCTCCTAAGATCAAATCTTTGGGATGAAGGTCCAACCCTTTCCTCCAGATCTATATTTTCTACTCCTTGGGTAACATCTCCTACTCCTTCAGTGTTTTGGTGTTCTACTCCCTTCTCCAGATTTTCTACTCCAGTGGTAATCTCTCAAACATCATCATCATCCTCAACTTGAGGCTTTCTAGGATCAGACTCATCAAACACTACATGAGTAGTTTCTTCCACCATCAAAGTTCCTTATTAAACACCCTAAAAGACTTCCCAACACTAGAATATCCCAAGAATACTCATTCATCAGATTTTGGATCATATTTTTCTAAGTGAGACTACCCATCATTATGAATGAAAACCTTACAACCAAAGACATGAATGTGGGAAAGATTAGGTGTCCTACCCTTAAAGATTTCATAGGGTGTCTTATCTAGTTTGGCTCTAACATTCACCCTATTCAACACATAATAAGCTGTGTTAACCGCTTCAACCCAAAAGTATTTTGGAAGTGAATACTCAGCAAGCATGGCTCTGGCAGTTTCCACTAAGGTCCAGTTCTTCCTTTTAGCTACCCTGTTCTGCTGAGGGGTCCTAGGAGCTGAGAAGTTGTGGCTAATCCCCTTGTCCTCACAAAAATCTCCAAACCTTTCATTTTCAAACTCTCCCCCGTGGTCACTATGGATGATCAAGATCTCACAACCTAGCTTTTTTTGAATCCAAGTAAAAAAGGTTCTAAACTCCTCAAAAGACTCATTTTTGTGTGAAAAAAATCTAGTCCAAGTGAACCTCGAGTAGTCATCAATAATTACAAAACCATAGACTTTCCCTCCCAAGCTGACAGTACTAATGGGTCCAAATAAATCCATGTGAAGGACTTCTAAAGGTCTAGAGGTGCTAATGTCCTTAGTGGGGTGAAAGAGGAGTGGACTTGCTTTCCTAATTGGCAGGCATCACAAAAGTGGTCTTTAGAGAATTTTAGTTTGGGGACACCTCTAACTAGGTCTTTTTGGGTCACTTTCCTAAGGGTTTTCATATTAGCATAACATAATCTTCTGTGCCATAACCATGAATCAACAACAGCAGTCTTCAAGCAAAAAGATGCAGTGCATTCAATGTTATTTAAATCAAGCATGTACACGTTGTTGATCCTCTTTCCCTGCAAAATAGTATTGTTATTTAAACTTATAATGCATGAATTTACAAAGAATTATATGATGAAGCCCTTGTCGCAAAGCTGACTAATGCTGAGCAAGTTGTGTTTTAATCCATCTACAAGTAAAACATTTTCAATCATAAGGTTCTTGGAATTACCAATTATACCTGCACTTACCACCTTCCTGGTGGTGTTTTCTCCAAGAGTAATCTTGCCTCCTGTCCTGGTCTCCAGTAAAATGAATTGATTGACAGCACTAGTCATATGTTAAGAGCATCCGCTGTCCAAGTACCACATACTCTTACGAGGTCTTTTATGAGAGCTCACCTACAAAATCATCAAATGTTAGATTTAGGAACCCAAGTAGGTTTGGGTTCCTTTTTATGAAAAGTAGAATGCAATGCATGTGTGGTATGCTGTGAATCATACAATTTGGGTCTCCATACCCAATGTGTACTATATGGTGGATAATGAAAGTGTGTGAGATGTGTCCTAGCATGCCACATGAAAAGCATCTAACTCCGGGAAAGGATTTCTTAAATGGTTTGGGTAGTAATGCCTCTTCCTAGATTTTGGCTTTTGATCAAGTGTGGGTGACATCCGAGTTTTC
This sequence comes from Dendrobium huoshanense, assembly GCA_016618105.1. NCBI lineage: Eukaryota > Viridiplantae > Streptophyta > Magnoliopsida > Asparagales > Orchidaceae > Dendrobium > Dendrobium huoshanense. Next base: position 23,957,519 of record CM028351.1, on the reverse strand, counting down.
TTAAGTGTATCCAATTCATTTTGAATCCTCAAGTTAGTACTTTTTAAGCCATTATTATCAATCCTCAAAATTTTTTCTCTTTAGATTTCTTAAAATCAACTTCAAGTGAGGTGTGTAAAACTTTTAATAAATCATGTTCTTCAATTAATTCAAAATGCTTTTTATTTAACTCATCAAATTCATCAAGTAGAGCCATATGATTTGAATTAATTGTTGAGTGATCTTTAGTCAAAATTCTATGCTCTTTTTGTAAATTCAAAAATTACAATTTCAAGCTAGCATGTGTTTTCTTAAGTTTCTTATATGATGCATGAATTTTTTCTGAAACTTCAAGGAGTTGGTCATAGGATAGTTCACATGCCTCTTCTTGATCAAGATGATCATCTACCATTAAGCACAAGTTTATTATTTCATCTTCAGGTTCAGTCTCTGATGAATTAGATGCAGAATCTGTCCAAAATGCTCTTTGAAGTTTCTTTTTATCCTTCATAAACTTGGGTTTTTCCTCACCCTCTTCTTAGCTGGAGTGAGCCTTGAGTGTAGGGAAATCAGCTTTTACATGTCCATGTTTCCTGCATTCAAAACAAACCATGTCATTAAAGCTCTTAAAAATTTTCTTTCCCTTACCTTTACTCCACTTTTGATGATACTTTTGCTTATTCCTTAGAAAGCTTTTGAATTGCCTTGTGATTAAGGAAATTTTATCGCTTTTAGACCCGGAAGAATTAGAGTTTGTGTTGTTGACCTTTAATGCCGCCGTTTTTTCCTTTCTTCTCACATGCATCAAGATTTCTTTGATTCACCCCTTGCTTGAAAGCAATGAGTGAGCCAAGTAAGTTATCAATCGAATAAGTATTCAAATCCTTAGATTCAGTGATTGCAGTGATTTTAGCATCAAAAGAGGAAGACAAGCATCTTAAAATTTTGTTCACTTTTTCATAGTTTGAAAGTTCTCTTCTAAGGCATGCAAAGAAGTTATAATTTGAGTAAACCTTGTATACATATCAGAAATTGATTCAGAAGATTTCATGCAAACAAGTTTGTAATCATGCAAGAGAATATTTAAATGAGATTGCTTAACTTCATTGGTTCCTTCATAAGTAATGGATAATGTTAGGAAAGTTGCTATTTGCATGTTTTACATTCTTGCAACTTGTATAGTTTTGATGATTCTAAATATTATTGTTTTATGTGTTGTTATCTCCTAATAGTTTTTGGAAGATTTGTTTTTGCTCTTGTGTGTACTAATATTTCAGGAAAATCAAACTCCAGACTACAAAAACTTCAAATCAAATTCAGCTTGAGATACTTTGAGAATTTGAAGCTTATACTTTTTATTTGAATTAAATTTGAGAGGGAGTGATTGAAATTGAGTGAATAAATTTACACAAACTTAAAGGAGATCTTGAAAAAGTTTTTGTATTGATCGTACGGGACGAACATGGTTCGTACGGGACGATCAGATCAATTATCTCCTATAGAGCACATGGAACAAATAAGAACTTTCTCGAAAATTTTTTCTAAGTCCTATTCGTCCAGGACAAAATTAATTATCATCCAGGATGATTGGTTCACTGTAAAATTTTTATCCATACGAATTTAAATTATCGTCCGTGGCGACTGGTCCTCTGGAAAGATTTTGTCCAGACAAAATAAAAAATCGTCCAGGACGATCAGGTCTCTGGAAAATTTTCATCCAGACGAAAATAAATTATCGTCCGTGGCAATTGGTCCTCTGGAAAATTTTCGTCCAGACGAAGTCAAGAATCGTCCAGAACGATCGGTTCTCTGTAAAAATTTCGTCCAGACGAACATATTCTCGTCCAAACGATTAACCGACTTAGAACAGTTTTCAGCAGTTTCTAGAACTGACCTTGTAATAACTGTTCGTACTGGACGAACCTAATTTGTACAGGATGATCAACTAAATGAAGTCATTTTGTACACATATTCAAATAGGGTCATTTCAGATCGTTTAAGTAAAATCGTCCAGGACAATCCACGATCGTATAGGACGATCCACTGCGTACAGAATTGAAAACTTGCAATTTTTAGGCGGTTTTTCTTGTCTTTTATATAAATAGTCCAAATTAGACTGCCACCCAATCTTTTTGTCATTTGATCTTCGTGCATCTTGAGAGAATAGCAAAGGAGAGAGTGGAAGAGAGCATTCAAGGGAGGATTCCTACCACTGGAGCGAGAAGGCTTCACTTGGATTTCAAAGGTAAGAGTCTCTACTTGTGAATTGGGATTACTTCACTCTTTTCCTTCTTCCTTCTAGATTCTTGTGAGAAGATCTGTCAAGGTGGTTCGGTTCTCTGCCAACACTTGGAGAGTGTGAACAGCTGAAGGGTTCTCTGCTGACACTTGGAGAGTGTGAACAGCCGAAGGGTTCTCTGCCTACACTTGGAGAGTGTGAACAGGCGAAGGGTTCTCTGCCTACACTTGGAGAGTGTAAATAGCCGAAGGGTTCTCTGCCCACACTAGGAGAGTGTGAAAGGAAGACGGTTCTCTGCCAACACTAGGGATAGTGTAAAAGGACGGATGGTTCTCTGCCAACACTGGGGATAGTGTAAAAGGACGGACGGTTCTCTGCCGCACCGGGGAGTGGTGAAAAGAGTGTGTTGTAAAGGCTTCTCCTCCTAGCTGTGGGTGCAAAAGGAGAGTCACTATTGGTATTAGTGCAATACTCAGAGGGTGCCTCTGGGGAGTGGATGTAGGTCTGGTTTTAGACCGAACCACTATAAATCTGGTGTCATTTACTTTACTGTTTTTACGTTTCCGCACTTTAAATTTTAGTTTTAAAAACTCTGTGGTTGAAAAATATTTTTCTACAAAATTTAAAATAAATTTTTATTTCGGTTCAATAATTTTCAAAAAGGGACTTAAATTTTTTAAACTACCAATTCACCCCCCCTCTTGGTAGCCTTGGGACATTCACTTAGGCTTAACAATCTAATTACTAGACTCAACAAGTGGTATCAGAGCAAGGTTTCAAAATCATAAGTTTTGACTACTTTTTGAAAAACGAGTATGGCTAATTTAAGAAACCGTAAAATATTAGAAGGATATTCAATTGTTAGACCACCTTTATTTGAAAATATTTTTTTTTTTTAATTTTTGGAAAATTCGAATGTCTACTTTCTTGCAATCAATAGATTATCGAATATGGCATATGATTCAAAATGGTTATTCTGTACCGTCACGTATTATAGATGGAATCAAAACTGATACCCCTTTTTCTGAATGGAGTAGAGTAGAACAAATTTATGCTGAATTAAATGCTAAATGTATGAATTGTTTATTCCGTGCTTTAAATTCAGAAGATTATATGAGAATCTCTACATGTACTACCGGCAAGGAAATTTGGGATAGTTTATGCATTACATATGAAGGTACTAGTGAAGTCAAGCAATCTAAGTTGAATTTTTTTATGCATGACTATGAACTCTTTAGCATGAAACCTTATGAGATGATCTTAGACATGTATACTAGGTTTATTCAAATTGTAACATCATTGCATGCTTTAGGTAAAGAATTTTCAAACTTTGAAATAGTCAATAAAATTCTACGTTGTTTACTTAACAAGTTTGATGCCAAAGTTGTTGCTATTTACGAATCAAAAAATTTGAATGAATATTCTATTGATAATTTGATTGGCTCACTCATTGCCTACGAGCAATATTTGGGTCAAAGACTTTTGGATGTAGGTGAAACAATAATGCTAAAAGCGGAAGACATGGAGAAAAGTTGCTTAGTTGGTAAGGAAAGCGATGACTTAACAAGAAAATTAAAAAGTCCACCAAAGCACAAGCATAAGTATCAACAAAAGTGGAATAAAGGTAAAAATGGTAAGAATGTTCAGATTTCTTCAAGTATTATTTGCTTTGGATGTAGGAAATTTGGACATCTGAAAAGTCAGTGCCCTAATTTGAGAACTCTTCTTGCTAAAGAAAAGGGCAAAGCTAAGCAAATTATAAAATGAGAAAATAATGAAAAGCAAAAAATCTCCTAGGCAGATCTAGCTTCTGAATCATCAGACCAGGAGCAAAATGATGTTTAAACTCTTTGTTTATGTGTTTTTGTGTGTATGTTTTTTATTTGTTGAGTTTTTATTTTTGTTTGTTTTATGTTTTTTTCTATTTTTAATTTTTGTATGTTTTGTATGATTTTGAGATATTTTCATATCGGATTCCATGCTTATTATTGTGAGACATTTGGAATGTGATATGAAGATTTTTATAGTTTGTGTACTTGTATTTTGTTTAGTGTTTTTATATTCTTTTATTGTTTTAGATTTTTTTTGATGTTTAAGTGTTTTTGTTCTGTGTTTGAAATGTTTGTTAGCCTATATGAAAAACCCTTAAATTTTTGATCTTACAAGTGCTATACTTTGAACTGCAACATAAAATTGAATTCATTAGAAAATCTAATTTTTCTAAATTTAAGTTGTGTTTATAACTTGATATTATTAAGATTATCAATTTCATGTCTCTTATTTAGACTACATTAATTTTAATATTATTATTATTACAATTGTGATGTTTTCTTATTTTATATTTTACTTATCAATTAATATTTATTCACTTAGAAAGATTTGAAGTTTTAGATTATTGATTTTGGAAAGAATACAATTACTCTTGAAAATTATACAAATGTACAAAAATTAAAAGAAATGCACAAAGATTTGCAATGTGAAAAATAGGCACAAAATAAGCCCAACAAGTGAAAAGATGCACAAAAATGTGCCACAAAATTGAAAAAGATGCGCAAAGCGCCACATGTGGTAGTTATTTCTTTCCTTAATTTTTTAATCTCTTAATTCAAATTGATCTTATGTACATTTATATTACATATTGAAATATGAAATATAAAATTTTTATATCATCATTTTTACAATGATTTTCTCTATCTTAAATGTCTAAATATACTCATGTGTTGATTAATTCTATTTAGTTTCTATGTTATATCTCTTCTTAAATTCTATGAATTTTATGATTTGGCTAATGTTTTAATTTTATTTGCATACCTTATGTCAATCACTTTAAAGGTTAAAATTTTAAATGATTTTCATATATCTTCTTACATTTCTAGTCTTTTTCTTCTTCACTTTTTGATGTTGTCAAAAAGGGGGAGAAATTGTTTGTTGTGTCTTGTGTATTCATATCGTTGTGTGTTTGTTTTGTTTAGTGTATGTGTCTTTGTTTTGTTTTGTTTTATATTTCTAAAAATTTTGGAAACAAAAATAATTTTAATGCCTCCTTATTTTCATATGTTCATTAATTCAGGGGGAGTTTAGGAGATTCTTAGAATTTGAAATTATACAAACAATAATTGTTTTGCCATCATCAAAAAGGGGGAGATTGTTAGGAAAGTTGCTATTTGCATGTTTTACATTATTCCAACATGTATAGTTTTGATGATTCCAAATATTATTATTTTATGTGTTGTTATCTCCTAACAATTTTTGGAAGATTTGTTTTTGCTCGTGTGTACTAATATTTCAGGAAAATCGAACACCAGACTACGAAAACTTCAAATCAAATTCAGCATGAGATACTTTGAGAATTTGAAGCTTGTACTTTTTATTTGAATTAAATTTGAGAGGGAGTGATTGTAATTGAGTGCATAAATTTACACACACTTAAAGGAGATCTTGAAAAAGTTTTTGTACTGATCGTACGGGACAAACATGGTTCGTACGGGACGATCAGATCAGTTATCTCCTTGTAAGAGCAATGGAACGGACAGGAACTGAACTGAAAAATTTTTCTAAGGAATAATCGTCCAGACGAAATCATTTTTCTTCCCAAGATGAGTTTCTCACTGTAAAATTTTCATCCAAGTCCAGACGAAGTCCAGTTCGTCCAAGACGATGGGAACCGACTATGGCAGTTTCTGGCAATATTCTGCAGTTTTCGAAACCGACTTTTGATATAACTGTTCGTACCAGACAAAATTTTTCATCCCGGGACGAACCAATTTTGTCCAGGACGAAATTGGTTCGTACAGATGAACAAATGGTTCGTACAGGACAGTTTTTTACTCAGTTCGTTCGTACTAACTCAATTTCGTACGGGATGATCCAGTGCGCAGAAAAACATGTTTTTAGCAGTTTTTTGAGCAATGTTTCATGTCCTTTCTATATAAGGAGTTCTAGAAACTATTACAAGTACCTTTGGAGTTGTTTTCTCTTGAGAGAGATCATTGAGAGGGAGAAGATCCTTGGAGGGGATTTCAAGGGAGTGTGGAGGGGATATTCACACGGTTGCTCCGGCAAAGGCTCTCAAGTGAAGTTCAACAACATTGGTCCGGTTCTCTGCCGACACTTGGAGAGTGTAAAAGGACGACAAAGTGTATCTTTGACAGCCATTGTGTCTTCATTCTTTTGGAGAAAACTAGAAGAGAGAACTTGAAAGGGAAAGAGGAAAGGGTGGAGTTTGAGAGGGAGAAGATCCTTGGAGGGGATTTCAAGGGAGTGTGAAGAGGATATTCACACGGTTGCTCCGGTGAACTTGCACTTCAGTACCATCGGATTCAAGGGTCGTCTTTAGGGAAGTTTTGGCGAGAAGAAGATCTCTTTGGTGTCAAATAACCCGGCTACTCCGCCGCACCGGGGAAGGTGAAAGTGATTTTGTACAGGCTTCTCTGTCTTGCTGTTGGGGCAAAAGGAGAGTCACTTTGTGGTATTAGTGCAATACTCGGAGGGTGCCTCCGGGGAGTGGACGTAGGTTAAGGTTTGACTGAACCACTATAAATCTGGTGTGTTCTTTCTTATTTTTCTTACGTATTTAATTTCATTGCAAGTTGTTTACTCTTGTTGAAAAGTTTATTTTTTAAACTTTAAATTTAACTTGCATTAATAATTAAAAAGGTTTTCTAAAAAACCAAGAGTAGAAGTATAATTTTTTAAATTACCAATTCACCCCCCTCTTTGTTTGCATTGGGACAATTAATTAGGCTTAACATCCTAATTCATATTGAACGAATTCTAACAGATAACCTATCCCAAATCTCTTTTCTAGTAGAGCAAGTAGAAACATGCATGTAGTCTTCAGATTTTAAAGCACAAAAAAAATAATTCAAATACTTTGCATTAAGTTGAGCTAAATCTCTTTCATCAAAAGTCCATTCAGTAAAAGGCACTTTAGTTTTAATTCCAGTAAGTTCACGAGAAGGTGGAGAATATTCTTCTTTAATAAGTATCCACATGCGATAATCAATTGATTGTAAAAAAATAGACATGCGAGTTTTCCAAAAATCAAAAGGTTGATTGTCAAACAAAGGAGGTTGTGTAATAGAATATCCTTCAGTTGTATTACGATTCCCAAAGTTAGCCATGGATCAAAATTCAAAAAGTTTTCAAACTCAGTTTTTATGAATCTCGCTCTGATACCACTTGAAAGTTTGTTAGGGATGTTAAGCTCTTGAGAACTAGCCCGAGGCTAACCAAGAGGGGGGGGGGGGTGTATTGGTATTTAAAAAAATCTTTCTTAGATCAAATCACAATAAGCACAAACCAAAATCACCACAGAAAAATAAGTACGAAAAATTAAAATGCAGAAGTAGTTAAAAGAACACAAGGGTTTATAGTAGTTCGGTCAACTTGACTTACGTCCACTCCCTGGAGGCGCCCTCTAGGTATTGCACTAAGTAAGTGTCTCTCCTTTAGCTTCCACAGCTAGGCGGAGAAGCCTTTACAACCGACTCCTTTTCACCAACCCTGGTGCGACAGAGAACCGACTCTTTTTGCTTCCTCCTGAAGCAGGCAGAGAACCGACTCCTTTTGCTTCCTTCTGAAGCGGGTAGAGAACCCGGACCTTTTGCTGAAGTAGACCTCCCAAGAATGAAGGACGAAGACCAAAGAAGATGACTTGGAACCTTGCTTGGAGTAACCCTTATGAACCCTCTCATAAACTCCCCCTCACAAGTTACTCTCTCTCTCTCTCTCTCTCTCTCTCTCTCTCTCTCTCTCTCTCTCTCTCTCTCTCTCTCTCTCTCTCTCTCTCTCTCTCGCAAGGCTCTCTTAGGTCAAGACAGTAGCACTCTAGGTCTCATACATGAGAAAAATTGGATCCTTTAAATAGAATTTCAAGAACCAATATTATCATCCAGGATGATATGGATATCATCCTGGACGATCAGTATAAATCGTGGACTATCGTACTGAACATCACCCTGAATGGGGGTTTGGACGATTCAAAATTAGCTTGATCGTCCTTGATGATCTCATGATCATCTCAGATGATTAGTTCAAATTAAAGGTAAATCGTCTAGAACATCGCCCTGAATATGATCAGACCGATGCTGATCGTCCAAAAGCAACTAAGGTTTTTGAACTGATCATCCCGGATGATATTTAGATCATCCGAGATGATGTGATCGTATCATTCATCCTTAATTTCTTTTTTTAATTGTATGATCAATTTAGGCATAATTGTATCAAATTGTCCAGGATGATACACGATCGTCCTGGCCGATATCAAAAAATAAAGTATGCCTAAATAGATCATGTCGGCAAATTCTTTCTATTTTGAGCATATCGTCATGGCCAATACATGTATCATCCTAGCCGATATCCTAATGACGGCTGCCTTGAGTAGGAGTCCTGATTAGGGTTTCTGTTTTAAACCCGATCGTCCAGAATGATATAAATATCATTCGGGATGATGTGAGTAAAATAGAAATTCTAAATCAGTTAAGAAAAGAATCACTCAAGTGTGTGTGTAGAATTACTTTGCATCATACACTTCCAAGATTACAATTGACTCAAGAAAGGGAAAAGAAAAGTTACGGACGGACTCAACCCTAATCTATCCAATCTTGAGCTGGTTCCGTTTGTCGTCTGATCTCTTGGCCCTAAAATGTTAGTAGAAAAGGCAGTCGTATTGTTTACTATCATCAAAACCATAATTCATGAAACCAAATCTGCAACACAATGAAGATATGAGCTAGGTGAAAGGACATGTTTATACACTTAATACTCATGTAGCTACCATTATTAACTACTTTACCCAGTTCCATCCTCCATAGCCTCCTCCATATCAAGGTCCCCTAGCTATTAGTTTGGTTATTGTATTTTTTTTTTAGATGTTTTAGTTTGATTGTATTTTTTGTGATGTTTGCTTTTAGATGTTTTAAATTTAAGATTATTGTATTTCCTTTGTATTTGAGTCCATATTTTATTAAAAAAAAAAAGAAAAAAAGAAAAGGTTTGGTTATTGATATGTTTTTTCTTTTCCCTCTTTAATTGTCTAAGTTATTATTGAGTAATCTAAAATGTTTATTTTAAGGATGAAAATTTTAACCTGTTTGCATTACAACATTATTTCCTGTTAAAAAAAGCTCAACTTAAATCAAATTATAATTAGATTAAGATAAGGAAGTCATGTTCATGTTCTAATAGACATTAATGTTATAGTTATAATTGTTGCAAAAATTATGGTTTATTTTTTCTTTTATTTTCCTTCTCATTGTGTTGATTTTATTGTTATTGGGTTTTATTTTGTGGTTTATTCTTCCTTATATAAGAAAGTGTTTTCTTGTGTTTGGAAGATAATGACAAAAGCTAAGATTTGCTAATTTATTTTGTGGAAAGAATAAAATGTCAAAAGATGCATAAAGTGTGCCAAAAATTGAAAAAGGCACAAAATAAGCCAAACCTAAAACTATGCGCAATGTGAGCCAAATATAGTTCAAATTCAAAAGATATGCAATTGCATGGTTTTAGGAATTTAATGTTGATAAAAAAGGCATATAATGAGTCCACACTATATTTAGTAATTTCTTCTACATCTCTAATTCTTTGAAAAATCCATCCATTTGACAATCATTTCAACTATTGAATGTGAAAAATATTTTATTCTTATTCAGTTGTTTTTTGCAATAATTATTTTATTTGAGATTTATACTTTCTAGAATGTACTTTGAATATGGTAATCTATTCTTATCTTATTTATTTTTTGACTTAAAATATGAGTTTTTGCATCTAGATGTTAATGTTTATCATTCAAATTTTTAAATATTTCTTTTCTTTATCATCTATAATAACTTTCATTTTCAAGGGATATTTTGTTTACTTTCCACTTTTTGTTGATGTCAAAAGGGGGAGATAGTTTGTTTTTATTTGAAGTATTTTTTTGAAGTACTATTTGAAGTCTTATGTCCTATGTATGTTTGTGTTTTGGTGGTAGTGTTTTGTTTGTCTTGTGTATTTCTTTATGGTGTTTATGTTTTGGTGTCTTGTGTATTTATTTTGAGTTTTGTGTTTATTTTATAAATAAAATAAAAAAAAGTGGAGGACAAATTTTTTTTGTCTTTCCCCATGCTTTTTAATTTTCATTCATTGAGGGGAAAATAACTTTAATTTGTTATTTAAATAATGATTACATTTCCCTTAATCAAAAGGGAGAGATTGTTGCTATTTAGGAATCAAGATTAAGATTGTGATTTTTGATAATAACTAAATATTATTGTTATGATTTTATTATTTCTTTTATCATATATTGGAAATTTTTGTTTGTTTTTTGGTATACTAATGTTTTAGGGAAATCATTTACTACTCCAGATTACTAAAGACTTCAAAATAAGGTAGAATAGGGTTTCATGTAATAGAGTGCATTTTCCAATTTTTATTCTTGAGTCTGAGCAAAAGTGATTGTGAGAGAGAGTCTGGTATTTTGACTGATAAGTTTTCGCGGGATTTGCGGAATCTGATGGCAACTAACGGTCGCCAGCCACCACTGGCCGATGTACCACCTAAGGATCATCGATCATCTCGACGATTAATGTCTGGTGTTGTTCTTGGAGCTTCGTCGTCTCCTCCAACTTTTGGAGACGGGAGGATGTCGTTCAACAGAGCTAATGAGGGAGGACTGCTGGTGAATAAGAAGGAAGCTGATGTTGTCGGTAAAGGCAAAGGTATCTTACAAGAAGACAATCTTGAAGGTTTTTGTTCAAATGGGATGGCGTTGCAACGTAATGAAGATGCTGTAAAATTCCCTTCAACTATTTTAAAGAATGATGCAAATCATGTATTTGACGTAGAAGAGAGAAGTTTTGTGTGGAATGAGAAGGATGACAATCAGTGTAAATATGCAATTGAAGCTAAAGCTTCTGGTGAAAATGGAGGAGTGAAGATTATTATACCTGAAGCTATTACGAATTCAGAATTGAATGAAGTTCATAAATGTAGCAATGGAGACTTAGAAGGTTGTGACAATATGAATGTGGAAATGTCTGAAAGACCTATACCTGGTAATCAACTTAATGCTTGGGAGAAGAAACAAAACATCAGAGTTGATGACCTGGATTTCAGAAATTTTTTATCTGAAGATGGGAAATCTATCAAGCTTCATTAGCAGAAGGTGTTAGAAAATTATAAAAAACTGCTGAACTCATTAGTAATAAAAGTTTTTGGTGATGAAACCCCTTTCTCTTCTATCAGTTATGAACTGAGAAAATAGTGGTTAGTCTATGGAAAATTTCATCTTACAGTGCTTGTGAGAGGATGGATTTTATGCTCATTCTATGGCCCCAGCCATGTGGAAGCAGTTTTAACTAATGGTCCTTGGTTTGTAAATGGTAATATTGTGGGAATTGATAGATGGACGCAAAGTTTTAATCCAAATTCACTCAAAGGACTTACAGCTCCTATTTGGATTAGACTTCCAAACCTTCCATTGCATTGTTGGGACGAAATCAACATTTGCCTCATAGCATCTTTGGTTGGAAATCCTTACTTGATCGACGGACATATGTTTCAATGGTCAAGGAGAGAATTTGGAAGAATTTGTGTTCGAATTGAGCTAGATGCTAAATTACCTACAAGTTTTTGGGTAGAAGGAGAAAAAGATAAATTCTATCAAAAGATAGAGTATGAGAGGATTCCTAGCTTATGCTATGATTGTGGGAAGATTGGGCATAACAAAAATAATTGTGCCAAGTCTATCATGGAGAACAATTTGAAGAATGTTCAGCATAATAAGGAAAATCTGGAAAAACCAAATGAAAATAGTTTGGTTGGTAATAATCAGTTTTTGGAAACTATTGAATGGTTGAACAAAGAAGAGTATGGGTCGTGGATGTTGGTGAAATATGATAAGAAGAAGCTCAAAGGAAGCCTACACAACGGGTATACAAGAAAAGAATCTTTGTACCAGTGAAGAGGAATGATAGAAGAGATGGTGAAAACATGGAGAAAGAGAATGCTGTGAATCTAGAGATAGAGAAGCAACAACTTATCTTCAGTGAGAAAGACAAACTAGGTCTTGCTGCTTCAGAAGTTCTGTTAACCAGGAATTCTCTGGTACTCAATGATGGAAACAATTTTAAAGCTCTTGTGGATCTTGAAGAAGAAGGGGAGATTGTACAAATGACTGAGAAAGGAGCATATGATAAAGAGATCAAATCTATTAATAATGATGAAGACACAACAACTGATGATATCAAGAGAGGTATAGAAATAGAATTCACTAGAGATGGAGCTTCTGTGAATAATGGAAGTGGAGGAAAGGTAGGTTTTTCTCAATCAACAAAAAAGAGGATTTCTAAACAATTGAGGAATTTGGTTCTTCTACCATATCAAAGAGATTGGAGCTTGAAGGGAAAGGTAACATGGGGATGTATTCCCCTAATCCCATTTGATGTATTCCATTGCATTTTGGAATTGTAGAGGAGCAAGGAAGAAGAGTGCTTCTCTATATCTTAGAGAATTTGTTAAATTTCATGATGTATATTTAATGGGTTTGGTTGAAACCAAAATAAATTAAATAGATAGAATGGAAGTTAATCTTTTGATTAGAGATGAATGAGATTATGTTTATGTTCCATCATCTGGATTATCTGGCAGAATGGTGATTCTATGGAAAATAAAGTTGCTGAATTCTCAGTTATTGACTGAAAGTTCATTAGGGATGTTAAGCCCTATGAACTTAGTCCCAAGCTAACCAAGAGGGGGGGGGGGGGTGAATTGGTATTTTAAAAAATTTCTTTTCACAAAGAACAAAAACACATAAACCAAAATCACACCACGAGAAAAACAATGCGGAAATAAAAGTGCGAAAGCAAGAAAATAAGAACACAGAGATTTATAGTGGTTCGGTCAACTTGACCTACATCCACTCCTTGGAGGCACCCTCAAAGTATTGCACTACAAAATGTGACTCTCCTTTAGCCCACACTACTAGGCGGAGAAGCCCTCACAAGAACCTCCTTTTTGCCACCCCGGCAAGGCAGAGAACCTATCTCTTTTTGCTTCCTCCTGAAGCTGACAGAGAGCCAACAACCAGATGCTGACTCCTTACCTCTACTGACCCTTCCACGGATGAGAAACTCTAGACGAAGAAGAAGCAGAGCGATCCTTGAAGCAACCCTTGTGAATCCCCTCACAAGCTCCCCCTCAAAAAATCCTCTCTCTCTTCCTCTCTCTCTTTCCCTCCTCAACGCCTTCTCAGGTCAAGGCAGCAGCCAAAGATTTTTCAAAATGTTGAACAAGAGCTCTTTAAATAGAAGAGCTTCAAAGGAGCTCATTAATTGCAAGTTGTCGACAATATCGTCCAGGCCGATATGAATATCGGCCTGGCCGATCAGTACAAATCTCAGAAGATCAGCCAGAGCATCTCCCTGAATGCAAACTGGACGATTTAAAATTGGCTTGATCGTCTAGGCCGATCTTATGATCGTCCCGGCCGATCAGTTCAAATCAGAGAAAAATCGTCCAGAGCATCGCCCTGAATTTGAGTTGGCCGATATTTATCGTCCTGAAGTAACCAAGGTTTTTAAGTAGATTGTCCTGGCCGATCGTGCGATCATCCAGGATGATATGATCATATAAATCATCCTTAATTACTCCCTTGATTTCCTGATCAATTAAGGCATAATTTGAGAATATCGTCTAGGCCGATCAATGATCTTCCTGGCCGATAATTTAAAAATACGATATACCTTAATTGTCTATGGCGGCAACTTCTTTCTGTTTTGAGCTTATCATCCTGGACGATACATGTATTTTCCATGCCGATCTGTTAATGACGGCTTCCTTAATTAAGAATCCTTATTTAGACTTTCTGTTTTAAGCCTGATCGTCCAGGACGATGTAAATATCGTCCTGGCCAATATGAGTAAAAATAGAAATTCTAAGTCTCTTAAGTGTGTGTGTAGGGTTACTTAGCATCAGTCTCTTTGACATTTACAAATAGACTCAAGAAGAGAAAAAACAAAGTACAGACTGACTCAACCCTAGACCTACGCAATCTTGATTTGGCTTCGTCTGTTCGTCCGATCTTCGATTCTTGAAAAGTTAGAAGCAACATGCAGTCCAAGAGAATCAATAGTATTTGTCAATCATCAAAACATAAGTCATGAAAATAGATTCACAACAATCTCCCCCTTTTTGATGATGGCAAAACACTATGAAGACAATTAGCAGAAAAAATTTCAGGTTCGACAAGTGTAAGAACATCATAAACTTCTTCCCCTTTTGACATATAAAAAAGGAAAAAGAAACACTAAAGAACAATAGCAAATCACAACAATTTTTTTTTTTAAACCAAGGCATGAAAATGATGAAGTATTCCATGTGATTAATTTAAAAACATGTGGGTTAATGAGTTAACAATCTCAACCATCCATAGAATAGTAGAATATCCGGTCATGGTTACCCTTAGCTCAGACGTTTTCTTAGGGTAGAATCGTCTTTTGAAATCAATGACCTAACTCAAAAAATTAATTGAATATGAGAAAAAGAATCCATCCATCACTTGGTTTAAGACAAAACTATCTTTATAAAATAATGAACCAAAGTAAATCTGTCATGATCGCAAAATAATCGAAATCAAGTCTTTTAGAACCAAAACTTCTAAGTTCTAAAAGATTTAAAAAGAGAGAATAGCTTGCTTTTGAGTGGGTTCATTTTATGCCTCTTGTCAATTTGAGTGACGCTTTGCGCTTCTTTTTATAGATTTTTTAATTTTGGCGTCTTTGCGCTTCTTTTGTTGGCATCATTGGCCTATTTTTTTTTATTTTTGCAAGCTACATTCTCTTTTATGATCTCTTAAAAAAACTTAGTTGTGAATATATCTTCTCAGATATTAGAGAATAGGAGCTCTCTCTCTAACATAAGGAAGATTTACCACAAACAGAATTAATAATCAAAGACAAGAGTAACGATGGATTTTGATGTGACAAAGAAACTTTAAACATTATAAATACAAGATAGTTTTGCTTAAGCAAACTTAAGAAAAGATCTCAATTTCATAAACAATCTTTAATTTGAGATAGACTTTTGATTAGAAAAGAAAACTATGCTACTAAAATAGGTTAGAGAAAGAGACACAATCACAAAATATTTTTACCATTTAGGAGATTAAGAGATGAAAACCACATTGACTACAAATTAAAAAAAAAAAACATGGAATATGTTATCATTTCAGCGATGATTTTGAAAACTAAGTAAGAGAAAGAAAAAAGCAACAGAAAGTAAAACACATCAAAAACTAAAAAATAAAAAACAAAAATAAAAGAAAGTTACTAAAAGATCAAGTTTCATGCAGTTATGTCAATCACACCCAATCTGGTCCTTAAAGAACTGAAAGTGTTGAAGGCCAGTGGATTAGTAAAGATGTCAGCAAATTGATTTTCAGTTGTCACATGGTGTAACTCAATGTCTCCCTTAGTCACAAGATCTCTAATGAAGTGATGCCTAATGTCAATGTACTTAGTCCTTGAATGTTGGATAGAATTCTTAGAGATGCATATGGAACTAGTGTTGTCACAAAAGATTGAGATGATGCCTACAGGTAATCCTAAATCCAATACCTGTTGTTTCAACCAAAGGACTTGGGCCACACAACTTCCAAGAGCGTTGTACTTAGCTTCAGCAGTGGAATGTGCTACAGAGTTTTTCTTCCTACAAGACCAAGAGACCAAAGATTGTCCAATGAATTGACAAGTTCCTGAAGTGCTTTTTCTATCCACCTTGCATCCTACAAAATAAGATTCAGAAAAACCAATAATCTCAAAAGAAGTGCTGTGTCTAGGGTACCAAATCCCTAAGCCTTGTGTCCCCAAAAGGTATCTAAAAATTCTCTTAAAAGCAGTCATGTGGGATTCCTTAGGATCAGCTTGAAATCTAGCACAAAGGAAAACACTAAACATAATATCAGGTTGGCTCGCAGTCAAGTAAAGTAAGGATCCAATCATGCCTCTATACTTCTTCTGATCATCAGATTTATCACTTGGGTCCTTATCTAATGGAGCACTAGAAGTCATGGGAGTGTTAATTGGCTTGGCTTTGTCCATCTCATATTTTTTCAAAATGTCCTTTATGTATTTTATTTAATTTAAAATGGTTCAATCCTCCAATTGTTTTATGCTAAATCCCAAAAAGTAGGACAACTCTCCCATCAAACTCATCTCAAATCTTTACTCATTATTTTAGAAAAATCATCGCACAATTTCTTATTAGAAGATCCAAAGAGTATATCATCCACATAAATCTAAACAATGAGTAAATCATCTCCAACTCTTTTAAGAAAAAGGGTGGTGTCTACGCTCCCCTTGACAAACTCCCTCTCTAGTAAGAATGTGCTAAGCCTCTCATACCAAGCTCTTGGTGCCTTCTTTAAACCATACAAAGCCTTTTTTAATTTAAAACCATGATTTGGAAATTGAGAATTCTCAAAGCCTGGGGGTTGTTCTACAAACACATCTTCTTTTATTTCGCCATTTAAAAAGACACTCTTGACATCCATTTGAAAAAGCTTAAATTCTTTATAACAGGCAAAGGCTAATAGCACTCTAATTGCTTCCAGTCTAGCTACAGAGGCAAAAGTCTCCTCAAAGTCTATCCCTTCTATTTGGTTATACCCCTTAGCCACCAATCTTGCTTTATTCCTCACCACCAGTCCTGAATCATTCACCTTGTTCTTAAAGACCCACTTTATCCCAACTACACTTTGTCCCTTAGGTCTTTCTACAAGCTCCCAAACATCATTCCTTACAAATTGATTCAATTCTTCTTGCATTGCTAAAATCCAAAACTCATCAGTAAGGGCTTGGTTAATGGTGGTGGGTTCAATCATTGAGATAAAGGAAGAGTGGTTCACCTCCTTCCTAAGTCCATGTCTAGTATTAACTCCACTAGAAGGGTCTCCTAAGATCAAAGCCTTGGGGTGACTTGTAGAGTATCTCCATTCTCTAGGCAAAGTGTGTGAAGGTCCAACCCTTTCATCCAAATCAAAATTTTCTACTCCTTGGGTGACTTCTCCTACTCCTTCATTACATTGGTGTTCTACCCCATTCCCCAAATTTCTTACTCCACTAGAAATCTCTCCAACCTTATCATCATTCTCAACTCCATGTTTCTTAGGTTAAGACTCATCAAATACTACATGGGTTGTCTCTTCCACCATCAAAGTTCTCTTGTTAAACACCCTAAAAGACTTCCCAACACTAGAATATCCCAAGAATACTCCTTCATCAGATTTAGGATCAAATTTTCTCAAGTGAGACTTCCCATTATTGTGAATAAAAACCTTACAACCAAAGACATAAAGGTGGGAAAGATTGGGTGTCCTACCCTTAAGGATCTCATAGGGTGTCTTTTCTAATTTGGCTCTAACATTCACCCTATTCAACACATAATAAGTTGTGTTAATCGCTTCAGCCCAAAAGTATTTTGGAAGTGAATACTCAGCAAGCATGGCTCTAGCGGCTTCCACCAAGGTCCGGTTCTTCCTTTCAGCTACCCTCTTCTGCTGAGGGGTCCTAGGAGCTAAAAAATTGTGGCTAATCCCCTTATCCTCACAAAAATCTCCAAATCTTTGATTCTCAAACTCTCCCCCATGATCACTATGGATGGTCAAAATCTCACAACTTAGCTTTTTCTGAATCCAAGTAGAAAATGTTTTAAACTCCTCAAAAGACTCATTTTTATGTGAAAGAAATCTAGTCCAAGTGAACCTAGAGTAGTCATCAACAATCACAAATTCATTGACTTTCCCTCCCAAGTTGGCGGTGCTAATGGGTCCAAACAAATCCTTGTGAAGGACTTCTAAAGGTCTAGAGGTGGTAATATCCTTAATGGGGTGAAAGGTGGAGTGGACTTGCTTTCCTTGTTGACAGGCATCACAAAGGTGGTCTTTTGAAAACTTTAGTTTTGGTACACCTCTAACTAGGTCTTTTTGGGTCACTTTCTTAATGGTTTTCATACTTGCATGATAAAGTCTCTGGTGCCACAACCAAGAATCATCAATCATAATTTTTAAGCAAAAAGAAGCAGCATATTCAATGTTATTTAAATCAAGCATGTAGACGTGTTGATCCTTTTTCCCTGCAAAATAGTGTTGTTACTTAAACTTACAATGCATGAATTTGAAAAAATTTGCATGATGAAGCCTTTGTCACAGAGTTGACTGATGCTGAGCAAGTTGTACTTCAATCCATCTACAAGCAAAATATTTTTAATCATAAGGTTCTTGGAATTACCAATTATACCTGCGCCTACCACCTTCTTGGTGGTGTTGTCTCCAAGAGTAACCTTGCCTCCAGTCCTGGACTCTAGTACAACAAACTGGTTGGCATCACCAGTCATATGTCGAGAGCATCCACTATCCAGGTACCACATACTCTCACGAGACCTTTTGTGAGAGCCCTCCTGCAAAATTATCAAATGTTAGATTTAGGTACCCAAGCAGGTTTGGGTTCCTTCTTATGAAGAGTAGAATGCAATGCATGTGTGGTATGATGTGGGTCATGCACCTTAGGTCTCCACACCCAATGTGTACTATGGTGTACTGTGCAAGTGTGTGAGATGTGTCCTAGCATGCCACATGAAAAATATCTAACTTCAGGAAAAGGATTTCTTAAGTGGTTCGAGTTATAATGCCTCTTCCTAGGTTTTGACAATTGATCAAAAGTAGGTGTCATCCTAGTTTTCTTAAATGTTTCTAATTCATTTTGAATCTTCAAATTTGTGCTTTTTAAGACCTCATTTTCAATCCTCAAAATTTTCTCCATCTCTTTAGACTTCCTAAAAGCCGATTCAAGTAATGTGTGTGAAACTTTTAATGCATCATGCTTTTCAACTAATTCACAATGATTTTATTTAACTCATTAAATTCATCAAGTAAAATCATATGATTTGAATCAATCATTTGATGGTCTTTAGTTAAAATTTCATGCTCTTTTTGTAGGTTCAAAAATTCTAATTTCAAGCTAGCATGAGTTTTCTTTAATTTTCTATATGATGCATGAAGTTTTAGATGAGTCCGATGCCGAATCCGCCCAAAATGCTTTTTGTACTCTCATCTTGTCCTTCCTTAGCTTAGGTTTCTCTTCACCCTTTTCTTTGCTTGAGTGATCTTTAAGTGTCGGGCAATCAGTTCTCACATGTTCTGGTTTCCTGCATTCATAACAAACAACATCAGAAGATCCTTTAACATGTTTATGATCCTTAACTTTTCTCCAATTTTGATGATGCTTTTGTTTCTTCCTTAGAAAGCTTTTGAATTACCTTGTGATGAAGGCAACTTCATCGCTTTCAGACCCAAAAGATTCAGAATCTGATTTGTGCGCCTTCAATGCAATTATTTTCTCCTTCTTCTTCTCACCTGAATCAAGATTTCTTTAATTCACCCCTTGCTCGTAAGCAATGAGTGAGCCAAGTAAGTTATCAATAGAATAAGTGTTCAAATCCTTAGATTCAGTGATTGCAGTGATTTTTGCATCATATGACGAAGGCAAGCATCTCAAAATCTTGTTTACTTTTTCAAAGTTTGAAAGTTCTTTTCCTAATGCATGCAGTGAAGTAACTATATGAGTAAATCTAGTACACATGTCAGAAATCGATTCATGAGGTTTTATATGAAAAAGTTCATAGTCATGCAAGGGAAAATTCAAACGGGATTGTTTAACTTCATTAGTGCCTTCATAGGTGATAAGCAACTTATCCCAAATTTCTTTACTAGTTTTGCAAGTAGAGACACGTATGCAATCTTTAGATTTTAAAGCACAGAAAAAGCAGTTCAAATATTTTGCATTCAATTGAGCTAAATCTCGTTCATCAAAAGTTCATTCGGTAAAAGCAACTTCAATTTTTACACCATTAATTTCACGAGAAGGTGGAGAATAACCTTCTTGAATAAGCATCCACATGCGATAATCAGTAGATTGTAAAAACATTGACATGCGGGTTTTCCAAAAGTCAAAAGGTAGGTTATCGAATAGGGGAGGTCGGGTAATAGAATACCCTTCCGTGGTGTTACGATTCCCAAGGTAAGCCATGGGTAAAATTCAAAAAGTTTTCAAACTTAAATTTTCGAATCCCGCTCTGATACCACTTAAAATTTTGTTAGGGATGTTAAGCCCTATAAACTTAGTCCCAAGCTAACCAAGAGGGGGGGGGGTGAATTGGTATTTTAAAAAATTTCTTTTCACAAAGAACAAAAACACATAAACCAAAATCACACCACGAGAAAAACAATACGGAAATAAAAGTGCGGAAGCAAGAAAACAAGAACACAGAGATTTATAGTGGTTCGGTCAACTTGACCTACATCCACTCCTTGGAGGCACCCTCCAAGTATTGCACTACAAAATGTGACTCTCCTTTAGCCCCCACGGCTAGGCGGAGAAGCCATAACAAGAATCTCCTTTTTGCCACCCCAGCAAGGCAGAGAACCTATCTCCTTTTGCTTCCTCCTGAAGCTGGCAGAGAACCAACAAATAGATGTTGACTCCTTACCTCTATCGACCCTTCCACGAACGAGAAACTCTAGACGAAGAAGAAGCAGAGCAATCCTTGAAGCAACCCTTATGAATCCCCTCACAAGCTCCCCCTCACAAGATCCTCTCTCTCTCCCTCTCTCTCTTTCTCTCCTCAAGGCCTTCTCAGGTCAAGGTAGTAGCAAAAAGTTTTCAAAATGTTGAACAAGAGCTCTTTAAGTAGAAGAGCTTCAAAGGAGCTCATTAATTACAAGTTGCCGATAATATCGTCCAGGCCGATATGAACATCGGCCTGGCCGATCAGTACAAATCTCAAAAGATCGGCTAGAGCATCACCCTGAATGCAAACTGGATGATTTAAAATTGGCTTGATTGTCCAGGCCGATCTCACGATCATCCCGGCCGATCAGTTCAAATAAGAGGAAAATCGTCCAGAGCATCGCCTTGAATTCGAGCTTGCTGATATTTATATTCTTGAAGTAACCAAGGTTTTTGAGTAGATCGTCCTGGCTGATCCTGCTATTGTCCAGGACTATATGATCGTATCAATCATCTTTAATTGATCCCTTGATTTCCTGATCAATTAAGGCATAATTTGAGAATATCGTCCAGGCCGATCATTGATCATCCTATACGATAATTTAAAAATACAGTATACCTTAATTGTCTATGACGGTAACTTCTTTCTGTTTTGAGCTTATCGTCCTGGCCGATACACGTATCGTCCAGGCCGATCTGTTAATGACGGCTGCCTTAATTAAGAATCCTTATTTAGACTTTCTATTTTAAGCCTGATCGTCCAAGACGATGTAAATATCGTCCTGGCCGATATGAGTAAAAATAGAAATTCTAAGTCTCTCAAGTGTGTGTGTGTAGGTTACTTAGCATCAGTCTCTTTGACAATTACAAATAGACTCAAGAAGAGAAAAAATAAAGTACAGACTGACTCAACCCTAGACCTACGCAATCTTGAACTGGCTTCGTCTGTTCGTCCGATCTTCGATTCCTGAAAAGTTAGAAGCAACATGTAGTCCAAGAGAATCAATAGTGTTTATCAATCATCAAAACAAAAGTCATGAAAATAGATTCGCAACATTGACTACTCTTCTCAAGTGGTTATTGGTGATTTAAAGGTGCATAACAAATGTCTGTGGAGGATTACTATAGTGTATGGCAGCATAGATGTGCAGAAGAGAAAGGAATTATGGGATATGTTGAATAAATATTAAATTAAAGATGTACCTATGGTAATAGATGGTGATTTCAATTGCATTTAGGCTAAGGAAGACAAAATTGGTGGTAGGAGATTTCTTCTCTCCCAAGGACCAAGGGATATGAAAAATTGCTTGATGGAAAATAATCTTCATGAAGTGGGATTTATTGGCCCTAAATACACTTTGTGTAATAACAAAAGTGATGGAGCTGAAAATCTTGAAAGATTGGATAGGTGCTTCATTAATTCTAAATCTTTGAGTTCCTCTCAAAGGTTGGTGGTAAGACATTTGGCTAGAATAGCCTCGGATCATTGTCTAATTATTCTAAACATTCTTGACTCTTTCCCTCGAGTCAAAAGGAATATCAAGTTTGAGGATTGTTGGGCTTCTTACAAAGCTTATTTTGCAGTGGTGAAGAAAGAATGGAGCAGAAATTATCAAGGTGATAGTTCTCAAGTGCTTAACAAGAAATTTCAAAAATCTTTGAAATATTTATTCTATTGGAGCAAGGCCAAACTCAAGGACCTTAACAAGCTAAAAGAGGAGCTTATGGTTGAAATCTTGGAGCTACAAAACAAAGATGCTAGTGATGGAATCCTCTTAGAATTTGATTGCTGGAAACTTAAAAAAAAGGTTAATGAGGAGAATTCTATAATGGCTAGATTGAATGATTGGTGGAAGCAAAGAGCCAAAGTGAAGTGGCTTGTGGATGGAGATAGTAATTCAAAGTTTTTTCATTCTTATGCTAGTGCAATAAGGAATTCAAACAAGATTATAAATGTTAAAGATGTGTTTGTTGAAATGGTGGAAGAGCAAAACCTGATTGAATAAACTTTTTTCAAATTTTTTGATAAGAAGTGGGAAGCTAAGAGCTGTAAGCTTCACGGTGGCCAACTGTTACTAGATGCTTGAATGACACAGAGAGAAGGTATCTGGATGCATATTTTACTGGTGAAGAAGTGGAGAGAGTGCTGAAACAATTGGGAGGCAACATCTCACCTGGCAAGGATGGCATTACTTATTCTTTCATCAAGGCATATTGGAATATAATAAAAGAAGATTTTTGAAATTCTCTCAATCATTTCTTTAGCAATGGAATTTTAAATGAAGATTGGAAGGATACTCTTATTGTTCTAATTCCAATGGTATCAAATCCTCTTTTACCTTCTAATTATAGACCTATTAGTCTTTGTAATTCAGTTTACAAGTGGCAGCTAGGGTGTTACTAAATAGGTTAATTGAGGTTATTCCTAAGCTTATATTTGGTGAGCAAGCAGCTTTCATCTAAGGGAGATTATTATCAGATCATGTGCTGATTGCTCAAGAAGTCTTCCACAAATTTAGATTATCCAAAGCAGCTAAAGGTATGGTTTATTTTAAAGTAGACATGGAACAAGCTTATGATTCAATGTCTTGGAATGCACTTAGAAATGTATTGGACTATTTCAACTTTCCTTCAAAAATTTCTTAACTAGTCATGGAATGTGTGGAAGATTCAAAGTTTGCTTTGATTATGAATGGAAGATACTCTAGTTGGATCTAGCAAAGAGTGGTTTTAGACAAGGATGTCCATTGTCTCCAATT
This sequence comes from Dendrobium huoshanense, assembly GCA_016618105.1. Lineage (NCBI taxonomy): Eukaryota > Viridiplantae > Streptophyta > Magnoliopsida > Asparagales > Orchidaceae > Dendrobium > Dendrobium huoshanense. The sequence continues at coordinate 23,933,997 of CM028351.1, read as the reverse complement.
CTCTTCATTCTTTGTGCACAACCTCTTTCCAATGCTTTTGCTCAAAGCTCATGTGGTATTAGAATCAATACCAATGGACCTATAATATCACATTTATTGTTTGCTGATGATGTGGTGATGTTTTTTGAAGAAAATAAAAAAGCAGTTAAGAAGGTGAAGGAGATCTTATATGATTTTTGTAATTAGACAGACCCACGTGTTAATTTAAGCAAGTCTTCCATGTTGTTTGGGAAACATGTCGGTAGAAGGAAGAAGAAAAGCATTGCAAGGATAATGGGCTTCAAAATTGTCAAGGAATTCAACTACTTGGGGATAAAGATGGCATTAAGGAGACTTTCATATGATGACTTTTAGTTCATCATTGATAAAATAATGAAGCTACTTAGCATATGGGGGAGCAAAATCCTATCTGTAGCTGGTAAAATTACTTTAGTAAAATCAGTTTTGTTATCTTTATCGGCTTTCTATGGTTCTCATTCCCTGGTACCAAAACGAATTGTGGATGAGTTAGATAAAATATGTAGAAATTTTGTTTGGAGCAAATCAGATGGGTCTACGGGTTTGCATTATGTTAGTTGGGAGGAAATGTGTAAACCTATGAGCAAAGGAGGAAGAGGAATGTTCTCATGTGATTCTAAAATGGCTGCATTAAGAACAAGATTGGCATGGAGGTTCTTTCAAGACAGGGATTCTCTTCTACATGAAGTGTTTGCTGCCAAGTATGGTGAAAAACTTGAAATGGGTAACAATAGAGTTAATTGTTCCTCTTCTTGGAAATTATTGAAGGATGATTGTAAAATGCTTAAACTAAGTGTTAGATGGGCATTGGTTGATGGTGAAGATGTAGATGTATTTAAAGACATTTGGATCTTGGATAAGTGCATCAAACGTTGGCCTACATTTGTTGTTCCTCATGATGATGAAGCTATATTTGTAAAAGAACTTATCCAAGATGGTTGATGGAATGTATCGAAATTGCTTAATATGTTTGGTGCAGATTTGATTTTTTCTTATACTTCAAGTGAAGGTAGCTTAAAACGGTGGGGGAGATGAGATGGAACTTGTTCAATAGAAATCTGGGTTGATAATTGCTGGAATGGCTTTCAATGCTTTGAACCAACATAGCAGTGAATTTCAACAATGGAATTGGTTTAAAAAATTAAAGCTGACCGCTCGGGTGGATTTGTTCTGGTGGAGGGTGTTCAAAAATGCCATTCCAACATTCAAATTCTTATAGCAAAGTTGTCTAAGGGATAATGCTTCTTGTCCAAGAGGTTGCATAGAAATTGAAGACACAGAACATGTTTTGTTTACCTGTTTGAAGCTAAAAGAGGTAATCAAACATCTTAATCATTGGGGATTTGATATTCCTGTTTTCAAAGATATGAAGAAAGTATTATATGGCTGGAATCGATAGCATTGAAGAAAGGTTTGTTAGCAAACTTATATTGTAATGAAGTTTTCTTATCTTGGGAAGCTAGGAATAAGAAAATTCATTAAGATATGGAGGAAAGTCCAGCTTTTATTGCTTCTAATGCAATATGTTATACATCTATACTTCATAACTATAGCCATTTCTCATTGGGCAACTGGGAATGTCAATCAATCGAGTAGATTGTCTAATTCTTGGCAACCCCCTCCACCTGAATGGCTAAAAGTTAATGTAGATGCTTCTCTTCTACCGACCTATAAAGCAGGCAATGCTAGAGTTTTCAGAGACTATAAAGGCAGATTTCTATTTGCTTTTGGAATTAATTGTATTCATTGGGATATTGCAAAATTGGAGCTTCTTGCAATCTACTCTTTGAAGGGGATTGGATGTTCAAGTATAAAGGAATCATAATAGAAGGTGACAACTCCAACATCATCTCTTTTATGAAAAAGATTTGGAAAAAAGGTAACCTCATTGATGAAGATCTTGACTTTCTCAAAGAATTTAACTTTGCTATTTTTAACTGTATTAGTAGAGATAGCAAAAAGTTAGCTAATTATTGTGCTAACTTAGCTCTTTTTAATAGCTTTTGTTCGGATGATGTCTCTTTGAATAAGGTTCATCCTTCTTTCTTCAAGATTTTGAAGGAGGAATCAACCATTAAGATGTATCTTTGCTTTAGTTTTTAATATAAGCTTGCTTAGGCTTTTTTTTCAAAAAAAAAAAAAGCAAAAGTGATTGTAATTGGGTAACCATACACACACAGGGGGAGGATGATAATTTTTTTAAATTTATCATACTGTATGATATTTAATCATACTATATGATTTGACCTAGTTTTTTCTCTAGAATCTAGTTACTCAAACCATGGCTAGATTTTTCTATACTATTCGTACTATACAATGTCCATTCATATAGATGATTAATAGAGTAAGAAATCATATTTGTACCTGATCGTACCATATGAATATTTTTCATTTTTGAACTTTTCGTACAGTATGATGTCCAGTCATACAGATGACCAATAGAGTACAAATTTTTTTTGTACCACATCGTATAAGACAAATTCATTCATTTTTGAACAGTCATACTGTACGATGTCAGGTCATATAGAAGACTAATAGAGTATGAAATTCCTTTCATAGATCATACTATATGAGTACATTCATTTTTAAACTATTGGTACAGTATGATGTATGGTCATACAACAACTGACAGTGTATGAAATTAAGTTCGTACAAGATCATACCATATAAATACATTTGTTTTTGAACTGTTTGTATAGTATGATCTGAATTCATACAGACGAATGATAGTTTACGAACTTAAGTTCATACCAAATGAGTCTTGATATTTTTTAACTGATCGTACCATACAATTATGATATAACTATGATCGTACAGTATGAATATAAGTCAGATCACTTGAATTATTCAATTTTTGGATGGTTTTTCATGTGTGTTTTACATAAAGATTTCTAAAAACTATCATATTATCTTTTGGCTACAAATTTCTTTTGAGAGAGACCATAGAGAGTGAGTTTGGGTGAGATATTAGAGTGAGAGATCTAGAGAAAGGAAATTATGAGGGATTCACAAGATTGCCCAAGTGAGGTTCTCTTTGTCTACTTCAAGTTTCTGTCCATCTTCTTTGGAGGCACTTAAGAAAAAATTCTAAACATTTGATCAAGGAACTCTACCTTCACAAGGAGAGCGAAAAAGGACATGATGATACTCTACCTTCACTAGGAGGGTGAGAAAGGATGTGTAGGTACTCTACCTTCACTAGGAGGGTGAAAAAGGAAGAGAAGGTATGTTTCCATCAATTTGAGAGTATACAAGGCATCAGTTCTCTGCCACATTAGGTTGGTTAAAGAGAGTTTGTAAGGGCTCCTTGCTGCGGGGGAAAAAGGAGAGTCGCTTATGTTTAGTGCAATACCTAGAGAAAGAGTCTCCAGAGAGTGGATGTAGGTCTAGTTGGACTAAACAATTATAAAATTTGGTGTTCTTCTATTAACTTAATTTTTTCCATAATCATTTTACTACTTTTAAGTTTTGTGATTGAAAAATTATCTACAAAAATAATTTATATAGACAGCTGCAAATTTCAAAATTAGTGATTTTATATTTCATAAAGTTCAAAAAGGTTTTCTAAAATCCAAGAAATTTTTGAAATAATAAATTCACCCCCTCTTGGTTAGCCTTGGGATAGTTCTATTAGGTTTATTAACATATACAAACTTTTAAATGGTTTTTTTTTTGTGCTTTGAAATATGGCTATTATATGCATGTTTCTAATAACAAAATTGGAAAAAAAATTGGGATAGAGTTTGCATAACTTATGAAGGAACAAATGAGCTAAAGAAATCTAGGTTGAAAATTTTATTACATGACTACGAATTATTTTGCATGAAACTAAATGAATCAATTTATGATATGTATACAAGATTTAGTTAGATTATTACCTCATTTCATGCTTCTGGTAGAGAACTTACAAATTTAGAGAAATTTAAAAAATTTTATGTTGTTTATGTACTGCTTATGATCCAAAGATAACTGCCATAACTGAGCTAAAAGATCTGAATGCATATTATATTGATAATCTGCTTGGACCACTAATTTCTTATAAGCAAGGAGTGAATTAAAAATAGATTAATACAGGTGATAAGGAGAAATAAAGAATATAGATTTGAATGTTGATGATTCAGAGAGTGTTCAATTAATGTTTGACGATGAAGAAGATATTGCACTTATGACTAAGTAATTTAAAAGTTTCCTTAAGAGAAAGCAACAGAGATATCATCTTTGGAATAAAGGTAAGTTTAATAAGAATGTAAAAGTTTCTAATAAGTTCATTTGTTATAAATGCAGAAAGCCTGGACATATAAAGACTGATTACCAAAATCTCAAAGCTAATCATAATAAGGATAAAGTTAAGGAGAAAATGAACATTAAGAAGGGTAAGAAAAGAATACAAAGAGCATTCTGGACTAACTCAGCTTTAAATTCTTTGGAAATTGAAGATAAAAAAGAGGTTACAAATTTGTACTTAATGGCAGATAAACTTGATCTTTAAGATCAAGAGGAGGTATATGACATGTCTTATGATGAATTATTTTAAGTTTCTAAGAAAATTCAAAACACATATAGGTAATTCAAAAAATTGTATGCTAACCTTAATATCAAATATTTGAATCTACAAAAAGAAAATAAAAATATGAGGAATGATTATGCAAACATAGATAACAATCATATGGCTTTGCTAGATGAATTTGATTATTTGAATAAGAAGCATAATTTATTAAAAATATCTTATAATGAACTTGAAAATGATTTTATAATGTTTATGGTTAAATCAAATCAAAGGAAACATGATTTGCAATTTAAAAATTCAATTATACAAAGTACAAAATCATATCTTCAAATAAAATTGAAAGCTTCTAAGGAAGAAGATAAGACACCTCCCAAAATTGAACAATTTTATAATCCTAACCAAAAGCATTCAATTTCAAAACCTAGGAAAAGGTATTATAACCCATATAAATTTTTAAATCATTTTTGTGGTGTTAAATCTTTTTCATGTGGAATATTGGGGCATTATTTTCACACTTGCACTATTCATAATAGGACAAATTTAGTGTGGAGGCCAAAGGTACATCAATCATAGCAAATTAAATTTTCATATGATTATCATTATCAAGAGGTGAACATAAATTTTTTTGGGTTCCCAAGTCTAATGTTTGATAATTTTGTAGAAATTCTCTAATACAATCTCTCATGAGAGCATTTGGTACTTAAAAAATGAATGTTCAAACATATGACTGGTGATGCAAATCAATTTTTTTTCTAGAGGTCAGGACTGGAGGCAAAGTGACACTTGGAGATGATACTACTAGGAAAGTGGTAGGTACATGTTTGATTGGGAACATGAAAAATTTTTTGACTGAAAATGTTTTATTAGTTGAAGGCTTAAAACATTTCTTTACTAAGTATTAGTTAGCTTTGTGATAAGGATTTTATATAAAATTTTGGCCTACAAGATACATTATAAGACAAAATGGAGTTGATGTGTTTCATGGAGATAGGGTAAATTATGTATACATACTTGATTTAAATTATGTTAAATCTTCTAATATATTTTATCTAAAAACTATTGCTGATAAATCTTGGTTATAGCATAAAAGATTTTGTCATGCAAGCATGAAAAATCTTAGAAAGATTATCCAAAAGGAATTGATTAGAGGAATAACCAAATTAGACTTCACTAAGGATCATCTTTGTGATGCTTGTTAATTAGGAAAAAAATTCAAGTTCTCCTTTCATTCAATTAAAGATGTTAGAACTAGCAAACCCTTAGAAATCCTTCACATGAATCTTTTTGGACTTGTTAGCACTATATGTCTAAGGAGAGTTTTTAGGTTTGTGATTGTTGATGATTATTCTAGGTTCACTTGGATTAGATTCTTATCACATAAGAGTGAATCATTTGATGAGTTTAAAAATTTTTCTACATGGATTCAAAGGAAGTTAGGTTATGAAATGCTTGTAATTCATAGTGACCTTGGAAGAGAATTTGAAAATAAAAAAATTGAAGTTTTCTGTAAAAAGCAAGGAATAAATCACAATGTTTCAGCCCCAAGAACCCCTCAATAGAATGAGATTCTTGAAGAAAGAATAGAACTTTTATAGTAGTTGCTAGAGCTATATTTGATAAATATTCACTCCCTAAATATTTCTGGGCTAAACCAGTTAATACAGCTTGTTAAGTTTAGAATAGGGTGAACAATAGATCTATGTTGAATAAGATACCCTATGAGTTTCTTAAGGGCAGGAAACCCAACCTCTCACATCTTTATGTCTTTTGATGTATGGTATTCATTCATAATATGGTAAAATTCTCTTAGAAAAAATTGATCCTAAATTTGACGAGGGAATTTTTCTAATGGGTTAGAAAATCCTATATAGTTTTTTAAAAAGGACATTGGTAGTAGAGGAGACCACTAGTGTAGTTTTTGATGAATAAGGTATTTTTAGAGGATCTAGGTTAGAAGAAGATGATGTTAAAGAAAATACCCAAGGAAGTGAAATTATAAATCTTGATGAAAGGGTTGAAATAGAAAAGAAGTTTTTTAGAGAATGTAAATATCCTAAAAGTTGTCCTAAAGAATTGATTTTAGGAGACCTGAGTGAAGGTGTTAGGACTAGGCATGAACTTAGTAAAGAAGTGAACAACTCAAAATTTATTTCAATAATCAAACCCACTAATATAAATCAAGCTTTTTCTAATAAATTTTTTATTTTAGCTATGCAAGAAGAGTTGAAATAACGTGTTAGATATGATGTTTGGGAGTTGATAGAAAAACCTAAAAATCAAAGTATAATTGGAACTAAGTGAGTTTTCAAAAATAAGATGAATGATTCATGTGTAGTGGTTAAAAATAAGGAAAGATTGCTAGCCAAGGAGTATAATCAGATAGATGGAATTCATTTTGAGGAGACTTTTTCCACTTTAGCCAGACTTGAAGCGATAAGGGTGCTTTTAGCTTTGCCTATTTTAAAATATTTAAATTATTTCAAATGGATGTTAAAAGTGCCTTTGTTAATGGATTGAAAAAAGAAGATGTTTATGTTGAGCAACTTCTAGGTTTTGAAAATTCATAATTTCTTAATCATGTATTTAAATTAAAGAAGGCATTGTATGGACTAAAATAGGCACCTAGGACATGATATGAAATACTAAGCAATTTCCTACTAGAAAGATCTCTTATTAAAGGGAGTGTGGATACCACTCTCTTTTTAAAAAGGGTAGGAGATGACATCATAATTATTCAAATTTATGTTGATGATATCTTGTTTGGATCCTTTAATAAAAATTTTTATGATGATTTTTTAAATACAATGAGTAAGGAATTTGAAATGAGTTTGATGGGAGACTTGAGTTACTTTCTTGATTTTAGCATAAAGAAGAAATATCATGGCACCTTTCTTAATTAGTTAAATTATATTAAGTGCATTTTTAAGATGTATGAATGTGATAATGCTAAACCAATAAGTACTCCCACGAGTTCCTCAAGTCAATTAGATAAGGATTTTAAAGGCAAATTTATCGATCAATAGAAATTTAGAGGGATGATTGGATCATTAATTTATTTAATAGCTAGTAGATCTCATATCATGTTTAGTGTTTGTCTTTGTACTAGATTTTAAACAAATTCCAAAGAATCCCATTTGATTAATGTTAAAAAAATTATGAGATATCTTTTAGGAACTCAAAACTTAGGGATTTGGTATCCTAGGCATATCCGACTCAAAATTTGTAGGGCATAGGGTTGATATAAAGAGTACTTATGGAACTTATCAATTCATTAAAAATTCTTTAATTTCATGGTTTAGCAAAAAATAGTATTCAATACCTCTTTCTACTGCTGATGATGAGTATATAGCCTTAAGAAGTTGTGGAACAAGTTCTATGGTTAAAGCAACAACTTATGAATTTAGGCTTTTCAATTATTACTATTCAAATTTTTTTGATAATATAGGTAGTATTTGCATTTCAAAGAATCCAATTCAACACTCATGGGCTAAGCATATAGACATAAGACATCATTTCAATAGAGACCATGTCCCTAAAGGAGAAATTGAGCTATATCATATAGCAACTAAAAATTAACTTGCAGGCATTTTTATAAAACCACTACTTTTTGAAACTTTTAACACCTTAAGAACCAGATTCGATGTTACTGATATTCATGCTTGGCAATTGTAATTCTGCAAATTGAAATTGTGGTGTATTTTTATGTTTATGATTGTGTTTTTGTTCTTTGATTATAATTTGTTTTATTTGATTTTTCCCTAGAATTTGGTTAATTTTTCATTATTATTATTTTTTTTTGTTTTGTGTTTTATTTCCCTATAATGTTTTTTTTATTTTTCCCTATAATTAGATTTTTCATGATTTCTTTTTTTAGTTGGACATATGAAAATTTGATTTTTTTATTGTGACTGTACAGTATGAACACCTTATCATCTGTCCAAATCATCAATTATTCTTTTGCACGATCAGGGCGGGCATTCATAATATAGTTATTTTTCAAATAGTTATTTTTCAAACTTCATCTATATAAAAGGCTGTTCATCTATACGATCATATTGTCGATCTATATGAGGATGAATTTAACCGGTAGGTATGATCATTATTAGTAGATCATACCAGAAGAACACATGTTTGTCTGTATGCTTAGATTAGTGAAAAGTCGTATGAAATGAATCCTCGAAAGGAAACTTTACAAAAAAGTCAATTCACTACAATAACTATTTTTGGTAGTTCTTATTTGTCTGTACGAATTCAAGTTCACACTATACAAATTTCATAATTATATGTACGAATATATTTTTGTACTATACAAAATTATCTGATTTTTATGTATTGAAAGGCTTTCTTTTATTTCATGACATTCCTTTCCATTTTTCAATCCTCATGTACAATTCTTCTCAAATGGAAAGCGAGAGCAGGCTAGTTTGTCAAACTAAAGAGAGTTCATCTCGTACCGAATGAGATGACAATTTTCTTTTGAAAGAAAATGAATAAGACTTTGATATGTTTTTCTAGCTAAAGTCACTCCATCTCATCTTCTTATTCAAGAAGACATAAACTTCTCAATCATGACCCTATTTGACTCTACTCAAATTTCCTTCATTCTCACCTTAATTTATGCATTTCACTCTAACAGTTTCTACTATTTTTTTTTGCAAATTTGAAAATGAGAGAAAATTATACAATAATGTCCTCCTAAGTTTTCCATCAAAAAGTTGAAAATACTAAAGAAGATTTGGGAATATTTTTGCATCTTAGAATTGAAGGAGTTAGGGCACACTCAATGATTTGTATAAGTTATTTTGATTGGTCTGAAGTCAATCAAACTCTAAGGGGTATAACTTCAATTCTTTGTTTACCTCTTTTTACACTCCAAATCAAAATTCTAGGATAATCTAGCATGTCATAAGAATATCTATTATACCTAAAGCTTGTGATCAAATTAGTATCACTCCTTTCCTTTATATTGTTATGTACTTTATAATGTCAAACACTCCAATTGATGAAGCCTAGTTGATTCTAGAATACATTAATAATCTTATTATATTAGACTCCCTACCACTAGAAAGAAGAAGAATGTGGCTAGATGATACTTGATTTCCTACAATCTTGAAAAGAAATAAAATCTTATTCTTCTTGATCCTCTAGATAATCTTCCTATTTATTTTACTGATGATTCATTTCATATTATTTTCAAACGGGATCAAGGGTATGAGGGAGATGAATTTGATGAAGAAAGAGGACATGTTCCAGCACCTACACCTGCTCCTTCTCCTGGACATGACCATCATTTCTATTAAGAAATAATCCAGTGATTTGATTGTCTTGAGTCTCACTTTGATCAATGATTTGATCATATTGAGACTGACTTGGACTAGTAGGACTTTTAGGTATAATGAAGATATGACCTAGGTGAGAGGACAAGTTGATATAATTAATACTCATGTAACTACCAGCTACTTTACCTAGTTCTGTCCTCTATATCATCCTCCAGATCAAGATCCCCCTAGCTATTAGTTTGGTTGTTATATTTGTTTTTAGATGTTTTAGTTTCATTGTAGTTCTTGTGATGTTTTCTTTTAGATGTTTTAAATTATATATTGTTGTATTTCCTTTGTATTTGAGTCCATATTTTATTTTATGTTTTTAAAAGAAAAAGTTTGGTTATTGCTGTGTTTTTTTCTTTTCCCTCTTAAATTGTCTAAGTTATTATTGAGTAATCTAAAATGTTGATTTTAAGGATGAAAATTTAAATTGTTTGCATTATAACATTATTTCTTTAACTCCATAATGTTAATCATTTAGCTAGTTTATCTTTTATTTTTTAGTGCCATAGTGCTTGTGTAATTTATGAATAAGAACCCATGTTTTTCAATTATTTGACTGCATTTTCACTCATTTTATGTTCTCAACCTTTTCATTTTCTATATTTTTTTATGTGTTATAACTCCTAAAATGTTTGGAAAGATGAGATCTTCCTCCTCCTATGATAAGAATAGATTCATATCTATTCATGATTAGTCAAGAATTGGGGAGTTATTAGTTATCAAGCAGTTAATCCCATAGCGTGGATATCATAACCCCAGCCATGCAAATCATTGTAAATTTTGATTGGGAGTATTTCTATGAGGAACCTTTGCCACCATTATGAATGTGGTAAGATAATATTTTGCCAATGAAAAAAAAGTGGTTGAAAATAAGTGTTATATGAGGGTTAAGTGGGTAACTTTTGATTTTATTTTATATCAATCACCTATACAAACTTTAAAATTTTGATTTTGATGAGTAGACTGCTATCTATTGAACCCCATTTTTCCTGATCAAATCTTGAGAGTGTTGTGTGGGCCCAAAAATGGAGAACAATAAAAGAAGAGAAAAAAAATTATCAAATTTTTTTCATCCTTTCTTACCTTTTTTTTTAAAGAAATGCATCACAATGCATTAAGTAAAAAAGAGGATAATTACAATTGTTAAGAGGAAAAAGGGTCACATTCCTCCTTGATTGAATTCAATAACAAGGGAGGAATGTTTTTAATAGAAAAGCTATCAAAAAAGAAGCAACTATTTAAAGCCATAGTAGCACATAAATTGGCTACCTTATTTCATCTTCTATGAACATGTTGAAAAACCACTTTATTAAAGTCACTGAAGAAGAAGAGCTCCTTCGACGGCCAGCTATCCACAATCCACTTATTCTTTTTGAAAGAATCTTGTATGAAAGTAATAATATTTAGGTTGTCACTCTCAATAATCACCCCTTTGTACTCAAGCATCCAACTCCTAATGTATTCCCTAACCGAGAATATAGCCTCCAACTCGAGTTTAGTAATGTCCCAATGGACTTTACTTTTCCCAAAAGCAAGAATAAACCTTCCCTTATGATCTCTGAAAATTCCACCGATTCCAGCACAGTTAGAACTAAGCAATGACGCATCTACGTTGATCTTCATCCAGTCTTTCGAAGGGGGGCACCAAGACTCACGAGACTCCCTAAGGAGATTAGTACCCCAGTTGCAAAGATGTGGACTAGCTTTAGTAATGGCCAAAGACAAAGCATTTAAGGCTACCACAGAACAAGGAAAAGCAGCTTTGCCATGTTTCACATCATTCCTATTCTTCCAAGATAGATAAACAATAATGCAATAGATTTTAACAATACCAGGATTTCGAGAGGTTAGCCTTCTTAGCTCCTCCAAACATCAGTCTATTGATTGGAAAACTGGAATGGAAATGCCCCACTCAAGCATCTGGTTAATAACTTCAACCACATATTTGCATTGGATCATAATGTGTTCATAACTCTCAACTGCATTACAGCCTCTATCACAAGAATTATCCACAGCAATCCTGCGGTAATTAAGAAACAGGTTTGTAGGAATTACAGATTTCCCAAGCCTCCACCAGAATATCTCCACTTTCTTGTTAAGTTTGAGTTTATAAAGCCACTTATAATAACCCTCATCATCCATATTGAATTTACAATTCAAAATATACTCAAAAGACAGAGCAGACACTGACTTACATGAGCACATGCTCAGCAACTCCATCCGGTCCTCCAAACCAAAATTTGTTTGGATTTGTCTAATCAATAGGATAAGATCAGGATGGAAAACTTCCTGAAGCAAAGCATAATTCCATTTACCTTCATTCAATAACAATTGGTGTACATACATTCCTTCCAAAGAAACACAATCCACAAACGTTGGCCACCGATTAATGCACTTGTCCAATAACCAGATCTCATTCAGCACATTGATCTTATCCCCACTGCCAATCTTCCATCTGGTTATGTTCTTCAGCTGTCTCCCCCCATCAAGCAGAATATTCCATGCATTTGACATTACCTTCTTGTGTGTACCAGTCATTATCTCATCCCCATATTTGTGCTTGATAGTCCTGTGGAAAAGTGTCTCTAGTTTCTGAAAAAAATCCCAAGCCAACTTTGATCTCAAAGAACTAATCCTCATAACAGGAGATTGAAGTCCCATCCCTCCCATACTTCTCAGTTTGCACAACTCTCCCCAAGCCACATAATGCATACTATTGTTTCCACCAGGTTTATGACAAATAAAACTTCTACAAAGTTTTTCCAACTCATACAAAACTTTTTTAGGAACCAAAGAATGAGTTACTAAAAAGTTTGGCATAGACAACAAAGAGCTAGTAATGAGAGTAATCTTACCTCCCAACGATAATGACTTCTTACCCCATGCATTGAGCCTATCCATGACATTTCTCAACACTTCTTGAAAATCAACCATCTTTAATCTATTAAGGGACATCTTAATCCCTAGGTAGCTCATCTCCTTAACAATTTTTTAACCAAACAATCTGGCAATCTTCTTCTTTATTCGATATCCAACCACCTTGCCAAAGAGAATCTTAGATTTACTGACATTGATCCTTTGGCCCATCCATTTGCAAAAGTCTTCAACAATAGCCTTCAAAGCTTTAGCTAAATTCATGGAGACATGAGAGAAGATTAACACATCATCTGCATAGAGAAGATGTGTAATCCTAGGGCCTCTAGGAGAGGCTCTAATACCGAGATCCTGTCCCCTTTGCTCTAAAGAATTAGAAACCAACTGGAAGTACATGATGAAGAGATATGGAGAGAGTGGGCATCCTTGATGGAAGCCATTTTGAGCATCAATCCAATTAGAATTCTTCCCATTAATAATGATGTAAAATCTCACATCTACAACACATTCCATGAGAAGGTTAGAGAACATAGAAGGAAATCCTTACCATTTAAGAATTTGACCAAGTGCAGGCCACCCCATGCTATCGTAAGCCTGCTCCATATCTAGTTTCAAAGCCATCAATCCCTTCTTATTCTTGGATATTTTGAACTTGTAAAAGATCTCCTGAGCCAACAAGTAATGCTCAGAGATAGACCTCCTCGGAATAAATGCCATTTGCTCTTCAGTGATCATTTTGGAAATACACCTCTTCAATCTGTTAAGTAAAATATTAGCTGCAATTTTATAATTAGTCTGGCATAAACTAATCGGCCTGTAGTTAGATGGAGTCAAAGGGTTTTTGATTTTAGCAAATCAAAACTATAAGAGTATCCTTCCAATTCCTACTCATATGACCATAGTTTAGTAAACAGTTAATAGCCTCCCATAATGCTTTCCAAACAATATCCCAATAGCACTTATAAAAAGAGGAAGTGACTCCATCCATACCTGGAGATCTGTTATTTCCATATTGAAAAACCGAGACCTTTAGCTCGGCCACAGTGAATTCAGAACTCAAAGCAGCTACATTTTCCTGGTTCAGTTTCTGGTTCTCAGTAGCCACCGGCCAACCTGATAGCTCATAAGTTCTAGATTTCCACTTAGCTTCAAAATACTAGATAAAAACCTTCTCAATTTGATCATCTTACTCTTGTATGTTGTTATGCACATCTTTAATTTGAACCACCTGTTATGATTAAAAATATATATTAAATATATATAGTTTTGGAAAATATTTAATTATCTTTGGGAAGATTAAATTTTGAATTTTAGTTTTGAAAATCTAACACAACATTAGGAACGATAGATCATCCCGAACGGGCATAATATCATTCACTAATTGGTTCAAATTTCAAAATTTTAAAGTTATCCAAATTATTGTAGTCAAATTCAAAATTGTTTGGCTAAAACTAATCTGGATGAAAGATCATTAATTTCATAATTAAGCCCACGATAATAATTGATATACCTTTCCAAAAAAGGAAGATATCGATCATTATTGATCGTTTGAAAATGACGATAATGATCGTTGTATTTTAAATTTCCCAAAAATAATTAATTAGAGATTTTGAAAGATTTTGATTTTGAAAATTAGATCTGGGTTACTAAATCTCCTACGAGCGCAAGCCCTCGTAGTTAATTACATCATAGAAAATCGGAATTTCCTATGAAAACTCTCGATTAAAATAGCGGTGTAAATTTCATTTTGGATTTTCAAAGTTCGATATCAAAGGAAGAAAAAGGTTGGAATTTTCAATCGGGATTGGATCAAGGTTGAACACTTATTTTCAGAGTCAAAGGAAGAGGAATAGGGAGTGTTTTTAAGATTTTGAATTACTTCAGAAAACACTCCAACTAATCCTAAGCGTTAGGCTTGTATTTGATTGAAATCGATGTTTAGTTTAAGTGATTAATTTTATTAGAAATTTGGGATTCAATTCCCAAATATTGAGGTTTTATGGCCCGAGCCAGCCTCAGAACCTAAGTCTAATTGGGCACTAAAGTTAGCACCCCGAACCTAGCTAGTGCAATGCGAATCTGGTCTTACCCCGGCCTGGATTGGGGAGCCAGCTAAACCATCTAAACGATTTCAAAATATGAGTCCGGTCTTTTTGTAGAGTGATATGGACGTTAATTAGAAAAGTATAAAGGAACGGGGTCGACATCTAGAGCAGATCCTTAATTGACCCCTTAGACTTATGTTGGGTATTTGATGTCTAAGTAATGCAATTAAATATTAGACTCTTTTAAATTTGTTGCTAATGCGATGCATGCTAATTAACTCGATTGAATGCAAAATTTGTATGTAGCAGTTTAAAAATTTTGGCTTAGAAAATAGGTTTTTCCCTAGAGATTGCATAACATCCCCTTGACAGATCGGCACCCTCATAGGCCAGGTGGTCTTCCAGAACCCGCAGGCGGGGAGATGCCTAACAAGGTTGATTGAGTACAATATGAATGCATGAAAAACCCTCAGCGAGTCCGAGCTTACTTCTTAGGACCGTTTAGAGTTTCTATCTTATCTTAAAAAAATTTATTTAATTAAAGTAGAAGAATTTTTGACAGACCCCTAAGAGCCTAAATTCGAATTCCAGGCTAAATCAAATACGGCATGCAAATAAAAAGACTAGAAAAGCAGGAGTTTTAATGCGAAATCAATTAAATAAATCAATTAAATATATCAAATTGAAAGTCCATATGGCACGTGGCACTCATTATTACATCTAAAAAAAAAATTACAAGAAATTAAAGTGGCCGGGCACCACTGACTACAACCCGGATTTCTAATCCTAAATCAAATGACTTTAAGATTTGGGATTCTTCTCGTTGTCCAATCCTTCATCTTCTCATGAACATCTTGATTCGTCGATTCAGGATATCCAAATGGAAAGAAACTCCCCCTTGATCGAGGTGTTTTCTTTCCTCTTTGGATATTTGCAAAGTATCCTAATTTGACTTCCAAATGGAAGAAGACTCTCCCCTTTAGGGATGTCTTCACCTCTTTGGAATTTAAATTGGATATTCGTATCCCAATCTCAAATCATTTTAAAGAATTACAACCTTAACTGAATTAAATTTACATTAAGAGAAATAATAAAATCTAGACTCGATCCTGCAAGGTTATCCTAATAATCAACAGTTGTATATATTCCCAAGCAGTTATAATATGAAAAATTAAAATACAATTTTTAGCCACACTTGGCCATGCTCTTTTTATTCAAAGGGGGTCTTAAGCGCGGCAGGTACCTGTGCAAAGAGTATATATACATTTTTTTATTAACTGCCCCCTTTAATTTCAGCTCCTTGTATGAGCATGGCCACCTGCATAAGATTGCACAAGTATAATTCGCTCCTAACCTAGGGGTAAATCTAACGTACAATCAATCACAGAATGCAGGAAGTAAGTAAATAAACACATCAATTCTACACTAGCAAACAGCATGCAGTAAAAGCTCAAAAACTCGGCACACAACTGTAGAAAGTAAAACACCGGCCTATCCTAGCAAACCATCTAAAGTGTGTGAGGTAGGTCGTGTGGTTTTGATGTGTCCTAATTAGGATTATTAGTTAAAGTTATCTAAGGTTCGATTTGTTGAAAGATTAAAGGGATTTAAGTTTGAATTCAAGTATTAATGGTTTCAGGTTAATTTTAAGATTCATTTAGTTATTTGTTGGATATCACCTTTGTTTCACACCGAGACCGTGAAGTTTATTTCACCTTCCTTGGGGCTAAGTTAATAGCCTCGTAGGCCTGGGTTACCTAGTGGTACCCGGCATAATTAAATATTTTAAGTTGATTAAGGCTTAAGAATTAATAAATTTTATTAGAGGTGTTTGGTTACTGATTTTCAAAATTGATTAATTTAAATTTGCCATTAATTGATTCGTGGCGTTGTGCCACCAGGCTCGAGGAACCAGCCTCCTTAGGACACTTAGCCCCGCAGCCCGGAGTAGTCCACCCGATAAACCAAATTAATGTAGTTAAATTAGAAGTTTTAAAAGGTTAGATAATTAATGATTAATCTATTTTTAAGGTTTAATACCCCTTGGAATCCATTCGTGGCGTTGTGCCACCAGGCTCGAGGAACCAGCCTCCTTAGGACACTTAGCCCCGCAGCCCGGAGTAGTCCAGCCAATAAACTTCATCTTTAGGATGGTTGTTGTGTTTTAAAAGGTTTGTTGAATGTTTTAAACATTAAGTTAACATTTTTTGGAGTTTCAAAGTAATTTTGAATTTTATGAATTTTTGGAATATTTTAATCACTTAATTAAGGGGTTCAAAAATTGACTTTTTGATTAAGCTCAAATTCTGAAATGTTTGTATTTTATTAAAATACTAGACCTCACTACGATCAGTTAGACAGTAAGTACGTTGAAATCAGATTTTTCTACATTTTATTACGAAGGTTTGAAGTTTTGAACTAGATTTTAACTACGGTTTGACCAATTTGTTGACTTTTTGAAATATTATAGATCTCTGGAATTTAATATTTTTAATAAATATTAGACCTTATTAGGAGTTGAATGCAAGTGAGTTTGGGTGATTTGGATTTTTCTTGAATTAGTTATGAAGGTTTTAAATTTGAGGTATTTTAATGAATTTTGAAAATTATTTGATTAGAGGGCCCTTTTAATGATTTTACTCCAAATGAGGTCCCAACTCCTTGAAATCAGCTCCAAAGGTCAGGAATGACCTAAGGAGAGATTTACAAGTGTTTGAAAATTTTTGGAATTTTTAATAATTATGAATTAATTATATTAATTAAATATTCAATTTTACTTAAAATTCAATTAAGGTTTAATTTGCTGTCAATTCAATTGAATTTTAATTTTCATGAGTTAAGGATTGAATTCTGGTCAGTTAGAGGGGTTACACATATTTTTTGGATTTAAAATAGATTTATTATATTTTCTGGAAGGTTTAATGGCTTAATTAAGGGTTAAACTTAAGAAAATTAATTAGGGGCCTTAATTATTTCAAAAATCAATGAAAATTTTTCCTAAGGCTGAGAGTGTCACTAAGTTTAAGTGGTTCAAATTTCAAGTTCAAGTGAAGTACATCCTATTCAAAATAAATTTTCCAAGTTCTCTAATCAAAGACCTTAATTTTTGTCCTTAATTGTGTCACTAGGTTGATTAGGTTTGAATCAAGATTTTCACTAACCCTTGACTAAGCATGAAATGAACACACAATAGCAACCAATTCCTAGATCTAAGAGAGCCTTAGACTAAGTGCGAGTGTGTGTACCCTAAACATGCATAGATTAACACAAAACAAATAATTAAAGACTAACTTAGCGAACAATTAAAATACGATTGTTCACTAATCATTCCCATTAATTCTATTCATCCAAGCTTAATCCATGTTTAAAATTTCAAGGTGGATCTTTCAAAGCTTAAAGATTTAAATATATATATATATATATATATATATATATATATATATATATATATATATATATATATATATATAATCTTAAAATAGTTTTAAAATATAAGTATATATATACTTAAGCCTATATATATAGATATGTATTTTAAATTAAAATAATTCAAAGCATTAATAGTATGGATTTATGACTGGTTGAGAGATCTACTAATTTTCAAATAAATTTTTAATTTTAAAAAAAAAGTCCAATATAATTTTTAATTAATCATTAATTAACTATTAAAGTACTCATATAATTCAATTTAATATCAAATTTTACTCAAATAGTCCTATAATTTTCTCTGGAAGTTCAAAATAGATTAAAAAATTTTTATTAGAGTTTTGAAAATATTTGGATTTATTTTAATTAAATAACAAT
Source organism: Dendrobium huoshanense (assembly GCA_016618105.1). NCBI lineage: Eukaryota > Viridiplantae > Streptophyta > Magnoliopsida > Asparagales > Orchidaceae > Dendrobium > Dendrobium huoshanense. Next base: position 23,915,422 of record CM028351.1, on the reverse strand, counting down.
TAAAATAAACATATAATTAATACTTGAAATTACTCAAAATATATAGCATATTTTAAAGTGATTTTATTTTTAAGTTAAAGGTCTTGAAAATCTGAGAAGTTTGATAGGTTACATTAAAATTTTGGACTTATAAATATTTTTTAATATTTTTTTGAAGTTTTCTGGTAATTAATTAGTTTTAAAATTAAACAAAATCCTTTAATTAAATCAGGCGGTGGCGGCTCCACGTGGCATACTCTGGTTCAGCCAAGCCAGAGACAGCGGCTGGCGGGAGGCCACGTGGCGCGTCCAGGTTCGTCCAGCCAACTCGGCGGCGCTGGCCAATCATTGGATGACGGCGGGAGGGCCCCACATGCTTTCACTTAAACACGTCAGCGGTGAGTCTTGACCCTTGGATCTACCGCTGTGCGAGATCAAGGGCCCAGATTGGATCCCGCAAATTGATCATACGGAGCAAGATCAGACGGCGAGATCTAATCCCGCAGTTTGAAACAGAGGGTCCAGATGTCGCCGGACCGCCAACCGAATGGGGGATCAAATACACGGACGAATCAGACCACGGAATGGCTGAATCCGAACCGTTAATCCTTAGATCAACGGTTCCAATTCAACCTCGCTGGAGAGCTGCACGAACCGAGCCTTATAGGCATTTTTTGGCTCGTTCTTTTGATACAGTGGATTAAATGCCTTGAAATTTTAAACTAGAATAAAGAGAGTGAACAGAAATTTTGGGGAGTTTATTTCACAGAAAATAAGGCATTAAATAAAATGTTAAATTGACCTAAGTGTCCTAAGCTAGGTTTAGAGATTTACATTGATTTAATGGACGGATTGAACCATTTTTGGATTCTCTGAGCTTGTAGACTGTCCACGTTTAATATTGTAGAAGACTCCTTGAGCTCACGACCCCTGGATCGAGCGAAATGAAAGCTTGGACGGATTGCCTTTGTCTCACCGGAAAGCTCGCCGGAAAGGGTTTTGACCGGAGAGATTTGAGTGGAGATGTGTTGAAGAGTCTCTGGAGAGCTCAATAGAACAGAGACTTGGGCTTGAGAGGTTGAGAATGGAGAGAGATTGATAGGTTTTGAATGAGGCTTCATTTGAGCCTTTTTCCCTATTCAATCCCTTCCAGATTGAATGGAGGGTTGGGATCTACTAAATGAGCTTCCAGATGAGTGCCATCTGTCCAGGGAGTTGGTGGGAGCAGAGCATCTAAAGGACAAGAGTACATCCTAGGTGGAAAGCCCATTTTGTCTTACATGAGCTCAAGGGTTTGATTTAAGCCATTGGATCTGGATTTAAGGGCTGGATTGAACTCAAAGAATATTCTAAAGAAGGTTCTAACAGCTGGAGAGATTTATATTAGGGTGGATTAATTTAAAAGGGCTAATTTTGACCATTTAAGTTCATTAAGAGAGTTTGTTGACTTTGTTGACCAGTCAATAACTCAAGGTGGATGAGGTGGCAGCCAAATGGACTTGAAGAGCTGGTTGATTGAACTAGATTCAATAGGGTTGAGGGGGCTTGAATTTTCTTGAGTATTTAGGCTTTTTAAAGCCCTTAAAAGGCTTGTTGACCAATGTTGACTAGTCAACACCTGAAAAGACTGCTTATGTGGCAATCAAGTAATCTCAAAGAATTAAGTTAGGATGAATTAAAACCAAAGCCAAATGATGGGTTTGAGGTTTGAGTTTAATATGAGGTTTGGAATGGATTTGACCCAACCTTAGAGTTGACTTGGTCAACTCTAATTGGGTTTGATTGGCCAACATCTAAAAGCATGGTTAGGCTATGTTTGAAGTTAATTTTGGAGCTTTGAAATGAACTCAATGGGTTGAATGAGTTGAAATAACCTATCAAAGCCTTAAGAGAATTTTGAGTCAACCTAGGTTGACTGGGTCAACTAGGTTGACTCAAGGGGTGGGTATAGGCTGGATAAGTTTGAAATGATATTTGGAGACCATTGGAGGTGGTCCCAAGGTCTGGAGAGGTCAATTTGGTCAAAATGCCTGTTTTGACCCTTAAGGGCTTGTTTGGTCAACCTAGGTTGACTTGGTCAACTAGGTTGACCCAGGGTCTGGGTTTGGGTCGAGCAGATTTCGAATGGCATTTCAAGACTAATGGAAGTGGTTCTATAGCCTGTAGAGGTCATTTTGGTCAAAACACATGTTTGGACCCTTAAAGGGTCACTTGGGTCAAACCTGTTGAGTTGGTCAACCAGGTTGACCCAGGGGTTAGAAAAGGGTCCAACAGGTTTGAAATAAAATTTGAAATTTGCTGGAAGTGGTTGCATTCAATTCAGAGTTCATTTGGTTTGAAATCACCACTTGAGCCCTATAGGGGTATTTTGGTCATTTTGACCCCTAATCAACTAGGGGTCAAAATGGATCAACCAAAATGCAGTTTAATGTTAAACATATTAAGATTAAAGGTCTTGAAGTGACTAGAGGCTTTGGTGAAAGCTCTAAGGTCAGAATCTTCAAAGTGATAGGTCTAGTGGCATAGGCTGTAAATATTTGAAGGTTTTACAGCCTATGGATTTTAATTAAGTTTCTGGGGTTAGAGACCTTAGAATGGGCTCAAATTTGGAGGGTTTCCTCCCGAGACATGTCCCATCAGTATGCAACTGACAAACTTTGAATAAGAGGTCATTTGAATGGGTTTCAAAGTGTTTGAAAATTTAACGGAAAAGGCCTTTAGGACAAAACCTTTGGACCTTAAATTTTGATCTTAAATTCTGGATTTTAAATTGGGTTTTGGATTTGATCAAATAAAAGTCTGGATTGACTTGTGATCTAAATAGATCCCAAAGTCTAACTTCTAGAAGGGTCCTGGGATCTAGAATAGATCCTAAGGTCTGAAGTCTAGAAGGATCCTAGGACCTAGAATAGGTCCTAAGGTTGAGATTCTAGAAAGATCCTAGAGTTTTGAATTGATTTGGAAATTAAATTAATTTAGGATCAAGAGTAGTCCAAGTGACCTCATACAAAAATGAGGTCAATAAATGGACCCCCAATATGTGTAAGAGAGCGAAGTTCTATTGCACATACTGGCGTTGACCGAGATTAAAGATCAAGTGTGGAATTTTAATATTAAGGGAATGAAAAATTCATCCATAGGGAATCAAGATTTAAATTTATTAGGGTAGTGCCAATGAGGGCATGCTCTACCACTAATCGCTTAACTCAAATGCTAGGGTGGTGCCACAGAGGGCATGCTCCACCACTAGCAGATACGAATTAGGATGGCGCCACGAAGGGCACGCTCCACCACTAATCGTTTAACTCAAATGTTAGGGTGGTGCCACAGATGACATGCTCCACCACTAACGGATATGAATTAGGATGGCGCCACGAAGGACACGCTCCACCACTAATCGTTTAACTCAAATGTTAGGGTGGTGCCACAGAGGGCATGCTTCACCACTAACGGATACGAATTAGGATGGCGCCACGAAGGGCACGCTCCACTACTAATTGTTTAACTCAAATGTTAGGGTGGTGCCACAGAGGGCATACTCCACCACTAACGAATACGAATTAGGATGGCGCCACGAAGGGCACGCTCCACCACTAATCATTTAACTCAAATGTTAGGGTGGTGCCACAGAGGGCATACTCCACCACTAAAGAATCTAATCCTAAGGAAAGAAAGCACGATGACTCACATCTGTCCTTAAGGAAAAGGAAATTAAAAGTCTTATGGGAAGGAAACATTGCTTCCCATCAGAGATCAAATTTGGATGATTATATGTAGAGGAAACCTATTTTACATAAAACCAAAATCAAGATTTTAAATCTTAGGGTGGTGCCACGAGGGGCATATTCCACCACTAAAGAGGATTAAATTCGAGGTAGGAAGACGTGAAAACTCACATCTAGGCTTAAGAAAAGAGACACGAAATGTTGAAATTAAAACGATTTGCAGCAATTGAATCAATTTGACTTAAAACTTGAAAAATTTTTATTAATTGAAAATTCGAGCTACATCAAGCATAGTATCTCTTAAGGAAACGCCCATTTACAGGAAGCATTGGGTGATTTCCCTTACAATCCACTAGCTGATACGAGCCTCCTTCGTAGGTTATTTCCACTACGAAGGGTCCTTCCCAAGTTGGTTCAAACATTCCACCGAGTTTTCGGTGTGCTAAGATAGGCCTCCGAAGAACCAAGACCAAGTCGCCTACTTGGAAGGTTCTAGGTCGCACTAACTTATCGTGAGCTTGAATCATTCGGGCTTTATACAACTTTAAATTTTGCTGAGCTTGAAGACGACATCCTTCAAGGCTTTCAAGTTCTTCTAGACGGAGTTGTGCATTTTGTTGAGTTGTAATCTGGTTCTGAATTGCAATTCTGAGCGAAGAGATTTGAACTTCCAGAGGGAGTACGGCCTCGGATCCATACACTAGTGCAAACGGTGTGGATTGGGTCGGGGTTCGATAAGTGGTCCTGTAGGCCCACAAAGCTTCCACCAACCTCTCATCCCACTGACGTTTATTTTCATTGAGGGTCTTTTTGATGATTTGAACCAAAGTTTTATTGAAGGCCTCAGCCAATCTATTAGCCCGTGGATAATAGATTGTTGAGTATCTCCAATCAATACCATGGCGATTTGCAAAATTGTTGATCTTTGTAGACTTGAAAGCGGACCCATTATCGGATATGATTCTACGTGGAACGCCGAATCTATAAACGATATGGTCACGAAAGAAGTTCATTACATGGTGTGATGTTACATTTCTTAGTGGGACTGCTTCCGCCCACTTTGAAAAATAATCGGTCGCTGCTAAAATGAAGCGATGACCCTTTGAAGAAGGAGGGTCAATTGGCACAATGATATCTGTGCCCCAACTTTCAAAGGGCCACGAGGCTATCGTGGGATGCAACACGTTAGGCGGCTAATGTAAAACCACACCATGTACTTGGCACTTATGACAACATTTTGCAGTTTTCATGCAATCGTCAATCATCGTAGGCCAGTAGTATCCAAGTCTTTCGATCTTTATTTTCATCTTTGGACCTGATTGATGACCACCACACAGTCCAGCATGGACTTCATTAACGATCTTCAGGGTCTCACATTTGTCTAAACAACGGAGCCACATCTGACCGAATGATCGTCGGTACAACGTATTGTTGACTAGTGCGTAGGATAGGGCACGTTTTTTAATTTGATGGGCAAGTGATCTCTCGTGAGGGAGCTTGCCTTCTTGAAGGTATTCAATTATTGGTTGTCTCCAATCTTCTTCTTCATCGACTGCTGAAGAGGTAGAAAGGACTTAGAAAACTTGTTCGTTGATGTGCTCCAAATCTATAGGAGACGGGACTTGACGACCCTGCACCTCTATAGGGATAAAGTATTCTTTTGGACAGGCAAATTCCTTTGCAAGCTTTGCGAGGGCATCCGTCGAAGAATTTCTTCCACGGGGAATCCTATACATAGTTACAATTGGAATTTGCTCGAGCAAGTGACAGGTGTACTGATGGTACTTCAGGAGTTTAGGATTCAAAACTTTATAGGTTCCTGCAATCTGGTTGATCACCAGTTGGGAATCACCAAAAATTTTAATCTCTTTAATCTACATCAAAATTGTAAGTTCCAGGCCAGTTATCAGAGCTTCGTACTCAGCTTCGTTATTCGTACAAGGTTCTGATAAGTGGTAGGAAAAGTACATCATTCCCTTATCTGGTGTTATGAATACCAGGCCAACTCCGGCTTTCCCGGGAATAGTAGATTCAGGTGTTTTGCCCCGTTGAGAGGACGCAACGCCATCAAAATACATTTCCCAGGTTTGAGTAATGGCTTTCTCAAAACTCATGATTTGCTCATAAGGTAAATCATCATTTAGAGGAGATTCCGCCGGCAACGGGTGTGCCGCAAGGAAGTCGGCGATGGCCTGCCCTTTCACAGCACGCAGGGGAATGAAAGTGATTTCAAATTGGAGTAATATCATAGACCAACGAGCCAAACGTCTTGACAACGTAGGCTTGGTCATAAGATATTGTAAGGGGTTAAAACTGGAAATTAAATTGATTTGATGGGAAAGCATATAATGTCTTAGTTTTTGAGCTGCAAAGACCAAGGCAAGATAATGTTTCTCAATCGTTGGATATCGAATTTCCATTGGTAAAAGTCTTCGACTTAGATAATAGAGAGCATTCTCTTTCCCTTCGTCATTGAATTGAACAAGGAGGGCCCTGAGAGACTCGTTAAGGGCCGCAGTGTAGAGTATTAGTGGTCTCCCTGGAATAGGGGCTGCCAAGACTGGTGGATTTGTCAGGTATTGTTTGATATTTTCAAAAGCAGATTGACATTTCTCATCCCAAATGAATTTGGCGTCCTTTTTAGCGAGGACCGAGAATGGTTGACATCTTTCGGAAAGATTAGAGATGAATCTACTTATATACGTCAGTCTACCTTGAAGAGATCTTAGTTGAGTAAGACTCCTAGGAGGCGACATATTTAAGATAGCTTCGATTTTAGCAGGATCAATTTCAATTCCACGATGCCTTACTACGAAACCTAGAAATTTCCCTGACGCGACACCAAAGGCGCCCTTCAAAGGATTCATCTTAAGGTCGTAGCGACACAACTGCTCGAAGACGATTCTTAAGTCATAAAGATGAGCCTCTTTAACTTTACTCTTGACAACTAAATCGTCGATGTAGCATTCGACTTGATTGTGGATTAAGTCGTCAAAGATTCGAGTCATAGCCCACTGGTAGGTTGCACCAGCATTTTTAAGGCCAAATGGCATCACTTTATAACAAAAGATCCCTATAGGACTTCTGAATGCAGTGTTTTTCTCATCTTCTGGAGCCATCTTGATTTGATTATAACCAGATGAGCCATCCATAAAGGAGAAAACAACATGCGAGGAGGCGATGTCCACCATTAGTTCTGGAATTGGCAAAGGGAATTCATCCTTAGGACATGCCTTATTCAGGTCTTTATAGTCAACATAGACCCGGATTTGATCATTTTTCTTTTGAACGGGCACAACGCTGGCTACCCAAGAAGGATATTGCTCCTCCCAGATAAATCCGGCTTCGGCCAATTTCTTAACTTCAGAAATGACTTGTTGTTCAATCTCCAGACGCATGCGTCGTGGAGCTTGTTTGACAGGAATGGCATCATATCGGATTCCAAGTTTATGAACTGCTATATCGGCGGAAAAGCCCGGCATCTCGTCGTATGTCCAAGCGAAACAGTCCTTAAACTCGAATAGAAGTTGAATTAGATCCTTAGACTCGTCCTCACTCAACAAAGAACTTATGAATGTGGGGCGAGGGTCATCCTCTGTTCCAAGGTTAATTTCTTTAAGTTCATTAACTGTCGATTTAATTTCTTCTTCAAATTCAGGGGGTGCATCCCGAATTTGAACTTCATCTGAATCGTCTAAGGTCTCCAAACAAAGTTTATCGAGCAAATCGATGACTTCAGTAGGGACACTTTCAGATTCAAGATGAATGGTTATCATCAAGCAATATTCATCATCGTCAAATGAACTAACGGAACCAAAGCCGATACCACTCGTCCAATTTTTATTGAATTTGGAATTCCAAATACTTTGGTGGTATCTAGCTTGACCCTTAGTCCATTGACTCGGAGCAAAACCTTTAGAGATAAGAGCTTTAACACCAAGAGGAAAGTAGCCAAAAGGTAACTCTATTAATTCGTTGAAATCTACCTCTTCAAGGATTACATCACCTTCATTCCTCGAAGAGGAGGTGCCAGGGAAGAACCTCTGGACTTTCCTTACTTCTCCATCTAAGTTAGGGGAATCCTTAGTTACTAACCCTGAGACTCTGTCAGCGGACAGTGGGGTTAAGGCTAAGGATTTAACTACCCTATTAAGCTTTTCATACATACTCGATTCAGGCTCATCACTTTGAGGTTTAGGATTTTTACCCTCTTGATCACTATCCAAATCTAAAGTGAGATCAAACTTAGGAGGAAGATTAGATTTTTTGCAGTCAAAAGCAATTCTGTCACCTCTCTTTCTTGATTCTTCATTGGAACTTGATTCAAGTTAGATATACATCGGGGTATTCCTTCTTTCAGTTGAAACACGGCCTCGGCCACGTGCTCTTTGAAGGAGAGTTTGATTGTTGAGTAGAGACTTGAATTAGATCAGTGGAAACAACTTGTTTTCCTTTTTCCTGTGGGAGAAGCCTAGGGGGTAAAACCTTGCCATCTCGTAGTGGTACTTGCACGATTTCATCGGAAGGACAGTCTACGGGGAGGTCTACGCTCTCCTTAGGTGGTTGATTGTCATTTTCTGAATGGGAATCTGAATCTGAAAAGTCTATCACAACGGGACACCCTTGAAAGTTAATTTCAGGGGTATCGCCTTCTGATACGACATCAAATTCATCTTCTCCTTGAAGGGTCAAATCTGGAGAGCTGAGTTTTTGAACTTCTTGATTGTCCTCAGCTGCCTCCGGATTATTTTCAACGAAAGAGTCATTTAAAATTTCATTCTCAATGCTAATCATCAAAACATTTGCAGAAGGATCTTTCTTTTTATTCAATTTTGACCCTTTGCCTTTGATGGGGAAAAGTAAAGGTCAGATAACTTTAATGGGGCTAGTGGTTTTGAACCACCATCCACCACTTGTACAAATCTGTCATCAATAAATTTCCTCTCTACAAAAAGTTCACTCTTTTTATTTTTATTTGAAACAGTAGTTCCTACAACTACTGGAGAGGAAATCATCCCAACATCCTCTTGTGATGCCTCCAGCTCAACCTCCCAGATCGGGCCACGGGCTCTCATCGGTAACTGTTGAGAAAGATGAAAAGATTGGTTAATCGACTTTTTAAATGTCCGAGATAGTGCTATATCCCAGCCATCTTCAATGGACGAAGAAATATTAGAATTAATACCTGAGATAAATTTTACAGATCCTTGATCCGGATTGACTAAGTACTCCTTTGGAATTATAATATTACCTTGACGGAAATTCCAATCGAGCCAGTCCTTAAAGGGTATGCAATCTTCGATTGTGTGGCCCAACATGCGATGGTAGGGGCAAAAGGTTGGATCAACCTTTTTATTTACCTCTTCCGGCTTCTTGGCCTCCGGCAATAGAAAATCTGGCTTCTTAAAAAGGCTCTTAAAAATTTTCTTCACCGACTCCCTTTTGAATGGATGCAGATGAGCCAATCTCTCTTCAAAAGTAGGCTGGTGATATCCTCTAGTAGGTTGAGAAGTTACCTGAAACGGTTGAGGTTTCTGAGTCTGCTGAACAGTAGGATTACTTGATTGAATGTTAATCAGTTTCTTCCCCTTGTCGACTGCTGAAACCATTGCTGTTCTCTTTTCAAAGGACTTTAATGGTTTACTAACCTTCTTATCTTCAGTAGAATCCTTCAAGAATGATATTTTGGGAGCCTCTTCTTGTAGATTACTAGCTTTGTTAAGAAGCTTTTCAAAGGTTTTAATTGTAAACCCCTTTAACATAAAAGCAATAGGCCCATGGATATTCTTTAAAAGAATTTCCACTGCATGTTGCTCTTGTAGTTGGGGTTCACATTTCATCGAGAGGTTTCGCCACCTCAAGATGTAGTCGACTAAAGACTCGCCCGGTTTTTGCTTTTCGATGACGAGATCACCAACGGTTACACGTTGTTGAGCTCCTGAGAATCTCTTTAAAAAGAGACCCTCAAGCTCTATGAAAGTTTTTTACAGAACCATTCGGTAGATCTGCGTACCACTCAAAAGCAATACCGGACAAACTACTCACAAACTGACGAAAGAGTAGAGCATCCGACCCTCCTGCATTGCAACAGCTTGCTCGAAAATGGGCCAGATGCTGTGTTGGGTTTTCTAAGCCGCTAAAAATTTTGAAAGAAGGTGGCACAAAACCCTTGGGATAAGGAACTAAATCATATTCCTCGGGGTAGGGTCTACCCTTTGGAATAGATACAGTTCCTTGTGAATGGGCTAAGGCCTCCCTTACCTGGGTTTCAATCATCTGACGGATATCTTTTTCTGGTGGAGGCACCGGAGAAGTAACTTCTGGGAGTTTGGGATTTGAATCAGCTTTCCTACTGTGTTCGCCCATTGTATGCACTGTGGGCTGCAACTGCTCGGGTTTGGACTCCTGTGATTGCAAAAGCTGACTCTGCATCTGTTCAACTCTAATCATCATCTCCTCAACTTTTCTTTTAAGATTTTTAATATATTCATCTTTCTCTTTCAATCTGACAGAACTGTCTGAATCTGAGTCGACTGCTGCTGACTCTTCCTCCTTTTTGGAGTGATGCTTAGAAGGCTCAGCATCTTTAGCTGACGCGCGAGTTTAAACCATATGGACATCCGCTATTGGCTCCTCCTCAACTAACAAGTCATCTTCATCCGGATTGAATTCATCAATAACCTTCTTCTTAAGGATATCTCTAATTTCTTGTACTACTTTCTCGACTGGCCTCCCATCTATTGCTTTAGTATAAATAGGTAAATATCCATCATAACTCATCACTTGATCATACTCTTTAACATCTAACTTATCAAAAATGTTGCTAATCTTGATATCTTCTTCAGTGATTTCTTCACTAACCAGCTGATCTAACATCTCTTGATCAGGATCTTGGGTTATCTCCTCCCCTCCGACTGTCCCGAGGTTGGTAGTCGCAAGGGTGACATCCTCAGTAGGGTGAGAGACGTCTATCTTAATTGGTGATGGAGGGGCTTGAACAGCTGGGGCTCCAACATCAACACGAATAGAGTCCTCACTTCCCTGAGCTGGGAGTCTAGGGAGTTCAACTGGTATCTGAATTTAAGGTTCCCTGAATTGAATTCCAATACATCTACTGAACTTCCTTCTTGCACATGATTTTTCTGACGACATGGGTCTCTTGCCCTTAACATCAACTGATTTTAGCTCTTTAAAGACTTCTTTAGACTTTACTATTACTGGGGCCAACTTTGATAGTTTTGAAGGTGGGATCGGTGGTCTACCACTAAGAGAGCGACTCTGGCCAGACCCGATTAGTACTATCTCCTCCGTCTTTGCAGACGGGAGGCGAGGCACCCAGTGGTATCCATCTACCAAGATTAAAGATACAGGTTGTTTGACAAATTTCTTGTTCTTCCTCACTGGTTGAGGAGTCAAGTTCTTGGCTTCAGACTTTTCTTCCTTCAGAACTTCTTTTTCAAGTTTGTGTGAAATCACTCCCTTCACGTGTTTCACATATTGTTCCTTAGTTTTCCCTACTTGAGCAGCACAAGTATGGATGATATTTCTAATCATCCTAGTTTTCAGAACTCGCTTCTCCTTCGGGGTTCTCTTAACAGAATAATCTACTGGGCTAGGCGGAGTGCTAGCTATCTGAGTAACTCTCTCCTCCCCTGCAGCAGCTGCGAGGGGGTGAAAACGACTCCCTTTAAGGAGTGGAGAAGAGGCAGGGATTGGCAGCTCCTCGGCAGCCTCAAGATCGACTTTAGACAAGGCCTTCAACTCGGCCACCTTCTTGGTCTTGGTGATTTTCTTTCTTAACCTTCTCAGATAATTCTTCTTGGTATTCTTACTTCCATAGAGAGTTTCAGAACTTGAAGACCCTTTCTCAAACATTATCTTGTGTGCAGCGATAGCTTCCAGTTTTTTTGCATCTTCGAGAAATTCTTTGGGCGCATTAACAATATCTATTGCTGACCACAGACTAGGAGGGGCATCATTCCCGGCTCCTATGGCTAATTGAACTACAGGGGCATCTTTCTCGCCCTCGACAGCAAGGTCCACCAAAGTATTTTCGTTCATCACCAGCCTAAGGGACTTAAACCCTATTCCAAATTGAATCGAGTTCTCATAAACCAATTCTTCAATCAGTAAATCACGATCCATTGAAAACAGTAGTTTGCTAGCCATTGCAGTTAATTTGATTGTCTGAGAATTGGAAATGAAAAGATTTTTATTAGAAACCTGAATTTGAATTTTGAAAATAAATTTATATTTTATCGTATATATCAGGTTATAAGAGCTATAACCCGGTATAAAACGATAGAATATAGAGTTTGATTTTGATTGAGGTAGAGTTTGAATTGTCGTTGTATATATTCAACTACAAAAGGATTTTGTACGAAAATATATAACAACGATAATCTGAATTTGATTTGGATGAATTTGGATAAGATGTTTGAATTTGGAAATAATTGAGTTTTGGAAATTCAAAAATCCGGCAGCATTTCCCCTTATTTTTGGAACTCAATGTGTTGAATTTTCATTCAACAAAAGGTTCACATTAATTAGGGGAAATTTATTTGGAATCTACTTGACTCTTTCATTTTAGTCAGCGGACTAAGAATGAAATGTCATAGCTTAATTTTACCGGTATAATTGAATTTTAAGACGAATCTTAAAAGTGAATGCTACACTTGATCGTATATATGTCGAATTGAGATTGTTAAAATTCGATATACAACGATACAACGTAATTATCTAGACGTTGGAAGGATTAAAACTCTACTAAAAGACTGAGAATTTAGATTTTGAAAGATGAGAAAATTTTCTATAAGTTATATAACTTAGCATGCCACTAGTATCCCGAGCACGCTAGTTTCTAACATTTATAGAATAGTTTAGAAAGGGATAGGCTTAACTCTTTCACTCTACTAATCAAGTTGGAGGCAAAATGTCCAAGCCTAAACTAGAGGAAGGCTTCCTACACTCACCTCTCATTACACATGTGTTAATTGAGTTAGCCACGCTCTCTAAAGGGAGAAATGGAAGAGGGACCAACGGAGAGAAGGGTAGTTAAGACTACCAATTCAATAAAATTCATACCTCTATTAAAGATGGAGAGTAAGATAATTCCCCAGCGGAGTCACCATTTTAGTTTTGATTAAAAAAATATATATTAAATATATATAGTTTTGGAAAATATTTAATTATCTTTGAGAAGATTAAATTTTGAATTTTAGTTTTGAAAATCTAACACAACATTAGGAACGATAGATCATCCCGAACGGGCATAATATCATTCACTAATTGGTTCAAATTTCAAAATTTTAAAGTTATCCAAATTATTGTAGTCAAATTCAAAATTGTTTGGCTATACTAATCTGGATGAAAGATCATTAATTTCATAATTAAGCCCACGATAATAATTGATATACCTTTCCAAAGAAGGAAGATATCGATCATTATTGATCGTTTGAAAATGACGATAATGATCGTTGTATTTTAAATTTCCCAAAAATAATTAATTAGAGATTTTGAAAGATTTTGATTTTGAAAATTAGATCTGGGTTACTAAATCTCCTACGAGCGCAAGCCCTCGTAGTTAATTACATCATAGAAAATCGGAATTTCCTACGAAAACTCTCGATTAAAATAGCGGTGTAAATTTCATTTTGGATTTTCAAAGTTCGATATCAAAGGAAGAAAAAGGTTGGAATTTTCAATCGGGATTGGATCAAGGTTGAACACTTATTTTCAGAGTCAAAAGAAGAGGGATAGGGAGTGTTTTTAAGATTCTGAATTACTTCAGAAAACACTCCAACTAATCCTAAGCGTTAGGCTTGTATTTGATTGAAATCGATGTTTAGTTTAAGTGATTAATTTTATTAGAAATTTGGGATTCAATTCCCGAATATTGAGGTTTTATGGCCCGAGCCAGTCTCAGAACCTAAGTCTAATTGGGCACTAAAGTTAGCACCCCGAACCTAGCTAGTGCAATGCGAATCTGGTCTTACCCCGGCCTGGATTGGGGAGCCAGCTAAACCACCTAAACGATTTCAAAATATGAGTCCGGTCTTTTTGTAGAGTAATAGGGACGTTAATTAGAAAAGTATAAAGGAACGGGGTCGACATCTAGAGCAGATCTTTAATTGACCCCTTAGACTTATGTTGGGTATTTGATGTCTAAGTAATGCAATTAAATATTAGACTCTTTTAAATTTGTTGCTAATGCGATGCATGCTAATTGACTCGATTGAATGCAAAATTTGTATGTAGCAGTTTAAAAATTTTGGCTTAGAAAATAGGTTTTCCCTAGAGATTGCATAACATCCCCTTGACAGATCGGCACCCTCATAGGCCAGGTGGTCTGCCAGAACCCGCAGGCGGGGAGATGCCTAACAAGGTTGAGAAAGTACAATATGAATGCATGAAAAACCCTCGGCGAGTCCGAGCTTACTTCTTAGGACCGTTTAGAGTTTCTATCTTATCTTAAAAATTTTATTTAATTAAAATAGAAGAATTTTTGACAGACCCCTAAGAGCCTAAATTCGAATTCCAGGCTAAATCAAATGCGGCATGCAAATAAAAAGACTAGAAAAGCAGGAGTTCTAATGCGAAATCAATTAAATAAATCAATTAAATATATTAAATTGAAAGTCCATATGGCAAGTGCCACTCATTATTACATCTAAAAAAAAAATTACAAGAAATTAAAGTGGCCGGGCTCCACTGACTACAACCCGGATTTCTAATCCTAAATCAAATGACTTTAAGATTTGGGATTCTTCTCGTTGTCCAATCCTTCATCTTCTCACGAACATCTTGATTCGTCGGTTCAAGATATCCAAATGGAAAGAAACTCCCCCTTGATCGAGGTGTTTTCTTTCCTCTTTGGATATTTGCAAAGTATCCTAATTTGACTTCCAAATGGAAGAAGACTCTCCCCTTTAGGGATGTCTTCACCTCTTTGGAATTCAAATTGGATATTCGTATCCCAATCTCAAATCATTTTAAAGAATTACAACCTTAACTGAATTAAATTTACATTAAGAGAAATAAGAAAATCTAGACTCGATCCTGCAAGGTTATCCTAATAATCAACAGTTGTATATATTCCCAAGGAGTTATAATATGAAAAATTGAAATGCAATTTTTAGCCACACTTGGCCATGCTCTTTTTATTCAAAGGGGGTCTTAAGTGCGGCAGGTACCTGTGCAAAGAGTATATATACATTTTTTTATTAACTGCCCCCTTTAATTTCAGCTCCTTGTATGAGCATGGCCACCTGCATAAGAATACACAAGTATAATTTGCTCCTAACCTAGGGGTAAATCTAACGTACAATCAATCACAGAATGCAGGAAGTAAGTAAATAAACACATCAATTGTACACTAGCAAACAACATGCAGTAAAAGCTCAAAAACTCGGCACACAACTGCAGAAAGTAAAACACCGGCCTATCCTAAAACTAGAGTCGGTGATCCTAGCAAACCATCTAAAGTGTGTGAGGTAGGTCGTGTGGTTTTGATGTGTCCTAATTAGGATTATTAGTTAAAGTTATCTAAGGTTCGATTTGTTGAAAGATTAAAGGGATTTAAGTTTGAATTCAAGTATTAATGGTTTCAGGTTAATTTTAAGATTCATTTAGTTATTTGTTGGATATCACATTTGTTTCACACCGAGGCCGTGAAGTTTATTTCACCTTCCTTGGGGCTAAGTTAATAGCCTCGTAGGCCTGGGTTACCCAGTGGTACCCGGTATAATTAAATATTTTTAAGTTGATTAAGGCTTAAGAATTAATAAATTTTATTAGAGGTGTTTGGTTACTGATTTTCAAAATTGATTAATTTAAATTTGCCATTAATCGATTCGTGGCGTTGTGCCAATAGGCTCGAGGAACAAGCCTCCTTAGGACACTTAGCCCCGCAACCCGGAGTAGTCCAGCCGATAAACCAAATTAATGTAGTTAAATTAAAAGTTTTAAAAGGTTAGATAATTAATGATTAATCTATTTTTAAGGTTTAGTACCCCTTGGAATCCATTCGTGGCGTTGTGCCACCAGGCTCGAGGAACCAGCCTCCTTAGGACACTTAGCCCCGCAGCCCGGAGTAGTCCAGCCAATAAACTTCATCTTTAGGATGGTTGTTGTGTTTTAAAAGGTTTGTTGAATGTTTTAAACATTAAGTTAACATTTTCTGGAGTTTCAAAGTAATTTTGAAATTTTATGAATTTTTGGAATATTTTAATCACTTAATTAAGGGGTTCAAAAATTGACTTTTTGATTAAGCTCAAATTCTGAAATGTTTGTATTTTATTAAAATACTAGACCTCACTATGATCAGTTAGACAGTAAGTACGTTGAAATCGGATTTTTCTATATTTTATTACGAAGGTTTGAAGTTTTGAACTGGATTTTAACTGCGGTTTGACAAATTTGTTGACTTTTTGAATTATTATAGATCTCTGGAATTTAATATTTTTAATAAATATTAGATCTTATTAGGAGTTTAATGCAAGTGAGTTTGGATGATTTGGATTTTTCTTGAATTAGTTATGAAGGTTTGAAATTTGAGGTATTTAATGAATTTTGAAAATTATTTGATTAGAGGGCCCTTTTTATGATTTTACTCCAAATGAGGTCCCAAATCCTTGAAATCAGCTCCAAAGGTCCGGAATGACCTAAGGAGAGATTTCCAAGTTTTTGGGAAATTTTTGGAATTTTTAATAATTATTAATTAATTATATTAATTAAATATTCAATTTTACTTAAAATTCAATTAAGGTTTAATTTGCTGTCAATTCAATTGAATTTTAATTTTCATGAGTTAAGGATTGAATTCTGGTCAGTTAGAGGGGTTACACATATTTTTTGGGTTTAAAATAGATTTATTATATTTTCTGGAAGGTTTAATGGCTTAATTAAGGGTTAAACTTAGGACATGGAAATCTTCTTCTTGTGTCATGTTTCAAGTGGTCCCATACCAATATTCATTATACCTGGATCATTTATATCCATTCATGTATCTCCAACACCATCAGCCTCCTCAATGCAGGGGGTAACCGTGTCTTTCAGCTTATCAGTCTCCTCTGTGTTCTCCATAGGTTCTTCTCCGATATCATCAAGCAAAGCAGCATATCTGTTAGTAACAGAAATCGTTTGCATCTTATCTTCAACTGCTTTCTTCTGACAAGGCATTTTATTAAACACCATATCAGGAATACCTTCAGCACCTTCAATCTTCTTCTCAACTGGAATTACTTTCTGCATAAAGCTCTTATTATTTTTATTCCCTATATTCTCCGTCTTGGTACCTTTATATTCATTCACTTGTCTTCCAACACCTTTCTCCTTAATAAAACATTTATTCTTGAATTGAACATGTATCCACGGGCCGTATTCCGACTTGATCACAGCGGGATTGGCTTCAGGCGTTGTCTTCATTGCTTCATCTGTATCAGCAGCTGGTTTACTAATATTCTGATATGTAATCTCCTGAACAACACCATCAGGACATTCTACCTTATCATGTCCCTCTCGACCACAGTGATAACAAAGCAAATCAACCTTCTCATACTCCACCTGTTGAAAAATCTTCCAGCTGATCCTTCTACCCAAACTCCATTCGGTAGCTTCTTCTCCAAATCAATTTTAACACAGACTCGAGCGAATTCCCGCTTCCCCCATCAAAATGTATTTCCATCTATATACATCGGTACACCGAAACGAGATGCTATTCTCGCTATATTATCCTCGTCCCAGAAGTATGAAAGTTCGTTAGGGATGTTAAGCCCTATGAACTTAGTCCCAAGCTAACCAAGATGGGGGGGGGGTGAATTGGTATTTTAAAAATTTCTTTTCACAAAGAACAAAAATCACATAAACCAAAATCTCGCCACGAGAAAAACAATGCGAAAATAAAAGTGCGGAAGTAAGAAAACAAGAACACAGAGATTTATAATGGTTCGGTCAACTTGACCTACGTCCACTCTTTGGAGGCACCCTCCATGTATTGCACTACAAAACGTGACTCTCCTTTATCCCCCACGGCTAGGTGGAGAAGCCTTCACAAGAACCTCCTTTTTTCCACCCCGACAAGGCAGAGAACCTATCTTCTTTTGCTTCCTCCTGAAGCTGGCAGAGAACCAACAACCAGATGCTTACTCCTTACCTTTACAGACCCTTCCATGGACGAGAAACTCTAGACGATGAAGAAGCAGAGTGATCCTTGAAGCAACCCTTGTGAATCCCCTTACAATCTCCCCCTCACAAGATCCTCTCTCTCTCCCTCTCTCTCTTTCTCTCCTCAAGACCTTCTCAGGTCAAGGCAGAAGCCAAAGGTTGTTCAAAATGTTGAACAAGAGCTCTTGAATAGAAGAGCTTCAAAGGAGCTCATTAATTGCAAGTTGCCGACATTATCGTCCAGGCCGATATGGATATCAGCCTTGCCGATCAGTACAAAACTCAGAAGATCGGCCAGAGCATCGCTCTGAATGGGATGATTAAAATTTGGCTTGATCGTCCAGGCCAATATCATGATCGTCCCGACTGATCAGTTCAAATCAGAGGAAAATTGTCCTGAGCATCGCCCTGTTTACAAGCTGGCCGATCCCGATCGTCCAGGAGTAACTAAGGATTTTGAATATATCATCCTATCCAATTCTGCGATCGTCCAAGACGATGTGATCGTATCAATCATCCTTAATTACTCCCTTGATTTCTTGATCAATTAAGGCATAATTTGTGAATATCGTCCAGGCCGATCAATTATCGTCCTGGCCGATTATTTAAAAATACAGTATACCTTAATTGTCTATGGCGGCAACTTCTTTCTATTTTGAGCTTATCATCCTGGCCGATACACATATCATCCAGGCCGATATGTTAATGTCGGCTGCCTTAATTAAGATTCCTTATTTAGACTTTCTATTTTAAGCCTGATCGTTAAGGACGATGTAAATATCGTCCTAGCCGATATGAGTAAAAACAAAAATTCTAATTCTCTCAAGTGTGTGTATGTAGGGTTACTTAGCATCAGTCTCTTTGACAATTACAAATAGACTCAAGAAGAGAAAAACAAAGTACAAACTGACTCAACCCTAAACCTACGCAATCTTGATCTGGCTTTGTTTTTTCATCCGATCTTCGATTCCTGAAAAGTTAGAAGCAACAGGAAGTCCAAGTGTTTGTCAATCATCAAAACATAAGCAGTGAAAATAGATTTGCAACAATCTCCCCCTTTTTGATGATGGCAAACACAACTAGGAAAAAACAACTAAAAAAATAGTTCATTAAAAATTCAAAGTTACATAACATTTTTCCTACCACAACCTACTCCCCCTTTTGTCATCACAAAAAGAGGGTCCAGATACACAAAAGAAAACAACACAACAGAGAAAAAAATATACTAAAAAGCAAACTACATAAAATAGAAAACACAGGCTAGAAAAATGAGGGATCCTGATCATCAGATGGAGGTGGTGGAGGTGGCTGCTGAAAGTAGCTGGCAAGTGTGGTAAACTGAGCATTGAACCAGGCGATGTCCTGGTCATGCTGCTACTGCTGGTGAGTCATGAAGCTGTCAAATCTGGCTAAATCCTCAGTGCAGTGCTGCTTGTAGTGGGCAATGTCCTCAGAATGTTGCTGCTCTTGTGCAGCAATGTAAGTGTCAAAGCGAGTCTCCCATCGATCAAACCTCTCTATCAACTGATCAAATGGAGAGTGCTGGTGGAGAGGAACAGGATCAGAAATGGGAGCAGGAGCGGGAGCCTCCTCCTCTCTAGCCCCCCGACCTTCCCCATCTCCTGGGTGGAGACGAGTACTATGTAGGATAGTGAAAGAATTATTTGAGTAGCAAGGAGGCTGAAGGTTGTGAGGAGCAGGGTATTGGAGATTGTATTTTGTTTCAAGAATGTAGGCTATGAGATGTCCTAAAGCAAGGTTGGGTTTCCTCCTATGGCTTGGATCGCGAATAGTTGTTGGATGATCAATGTAGCGAAAGAGTAGATCAGTGACATTAAATTCTCTTCGGGCCATAATGAAGAAGGTGGTCAAGGAAAGTAGAGGAGTGATGTGGATTAGTCCCCAGCTTTTGGAATTATGGAGGTGCGAAGGACATGTTGGATTGTCTTAGCATCTTTAACTAAAGAGATAGTCTCTCTAACATGAAAGGGTGTGTTGGTTTGGCGAAGGAAGTGGTTTGCCATGGGCCAATCAAAATCCGGATTTGAAACGATTATGTGCAGCTTATCCCCGGTGGTGGATAGGTGTAAAAGCTCCGCACAGTCCTGATATGTAATCTCGACAGGGCGTTGATTCACATAGGAGGTCAGGGCTGTGAAAGTAGGATTTATGCAAAGATTTGCATAAATTCTAGCAGGAGTTCAGAAGAAAAAGGGACAGCGAGGGTGAGTATGAAACAAAGAGAAGTGTGGGAAAAGAGATCCATTACCGGATACGAGAGATGTGCAGGATTGATTGTTCGGGAAAGGGTGATCACACAGTCTTTGTAGCGACGGTAGGCAGCCTGATCCTCTGACTCCCTAAATCGAGGGTCCAGAGTGGCCCTCGAGGAATTCCCAGAAGCCTGTCGAACTCGTTTCCCACCGGCCATAGAAAGGGATTAGCAAGGAGACACAACAGGAGAAGGGATGAGGTGGAAAATATGGCTGGATCAGCCAGAATTTAAAGAAACGTCCATATCGGCCAGGCTGATCGCAGAATAGTCCAGGCCGATATGGCTCAATAATTGCGTACAGGCCGATTGGTCAAAAAAGTGGTTCGATCGGCCGGGCCGATCAGAGGTCGGCCAGGATGATTAGACACAGGCGATCGTCCCGAGGAGGCAATCCGGACAACCGTTGAAAAAGCAGATCATCTGGGCCGATTAGGTGTATCGTTCAGGCCGATGTACAATAATTGATCGTTAAGACATTTAATTCTCTGCCACGTGTATCGTCCAGGATAAATAGTGGATCAGCCAGAATGATTGTCCAATAATGGATCGTTCGGGGCCGATTTTAAGGATTTAAATGTACTGACAAGTGGATCGTCCAGGACGATCCAGTGTATCGGCCAGGACGATGCACATAAAATGCATCGGCCAGATGATTCGACCAGGACTATCATCATGATTGCAACAGAGTTCGATCAGATCGTCCAGGACGATATAGTATCGTCCAGGACGATGAGTTACAGCAAGCACAGAAAAGGTCAGTAGATAGATTTTGAAAAGAATTTGCCCTATCGTCCAGGACAATAATAGTATCGTCCAGGACGATGTGAATATAATTTTAAAACCAAGGAAAAGATGGTGATCATCAAGGCCCTTAAAAATAAAAGAAAATAAAATCAGACAAAAACACAGTAATAGAAAGCTAAAAACAACGAAAATAAAATAGAATATTTTTGAATTTTAATTTTTATATTTTTTTTATCAAGGCTTCATATGAGAAGTTCTCATATAATTAAATTTTAGAGTTCCACAAGATTAAGGAGTTTAGCCAATCCTAATCAGACAAATGTAAAATATCCGATTCTGTTAACCCTAGATCAGACATTCCTTATGGTACAAATTTTCTTTTGAAAAACAAAAAGGTTTAACTCAGAATAAACCTAATTGGGCAAAAAGAAGATCCAATCAAAACTTGTTTACATAGAAAAAATCTCATAAATAATAAAACAAAGTAATTTGTCTCAATCAAGGAATTTGAAATCATCAAACACCCAATGAGTTTTTTAAGTTTTAAAAGTTTAGAAAAGAGAGGATATCTTACATTTAGTGGGCTCATTTTATGCCTCTTGTCACTTTGATTGGCTCTCTGAGCATCTTTTGATTCTTTGATACACTTTTGTGTATATTTTTTTTTTCAATTTGGCATCATTGGTCTCTTTCCTTTTTAATTCTTGCAAGCTAAAAACTCGTTAATCAACCCTTAAAAACAAAACTTAGTTGTGAGTATATTCTCCAAATATTAGAGAATAGGAGCTCTCTCTCTAACATAGGGAAGAACAATCCACAAAACAAAAATCAAAATCACGTGATAAATGTAAAGGCAAGATTTTAATTAACTTGAAAGATATATAAGAACTTTGGTTATTACGCATAAGATAAATTATTGTAGCAAGAAAAATGATCTTAATTTCAAAAACCATTGGTTAAAATGAGTTAGACTTTTGTTTAGAGAAGAAAATCATACCACAAAATAAGGTCAGAAGGAGGAAACCATTAACAGTGTTTCTCCCTTTAACCAATTTAGAAAAGCTAAACACTATCTTCAAAACTTCAAAAGTTAAAATCTTGAAAAGATTCAACAAATGGAAAACCAATTATAAAAGAAAAGAGAAAACAAAATAATATAAAATAACAACAAAGCAGAAATAAAAAATACTGAAACACATTTCAAGAAATTATTAAAGCAGCAGGTTTAAGCATTTATGAGCTGTGAGCCTTCATATGTCAAGTTATCCTATGCTCCCACAAGGTCTTTGGTGAGAGCACACCTGCAAAACTCAACAACAGTCAAATTTAGAAACCTAAACAGGTTTGGGCCTCTTCTTAGAAAAAGTAGAATGCAATGCAGGTATGGTGTGCTGTGAATCATGCACCTTAGGTCTCCACACCCGATGTGTACTACGGTGAATAGTGCAAGTGTGTGAGATGTGTCATAGCATGCTACATGAAAAACATCTAATTCCAGGAAAAGGATTTCTTAAAAGATTTGAGTTATAACGCCTCTTCCTAGGTTTTGGCTTAGAATCAAAAGTAGATGTCATCCGATTTTTCTTACATGTTTCCAAATCATTTTGAATCCTAAAGTTAGTTCTTTTTAATGCATCATTATCAATCCTCAATTTTTTCTCAATCTCTTTAGATTTCTTAAGATCAGAATTAAGTGAGGTGTTTGAAACTTTTAATCAATTATTTTCATCAATTAATTCTAAAGTCTTTTTGTTTAACTCATCAAATTCATCAAGAAGAGCCATGTGATTTGAATCAATCGTTGCATGCTCTTTTTGTAAATTCAAAATTTCTAATTTTAGACTTGCATGAGTTTTCTTGAGTTTTTTGTATGATGCATGTATTTTCTCACAAATCTCAAACAATTCATCATAGGTTGGTTTACATACCTCTTCCTCATCACTTTGCTCAAGATGATCTTTCCCCATTAAGCACAGGTTTGTAGTCTCTTCCTCTGGTTCAGTCTCAGAGGAGTCAGTACCAGATTCTGCCCAGAACGCCTTTTGGACTCTCTTCTTGTCATTCCTCGACTTAGGTTTCTCCTCACCTTTTTCCTTTTCTTTGCTTAAGTTATCTTGAAGTGTTGGGCAATCAGTTCTCACATGTCCTGGTTTCTTTCATTCATAACAAACAACACCAGAAGATTTTTTAACATGTTTATGATCCTTACCATTTCTCCAATTTTGATGATGCTTTTATTTCTTCCTTAGAAAGCTATTGAATTGCCTTGTGATGAATGCAACTTCATCGCTTTCAGACCCGGAAGATTCAGAATCTGATTTGTGTGCCTTTAGTGCAATTGTTTTTTCCTTCTTTTTCTCACCTGCATCAAGATTTCTTTGATTCACCCCTTGCTCATAAGCAATGAGTGAGCCAAGTAAGTTATCAATTGAATAAGTATTCAAATCCTTAGATTCAGTGATTGCAGTGATTTTAGCATCATATGATGAAGGCAAGCATCTCAAAATCTTGTTTACTTTTTCAAAGTTTGAAAGTTCTTTTCCTAATGCATGCAGTGAAGTAACTATCTGAGTCAATCTAGTATACATGTCAGAAATCAATTCATGAGGTTTCATTGGAAAAAGTTCGTAGTCATGCAAGCGAAAATTCAAACGGGATTGTTTAACTTCATTAGTGCCTTCATAGGTGATACACAACTTATCCCAAATTTCTTTACCAGTTTTGCAAGTAGAGACACACATGTAATCCTCAGATTTTAAAGCACAGAAAAAGCAGTTCAAACATTTTGCATTCAATTGAGCTAAATCTCGTTCATCAAAAGTCTATTTGGTAAAAGCAACTTCGGTTTTAACACCATTAATTTCACGAGAAGGTGGAGAATAACCTTCTTGAATAAGCATCCACATGCGATAATCAGTAGATTATAAAAATGTTGACATGCAGGTTTTCCAAAAATCAAAAGATAGGTTATCGATCAGGGTAGGTTGGGTAATGGAATACCCTTCCGTAGTGTTACGATTCCTAAGGTTAGCCATGGATCAAATTTAAAAAGTTTTAAAACTTAAATTTTCGAATCCCGCTCTAATACCACTTGAAAGTTTGTTAGGGATGTTAAGCCCTATGAACTTAGTCCCAAGCTAACCAAGAGGGGGTGGATTGGTATTTTAAAAATTTCTTTTCACAAAGAACAAAAATCACATAAACCAAAATCACGCCACGAGAAAAATAATGCGGAAATAAAAGTGCGGAAGCATGAAAACAAGAACACCGAGATTTATAATGGTTCGATCAACTTGACCTACGTCCACTCCTTGGAGGCACTCTCCAAGTATTACACTACAAAATGTGACTCTCCTTTAGCCCCCACGGCTAGGCGGAGAAGCCTTCACAAGAACCTTTTTTTTGCCACCCCGGCAAGGCAGAGAACCTATCTCCTTTTGCTTCCTCCTGAAGCTGGCAGAGAACTAACAACCAGATGCTTACTCCTTACCTCTACCGAACATTCCATGCACGAGAAACTCTAGATGAAGAAGAAGCAGAGCGATCCTTGAAGCAACCCTTGTGAATACCCTCACAATCTCCCCCTCACAAGATCCTCTCTCTCTTCTCTCTCTCTCAAGGCCATCTCAGGTCAAGGAAGCAGCCAAAGGTTATTCAAAACATTAAACAAGAGCTCTTAAATATAAGAGCTTCAAAGGAGCTCATTAATTGCAAGTTGCCGACATTATCATCCAAACCGATATGGACATCGGCCTAGCCGATCAGTACAAAACTCATAAGATCGGCCAGAGCATCGCCCTGAATTCAAAACTGGACGATTGAAAATTGGCTTGATCATCCAGGCCGATATCACGATCATCCTGGCCGATCATTTCAAATCAGAGAAAAATCGTCTTGAGCATCGCCTTGTTTACAAGCTGGCCGATCCCGATCGTCTAGGAGTAACTAAGGATTTTGAATATATCGTCCTGACCAATCCTGTGATCGTCCAGGATGATGTGATCATATCAATCATGCTTAATTTCTCCCTTGTATTCCTAATCAATTAAGGCATAATTTTTTAATATCGTCCAGGCTGATCATTTATCGTCCTGACCGATTATTTAAAAATACAGTATACCTTAATTATGTATGGCGGCAACTTCTTTCTATTTTGAGCGTATCGTCCTGGCCGATACACGTATTATCCAGGCCAATATATTAATGTAGGTTGCCTTAATTAAGAATCCATATTTAGACTTTATGTTTTAAGCCTGATCGTCAAGGATGATGTAAATATCATCCTAGCCGATATGAGTAAAAACAGAAATTCTAATTCTCTCAAGTGAGTGTGTGTAGGGTTACTTAGCATCAGTCTCTTTGATAATTACAAATAGACTCAAGAAGAGAAAAACAAAGTACAGACTGACTCAACCCTAAACCTACGCAATCTTGAACTGGCTTCGTTTGTTCATCTGATCTTCGATTCCTGAAAAGTTAGAAGCAACAGGAAGTCTAAGTGTTTGTCAATCATCAAAACATAAGTCATGAAAATAGATTTGGAACATAGTATAACGGCAAAAAAGGGAATCTGATACAAATAGGAGCAGAGATCCCCTTGAGGGAATAAGGATCGAATGCAGAGGACGACCTATCCGTACCGATAATGTAGCCACCGACATACCACAGTCCACCATTGAGAATTTCCTCCATAGCCTCCTCCGTCTTGAACAAACAAAGAATTCAGTTCATGCCAATTGACGTTAAATGGAATCTGCCATACTTGCTCCACTGCCTTCTCAGTTCTATACTACAAACTGGGAACGACACATAATTACCCAAAACTTTAATTACAACAGAATGTCTTAGAACTTGTTTATTTTTTTCTTCCATATCCGAATTCAACCTAACTGCAATCCCATATTCCGATAATTCAACTTGTTCCCTGTCAAATTTGATCTTGATGTGTTTCAGCTTTGTCCAGGCTTCAATAACCTCCTTCATATTTTCCTGTTTATTGTGATCTTCCACCACGATTCTGCCATTCATCGACTCCTTTCTAGAATTCTTTCTAAGATCAAGATTATCTTCCCACTTTTGAACATTCACAAGTTTCAAATCATTATCCCCATACCGATCCTCATTCGTCTTAGAGGTTCTAGAAAAGCTATAATCATTCAAGAATCCATCACCTGATTTTGAAGAATCAAGAATGTGTGTACCTGGCATCATAGGATCCACATTCCTCCTAGCTGCTGCATCATCCACAATCGCTTTCTTTCCCTTGCCTTCAACCACAGGATGACAAGTCAGAGGTCTCACCCCTTCTCTAATAATCACCCCATTCACGCCTCTACCAAAAGTTCGTAGAGGGCCTGGAGGTCGCAAAGCAGCCATGACATCAGCAGAGAATGCCTATGATCATCCAGTGGCTGCTCCACCAGCTTCAAAAAACCATGGGAAATCACGATTGAAACACGAAAAATGGAGTTTTCCATACTTTCTTACCTAAACTTCTAAAGTTTTGCATTATTGTATTTATGCCTATCTTTTGCCAGGTAAAATTATTAGTGAAGTAACTGTGCATGCTCTGATTGACTATGCTATTCAAGTGGCTTACTCAATAGATGTAGGAAAGCTCATTTATTCTTTTTTTACATAAGTTATCAGGAGCACTACTTCTATGGTTAGGGTACCCTTATTTGATTTATGCATTACATGTTAATATTGGTGTGAGAGTAAAGGGGGGGGGGGGGGGGGGGGGGGGGGGGAACCAAATTAAGGAATAGCTTTTTCTTATTTCTGCCCTTACCAAATGGAAAATTTTGAGTTTTAAAAAGGTAGGAGGAGGTGATGTTTAGGGACGTCTGCTTGAGCCCAGATCATCCAGTAGGCTTGGCAACAATGGTGGAAGTAGGAGTTTTAGGACTCCTAAATCATTAGGAGATGAGGTGGATGAATTGAAAGAGAGGATGGATTTGGTGACTAACTTTTTTGAGGAAAATAGTGCATAGTAGGTTAATTACTCTAGTATGTAGGAAAAGCAGTATCACTACCAAGCTAATTTTGATGAGGCTTTGGTAGGGATATTTGGGAGGAGCTCCTTTATGGAGAATCCTAAAAAACAGTAGCTCCCTACTACTCCAAAATACCAATCCTTTATGTGGACCCTACCAGATGATGATGATGATGAGGAGGAGGAGGAGGAGGAGGAGGATTCTTACTCCGAGGGTTAGGAGTCATTATTTTTTGTTATTTTTATTTGGTTATTCTTGGCTTAGTTGAGAGGATAAAGTTGGAGTTTACTATTTTTATTTGTATCATGTTTTTCTTGTTTTTCTTTCTTTTTCATTTCTTTTACTTGTTGGAGATCCCACTGATGCTGTGATGCGTTGATGTATTGTAATAGCCATGAGAAGAATTGTGAATTATGCTGGAGATTGATCATGGGAGTGGTTCCTCAAGCACTAGTTATCTTTTGTTACTATTTTTAGTGGACTATATTCATTTCCTTAGGTTTTATATCATTCTATAAAAAGCATGTTTTATTTCATATTAGTTTTCTTTTATTTTAGTATAATATGTTATATTATTTACATTTAATTTAAATTCCTAACTATTAATAAATTATAATAAATTATCCTCTACAAATACTTGAATTTTGATTATTTATTTGGCTAAAATAAAAATGATAATTAAAAATTTTATAAATTAGGATAATAATAAAATCCTAAATGATAGTTTGAATGAGCAATGCATAATAATTCATCATTTGAAAAGCTTAATAATTAACTAAGATAGATCAGTGAAGCTATTAACTTGATTTAAATTTAGAAGCTATTAACATTGACTACTAAATTTAAAAAGGAATAATTAAGTTTTAGGACATTATGTGGGTAGCTTAAATTAGGAAGATCATAGTAAACTTGAAAATGGTAATCATAATCATATTGAATCCATACATTAAATCAATTAGAGTTATAAGAGGATGAAAGAAAATTTGATATTCAAAATCATTAAATTTGTACTCCACAAAGTATGAAAGAAAGAATATTATGAAAATTCTAAAGTGATATGTGATAAGGAGAAAGATGAGTACATTAAAACAATTATGCCTATTGAAGAATAAATTTAAATACATCCTAATACTTAAATAAAAAAGAACAAGGTAAGTGAACTACTACATATGATGATGCAGTAATGTACTTCTAATTTAACTATAAGCACAACTAATCTCTAGGTTATATTATTCATTTCTAAATTTATAAGTCAATTTTATACTTACATAGATAGTGGATAGATTAAATATAAGCAATAGGAACAATGATAAATTGGGACAATTGTTATGAAATTTTAAATTAGAATCATAACTTTATTCATTCAATATTACATCAAGATTAGGGTGAATATTATATTTTAGTAATTTTAAATTATCAATTTTTATTTTGGCTATTAAATAATCAATTTGTGATTTAATCATTGCATGAGGACAAACAAAAGTTTAAGCTCAAAATATTTTTTTTAGTGTAAATTATATACTATTTATTGTACTTAAATTCAGTAAAAATCTATTATTTAGTTATTTTTGTGTAGGAAATGTATTGGAAAGGAAAAAACTACATGTGTTGAAAAGCACTATAACTCCATCATACAAAACACCATAATATTATGATCATCAACATCGAGGTGCCTAATCTATACATTACAGTACCAGTTTCTCTATTTTTTAATTCCACAATAACGTTAAGGTCAGCATCGTTGCATAACACAACACCACTGTACCCAAATTTGGCACTGCAGTATTAAAGCCTCATGAAAATGAGCTCTAGAGCACTAAGCTTTGCAACACCTTAGTGTTGAAAGTCATATTCAAGTGCCATAACACTTAAATTCTTGAGTGCTGTGGTGTAGTTATCGAGATGAAAAGCCACATTATCTTAGCCAAAACATATGTTACTTTAGCCATTAACCATGTTAAGTCAGTGATGGGGTATGTATAGTAAGCTATATAATTATGAAATAATTTAGGGCTCTATCAACCCCTAATAATGCTTAGGTTTTCTTTAATGCAAAAATTATAAAAACCCCACTTAATGAACGGAAGTATACATGATAAATCAAGTAATTAAGTGATAGAGTAGAGTAATGATCCCACAAGAAAGATATGCTCACTTTTAAACACAAATATTATCCACTAAAATTATAACAATTATCCTACACAATAAAAATTGATAATATGGAGATTCAATTCCTTTTATAAGATTAGATTAAAGTTAATGAATACACTATATAAATATAAAATTTTGGATTGATGAACATAAATAACATATTCTTCAAAATAATTTTCTTTTAATTGTTTTGCTATTCAGAGCATATGCATTCCTAGATCTCTGTCAAGCTTGTAGGAAGAAAGGATGTCCACAAAATTCCTATGTTTATATCATCTTCTTAAGAAATTAGTACAATTGATACCTTATGCTTAGGTATGATGCATTATAATTCAACATTCTTGGTTATGCCTACTTCCCTACATTAAGGCCCCATATTACACCTAATTTTAACTATACATATGGCCACTAAATGCATTAAATTAAGATATGGTAATATTAAAAATATCTTTTTAATTATTTAAGGAATAAGGGAACTCATTAGTACTATATATGATATTTACATCATCAATCCAAAATTAGAGAATTTAACCAGACATGGAGTAGAATTGAAGCAAACTCATTTTCATTAATATTATGATAGAAAGAAAATACAAACGATAGATAATCCCATAATGCTTCAATGGTTCTCCTCTACACTCTTTATCTTTACTTACATATTTGCTTCTATAAATATAAGCCAAACACTCTAATAATGGTACCTAGTACTACTCTAAATTTCTTAATTATCACCCTAAGGGAAATTCGAAGAAGCACTCTGAATTATATTGAAATTATATAAGTGACTGAAGTCACTTACAAACATAACTTAATGATATATAAGAAAGCACAAAGTAGGCATCTATCATTGCATCGTTAGAAAGATTTACACTGCTGCACCCAATAAATGTATTAACACAGCTGCACTACTTTTTTAGCTTAACTGTGATATGGATCAATTACTTAGTGAATAGTTGATTCATTTTGCTGATAGATAATGCCTTGGGAAATTACAACCACAATTATGCAGTGCTACTTACCTTTGATCTCCATGGCATGGAAAGAGCAACTTTGGTGCCAAGGCATTATAGAGAGTGACACTACAATTCTATCTAACACATAACATGAAACTGTAAAGCTAAACTTTTGATGTCGTGGTGCTATTTGACAGAGAAGTTGGCATTGCAACATCAATATTTAGGCACTTTGGCAGTGTCTTTGATGGTACCATAGTATTGTTTATTCTGAAGGCATGAAGCTATCCAAAACTTAGAATTTTAGGATTTCTTATATTTTTATTGCATAATAATACTTAAATAAAACATTTTCTTGAACAAATAACACCGTGGCACCATGCCAAAGACTTGTTATTATTGTGGGCTAGAATATACAGGGCAATAGAGTTAGAGTTTTATGTCTTAGCTATGTATGGATATGTAGCTCATACATAAAGAACATCAGATTTTTTACATGGAAATCCCTGGAAGGGGAAAAAGCCATGGGGCCTAGCCCAGTTGAAAAGGATTCCACTAGAATTTGAGTTAAGTACTTTGGGCTGAATTGTTCTTAGGGCGATTTGATTACAAATGTCAACCATATGGTTATACTCTAGTGATAAATAGGGATGAAATTCTAGTGTCACTTGGTGGTATGATAGAAGTCTGACCTTTAGTTGCTGGTCTGACAGAAGTTCTGTTGTTAGTCAATAATCTAGTGGAATTTTGGCATCATGCGATGGTCTAGTGGAACTCTGGCATCAGGCAGTGGTCCAGTAGAAGTTCATGTGACTATTGGTGGTCTTGTAGAACTCTAACATTAAGTTGTAGTCCAACATAACTCTAAGGATCAAGTGGTGATCCAATGGAACTCCAAGCAGTAGGTGGTGGTGTAATAGAACTCCAGTGTTAGGTGGTGGTCCATCATAACTCTGGGAATTAGGTGGTGGAACTCTGGCATTAGGTGGTGGAACTCTAGTGATAGGTAGTGATTTAGTGGAACTTTGGGTTTAAAGTGGTGGTCTAGCAGAACTCTGGCATCGATGGTTGTTTGGTAAAAGTCTAGCTTCAGGTGGTGGTTCAGTGAAATTCCTAGCGATGGTTAAGGAGGAGCAAAGGGGAAAGAGCAATATCCGATCTCTCTCTATTTTCATTTTTCTTTGGGTCCCTCATAAAGAGAAAGGAGGAATTTATTTATAGATTTCCTAGAGTTGTATGACCCACAAATAGATAGAAAATAAAGGGAATTTTATGAGTGGTTTGTGTGGATGGCCAATGTTGATTCCCTTGATCGTGGATAGTTTACTGGATATTTGAATGTTTTTTTTATATGAAAATTTAGTGATCTTGGGCTCATTGGATTAACCTCATTGAGCCACTCAATTCAACTATAAGCATGTCTTGTTTGGAAACTGTTGGTAATCTGAATTATGGATTGAACATTCCAATATTGCTTTGAGTCCTTGATTTGGACCCATTTGGGCTCAGATTGAGAATTGGTGTCACTGGATTCATATTTTTGAGACATTAAGTTTGACTATAAATTTGCTGAAATTGGTGTTTGGATGATACCAATTTCAATTTTGGAAGTTTCTAACTTTATTTTGCCTTAAGATTCGTGTCCGATCAAGATAATTTTTTGAAAATATATTAACTCTAAATAGACTTTCAGTGTCAATTTTTATAGAGTTCTATCACTTGAGAAATAATTATAATTTTTAGTGTTTTTTTGGTACCCCATTAAAGTAAAGTTTAAGGGAGGCTTGGGAAGTGAAAGATACTTTTATTGGGAGATCTTAGCTTATCTTGTGAGAACAACTCTATTATTGGAGAAAGAATGAGTATGGAAAATATCAATTGATCCTTACAGGTGACAATTTTCTTTACTACTTCTCTTGAATATCTTCTTTTATTGAATGAAATGAAAATGAGTTTACTTATTGTATCTTCCATATATGGCTAGATCTTTAGCTTTACGCTAATGATTTAAAAGCATAGTAAGTTATAAAATTGTCTCTTGCGCCTTGAATAAATATATAGATATTTTAAATAGGTTCCATTATTCATTTTATGTATACAGTGGCCATGTATGTATAATATATCTAGTGTTATGTATAAAATTGATGGATAAATGTGATGGAACTCGATCAATATGAATTAGGTTGTTAGACCTAAGTAAATGTCCCAAGGCTAACCAAGAGGGGGGGTGAATTGGTAATTTAAAAATTATACTTCTACTCTTGGATTTTTAGAAAACCTTTTTTATTATTAATGCAAGTTAAATTTAAAGTTTAAAAAATAAACTTTTCAACCAGAGTAAATAACTTGCAATGAAATTAAATGCTGAAGAAAAATAAGAAACAACACACCAGATTTATAGTGGTTCGGTCAAACCTTGTCCTACGTCCACTCCCCGGAGGCATCCTCCGAGTATTACACTAATACCACAAAGTGACTCTCCTTTTGCCCCCACAGCAAGGCGGAGAAGCCTGTTCAAAATCACTTTCACCTTCCCCGGTGCGGCGAAGTAGCCGGGTTCTTTGACACCAAAGAAATCTTCTTCTTGACAAAACTTCCCTTAAGACCCTTGAATCCGATGGTACTGAAGTGCAAGTTCGCTGGAGCAACCATGTGAATATCCCCTCCACACTTCCTTAAAATCCCCTTCAAGGATCTTCTCCCTCTCAAACTCCACCCTTTCCTCTCTCCGTTTCAAGTTCTCTCTTCTAGTTTTCTCCCAAAGAACGAAGACACAATGGCTGTCAAGGATACACTTTGTCATCCTTTTACACTCTCCAAGTGTCAGCAAAGAACCGGACCGATGTTGTTGAACTTCACCGAAACAAAGAGATCTTCTTCTTCAAGTAACCTTGTGAATCCCTCACAAACCCCTCACTTGATCTCTCACTCTTCACTCTTACAATCTCTCCCAAACTCTCACTCTCAATGATCTCTCTCAAGAGAAAACAACTCCAAAGGTACTTGTAATAGTTTATAGGACTCCTTATATAGAAAGGACATGAAAAACCGCTCAAAAAACAGCTAAAAACATGTTTTTCTGCGCATTGGATCGTCCCGTACGAAATTGAGTTAGTACGGATGAACTGAGTAAAAAACTATCCCGTACAAACCATTTCTTCATCTGTACGAACAAATTTTGTCCTGGATGAAATTGGTTCGTCCCGGGACGAAAAATTTCGTCCGGTACGAACGGTTATATCAAAAGTCGGTTTCGAAAACTGCAGAACATTGCCAGAAACTGCCATAGTCGGTTCCCATCGTCCTGGACGAACTGGACTTCGTCTGGACAAAATTTTTATAGTGAGAAACTCGTCCTGGGATGAAAAATGATTTCGTCTGGACAATCCTTCCTTAGAAAAATTTTCCAGTTCAGTTCCTGTCTGTTCTATTGCTCTTACAAGGAGATAACTAATCTGATCGTCCCGTACGAACAATGTTCATCCCGTACGATCAGTATAAAATCTTTTTTCAAGATCTCCTTTAAGTGTGTGTAAATTTATTCACTCAATTACAATCACTCCCTGTCAAATTTAATTCAAATAAAAAGTACAATCTTCAAATTCATAAAGTATCTCATGCTGAATCTGATTTGAAGTCTTCATAGTCTGGGGTTCAATTTTCCTGAAATATTAGTACACACAAGAGCAAAAACAAATCTTCCAAAAAATGTTAGGAGATAACAACACATAAAACAATAATATTTGGAATCATCAAAACTATACAAGTTGCAAGAATGTAAAATATGCAAATAGCAACTTTCCTAACAAAATGGTGGAATAATTAAGATTATTGAAATGAAATGTTAGCATGCCTTAATATAGGATGTTTGAATATTCTAGAATTTATGGAGATAATAAAATTATAGGAAGGCTATAAACCATTCCTTTCACCCTTACAAGAATGATAGAGATCTAGGGATGCATATACTCTGATCCATATCAAAATTTAAGAGTCTCATTAGGAAAACTATGTTGTTGTATTAATTGGTCCAAAATATTTTATCTTCATTACTATCAAATATTCTTGCAAGTTTTTTTTGAGTGATATAAGCTCAAACATGTCCATTTTTTTACTTTCAGTAGGATAAATTGTGCATTTGAGTTAAGTAGTGTTAGTTTAATTGTAATTAAGTAGAACACTTTCTCTTGGTATTGACATTGTACTCTAACATTTTATTTTTTGATCAACACGTATACTTGTGTGTTTTAGTGGGCTTTCATTATTTTATATGAAAGAAAATCTAAACATATTTCTAAATCATTTCAAAGCAAACATAAATATAAGTCTAGCCACATTAGTAGGGCTTCAGTTGATATTCAGAAGGGATAATTAATCATGAGAGTTGAAGATTAAGTATTCACTTTGAGTGTGACAAAATATATAAGGCTTCCTAAGGATTAGAGTGAGGATTGTTATTGAGTGATTTTAGTTGATGCTTATGTGGAGGATCTTATGGATGAGATGTTGGATAAGTCATTTGGAGATGTCATTATTTGAGGATGACTTAGGAGAGTTATATTAAGATTCTTGTTAGAGGAAGCTAATCAACTGAAAGCTAACTTGTAAAGAAATTTGATTATGAAAAAAGTAGTAAAGAAATATATCTTAAAATGGTTAGATGTAAGTATCATTTATCCTATTTTTGAGAGTGATTAGGCTAGTCCAATTCACTGTGTACTAGAGAAAAGAAGGTTAACTATCATTATCGATGAGAAGAATGAACTTATTCCTACTAGACTATGACATGGTAGAGATCATTTTCATTGCACTTTAATAATCATATGTTATATAGATTAGTTTGGCATCCTTTTTATTATTTCTAAGATGCCTTTTAAAGATACCATAATATTTTAATTACCTCACAAGATCGGAACAAAATAACATTCTTAAGTACTTATGGAACCGTTGCGTAGGATTATGCAATGCCTCTACGACACTTTAATGATGTATGATTTCTATATTTTTGGATTTAATATAACATGGTATTGAAATTTTTATGAATGAGTTTTCATGTTTTGAAATGTCTATTGATGTTTATCTATATCACTTAGAATTTGTCTTGAAGAGATGTGAGAAAACTTATCTTCTATTAAATTGGGAAACATACTAGTTTATGTTTAAGGAAGGCATTATCCTCATATATAAAATCTATGAGAGGGGTATGGAGATCAATAAGAAAAATATCCAAGTGTTTGAGAATTTTCCACCTCAGTTTTCTAGGTCATGCCATATTTCCAAACATTTTATCAAAGATTTTTCAATAATTATTAAATATCTATGTTATTTACTTGAGAATGGTATATCTTTTGAATTAATTATGACTATTTAACTACATTTAAGAAACTCAAGAAGTGCTTAATTATTGCACCTATCATCATTTCACCTGAATGACCTCTAAATTTTCAATTGATGTGTGATGCTAGTGACTATACCATTGAAGCAATTTTAGGAAAAAACCAGTCATGCTATTTATTTTGCTAGTAGAACATTAAATGAAGCCATAAATTATTTACACTATTATTGAAAAATAATTTCTTGTAATATTTTTTCCTTGATAAATCTAGAACATATTAATTAGCACCATAGTTATGATATTTACTCATCACTCTTTCATTAAATACTTGTTAGCTAAAAAAGATTGATTAGATGTATTTAATTGCTATATAAATTTGATATAGCGATATTATATAGAAAAGGATCTGAGTTTCAAGAGTTCAATCGTTCATCTAGGTTAACAAGGGTATGTTTTGAGCCTAATGATAGTGAAATTAATGAATTATTCCCTAAAAAGGATTTTTTTGGAAGGCGTTCATTATATGTTCCTTAGTATGCTGACATTTTGAACATCAATGTTAGAGAGTAATCATAGTTAATATGTCATATAAACAAAGGCATAAATTTATACACGATGCAAATTTTATTTTTGGGATGAGCCATATTTATTTAGGAAGGGTAAGGATAAAATTATTAGGTGGTGTGTCCTAGAAGATGAAATTGAAACAATTATTAGTTAATGTCATGATTTTGAGTATAGAAGGCATTTTGGAGGGTTTAGAACTGCTTCTAAAATATTCAATCTAATTTTTTTAGCCTACATAATTTAAAGATGTGATTGATTATGTTAAAAGATGTGATAAATGTTAGAGGATATGAAATATTTGAAAGAAAAATGAAATGCCCCTTAACTAAATGTTAGAAGTGGAGATTTTTTATGTTTGAGAATTAGACTTAATGGGTCTTTTTGTTTAGTCTTATGGAAGTATATATATATCTTTATGGATAAAAGGAATAATAAACAACCAAAAATAATGCTCATATAGTAATTAAAATTTTAAAGAAAATATATTATTAGATTTGGAATATCTACGCTCATCATTAGGGTGGGGATAGTCATTTCTATAAGAAGAGAATATAAAATTTAATTTTCAAATATATAATCAAAGATAAGGTAGCAACTGTTTATAATCCTCAAGAGGATTTTAGTGAAAATTTTGAGTCCAAATATTGAATGATTGGACATTAAGATTAGATGATGCACTTGGGCTTGCAGGAATTCTTATAAAACCTTAATTAGAATGTCTTTCTATACATTAATTTTTGAAAAAGATTATCACTTGGCTTTATCGTTAGAGCACAAAGCTTATTGTGTGGTGAAAGAATTGAATTATAATCGTTAGGATGCTGAAGAGAAAAGACTTATACAATAAAATGAGATGGAAGAATTTTAAAAGATGCCTATGAGAAATTAAAACGTTGCATGATCATAAGCTTATTATGAATGAATTTAAGGTTGGAAAAATTGATGTTGTATAGTTTGAGGTTGAAATAATTTCCAGGATGCTTAAGTCCAAATGGTCTGTCCCATTTACTATTATTAAGGTGCACCCGTATGAAGCTGTAGACATAAAAGATTAGAAATCTTCCCAAATCTTTAAAGTTATGACATATAAAGCAAGATAAAATTAAAATAAACATCAAACAGTAGTTGTAATAATCAAAACTCATGGTCAATCTCAAATTGTTACAATCTCCACCATTTTGATGATAATAAATAATGTCGGTTGGAATTTTAAGTTTGCAAGCTTAAATTTTTATTTCCTAATGAGCTCTCCTCCTCACCAAGTAATTTTATTTAAAAATATAGAAAAGTATTTATTATATTTCTTATTTTTTAATTTTTTTAGTTTTAATTTTAATTTTTATTTTCTTAATGAGCAAGAGCAAACAATAATCATAATAAACACTAAAAGCAATAACTTAACTAGATTCATGAAATATGAATAATAGAAATAACACATTCACCACTCCCCTTTTGACATCACAAAAAAGAGGATCTATAGGAAAATGATAGTATGAAGCAAATGAAAGATTAGAAATTGAAAGAATAATCAACCACACACTACAATAGATAAAACATTACAAACTACTCATAAGAGGCACCTTAATAAGGTGGTGGTGGTGGCTAGAAGTGATAACGAAATGAATCAAACAAATCACTAAATGAAGCCTGACCAACCTCGTATTGTTGCTACTACCACTAATTCCAGTGAGATGAAGACTCCTTGATATGTTTCTCCAGTCATAACTCTAATTAATAAAAGCACTTAACCCACAAGTTAGAAGGTGGTTATTAAAAAATTTGGTGCTGGTGCCTCTGGTGGTTGTGCTCTCTCTTCCTAATCATAATCATGCACCTCTATAGGATTTGTATAATGATAAGTGGTATAATGATAAGTGTAAATAGACCGAGAAGTGGTATAATAATAAGTGTAAATAATATGTTATTTTATGTGTTATATTTTTAGTGAAGATATGTTATTTTGTGCATAAAAAATATAAAAAATTAAAAAAATCAAGTTTTATATAGCATCGTAGTGTTGGAACAAAAAGCATTGCAACACCATCAAAGACACCACCGGAGCACCAAAACATGAACATTGCAATGCTATTTTCTATGTTGTACATCACTACGATAGTTAGATATAAACTTTACAACATCGAGTGTTCTATTGTATAGCACTGATGTGTGAGAATCAATAATAACTCGATTCCTAAATTGCACTTCCGGTGTCACAATGTCTAAAAGTTAACAACAATGTGACATAACAGTTGTAACATTCAAAGGACATGTTGTATCAATGAAGCAAAATGATTGTTCATTAAGTAACTTATCCATATAAGAAAGCACTGCAATGGAATAAGAAAAATAGTGCAATGATGTTAGTTCATTTATTGGGTGCAGCGGCATCGATTTTTATAGCACCACGGTGCTAGATGTTGATTTTTATTTACTATAAATAGTAATTATGTTATGTTTGTAAGAGAGTTTAGTCACTTAGATAATTTTAGTATAATTTAGAGTGCTTCTTTCAATTATCTTAGGGTGATAACTAAGAGAATTTAGAGAAGTACTTGATACCATCATTAGAGTTTTTGGCTTGTGTTTATGGAAGCAATTTTATAAGTAAAAAGAAGTGTAGAGGCGATCCATTAAACCAATCTGGTTATGACTATCTTTTGTATTTTCTTTATATCATGCTATTAATGAAAATTAATTTGCTTCAACTTTTCTCCATGTCTTGCTAAATTCTTTAGCTCTAAATTGATGAAGTAAGTATCATATAAAGTACTAATGAGTTTTCTAATTCTATAAATGATTAAAATAATGTTTTTAGTATGACCGGATCATAATTTAATGCATATATTGGTCAGATGTGTCTTTAAAATTAGTTGTAATATGGTGACTCGATAGAGGGAAGGAAGTATAGCTAGGAATATTGACTTAGTATGCATCATGTCTAGGCATAGGGTATAAAACATACTGAATTCTTAAGGAGATGTAATAACCATAGGAAGTTGAAAGACATTATTTGTTCCTGTAAGCTTAATAGAGATCTAGGAATGCATATGCTCTAAATAGCATCAAAATAAAATAGATTCATTAGGAAAAAATATGTTACTTACATTTATCAATCTAAAATATTATATCCATGTAGTGTATTCATTTTCTATAACTAATTTTATTTTATTGATTGAATCTCTATGAAAACTATTTTTATTTGAGTAGGATACTTATTGTAATTTTAGTAATTAGTACTAATGAATTTTAATTAAGTATATCTTCCTCATGGGATTGATACTCTATTTTATCACTATATTACTTGATTTGGCACACATGCTTGCTTATATTAAGGGGTGTTTTAATAAAATTTTATATTAAAGAAAACTTGAGCTTTGTTATGGATTAATAAGGCCCTAATGCATTTCAAAATTCTATAGGTTACTTCACAATGCCATCAAGATTTTGGCATTGTTACCGAGGAAGCATTTTTCTCATCATAGAATTTTTACCTCATTATTGAATTAATTACCTGATTTGACTTTCCAATATCATTAATATTATATATTGTTTATAATTGCATTAGTGACTATTTTGAATCATTTTGCATTTTATTTTATAATAATAATTAAAGTTATATTTTTAAAAATTAGAACCTTAAATCTAATGACTAGCACCGTAGCACCATTTATTTTAGCATTGCAGTGCTTAGCCATTAAAGTTAAAATGTGCGAGTTGCTAAAAAAATCAAAGTGCCAATGCACGAATATAAATTTATTTATTAAAATTAGGTAAGCATTATGGCTTTATTAAAACATCATAAGTGTGTCGTTTAAAGTGCCATAATAGTTTTAGACATCAGTGTTATAAAGTTGACATGTGTCAAACACTAGGATAGTGGCCTGTCCCCAAAGTGACATTCCAATTTCCTAGACCTAGCACCACTGCACCATTTGGTTGCACTCTTGTAGAGTCTACGATATTAAGCACCACAACACTTTATCTCATAGTGATCCAACGCTTAATTTTGTTATACGAAGGGGCTCCATTTTTAAATTTCTTTACCACTCTCCATTTCCCTCCAACTTCTAATCTCTCTAAAAATCTCTTAGGAAGGATGGCCCTAAAGATGTTTGGAAAGAATAAATATTCCTTTAATTTTGATAAGAGAAGATTTATTTTTGTAGATGAAGAATCAAAATTTGTTGATTCAATTGTGACTAAACCACTATTTCCTGAGCGAGGATTTTAACTTCTTACTCTACCTATCATACAAATTATTATAAGTAGAGGGTGGGAAAATTTTTTTGAAGAACAGTATGCTGCAATAATAAATATAGTGCATAAATTTTTTGCGAATGGGAAAGGGGCATTTGATAATAAGTGCTATGTTAGGGATAAGTGGTTCCCTTTGCTTTTGTAGCCATCAATAAGATTTATTGACTTGAATATTTTGAATATGATTAGTACAACTCATTTATTAATACTCCAATAAATCCTAATGAAATTTTAAATGATTTGTGTAGACCAAATAATGGAGCAATTAAAAAAAAAAAGATAATAGGATTATTAATTTACCTATCTCATATATGACCCAAACCTCTAAATCCTAACATTATTTCATTTCTGCCCATCTATTGCCTAGCTGAAAGATAAGTGAAGTTACTCGTAATCGAGCCATTTTGAATTACTCAATAAAATGGGGTACTTAATTGATGTAAGAAAGCTTATATCATCATCACTCATGTACAACATTAGGGGTATTACATAAAATTTCAAGAAGGTTATGATACCTCAAAGAATAAGCTCGAGGCTAACCAAGAGAGGGGGGGGGGGGGGGGGGTGAATTGGTTATTTAAAATTTCTTTAACAAAAAGAAAATCATTTTTTAACTTTTTAAATATCTAAAAACAAATAATTTTTACCTCTTTATGTGGAAGCAAATTAATTTCACAATAAAAAGAAAATCAAAGTTTTCAACCACATAGTTAATTAGAAAAAAAAGTGCAAAAATAATAACAAAGCCCTAAATTTCAATTTGTTGTTTAGGATTATCTAGTACAATCCTACAATCATCCAATATGATTAGTACAAAATAACCCTTTTAGACGATATAAACTAATTATCCTATACAATCAATTCAAGAGTTTGTACTGATCATCTATTATAATAGGCGATGATAAATCATTATCCCATGGAGCACTAAATTCGAACAATATGAAATTTGGGGGGGGGGGGGGGGGGGGGGGGGGGGGGGGGGGGGGACCATCCTATATGATTAGTTAGAAAACTATGGTATTTCATCTTATCGATAGGCAATGATGAATTATCATCGCATGCATCACTCAAGCAATACTATATGATCATCACAAATAATCTTGTACTATTTGACTAAATAAATGAACCATAATTATTCCCCTAATCACTGGTTTAATTTTGGCATGATTTTCATATATCTTATAGTACGATGTATACTATATAGGATGATTATAATAGAATTTAAATTTTAAATATTGCCTAAACTATTTTAGAAGGTTGCTTTCATAATTACAACTAATCATTCTGTATGATAAGGATCATCTAATATGATTAGTTTAATTAATCTCAATTAATAAAAGTGCCCTAATTAATAATTTTTCTAGTTAACTATTAATATAATAAAATATAAATCGTATAATATGATTAGTTTAGAAAACTCATCTTCTTCCAAATTCTTTAATTCACCGACTTGTGTGCACGTGTGCAAGGTTACTCAACTTTAGGATCCAACTAAATACATGATTGACTCAAGAAAGATAAAAACAACATAAAGGAAAAAAAAAAAATAAACTTTAATCCTAGTCTACCCAATATTGAGTTTATCAAAGTTGTAAGTGAATAGTGGACTTAAAATATTAGCGAGCAGGGAAAAACATGTTTTTTATACAATTCATACATACAAAATTCGATCGTACGGGACGATCATGGACAGTTAAAAATTGAAAATTAAAGTTTTTTGGATGGTTATTCATGTCTTTTCTATAAAAGGTTCACTTAAGACTGTCATGAAATTTTTTGTCACTTGGTCTTCGTGAATACTAAAGGGAATTTGAAAGAGAGAGTGAGAGAGAGAGTGTTTGAAGGAGATTTTTTACTATTGGAGCATGAAGGGTTCACTTGGTTACTCAAAGGTAAGGATCTCTATGTGTACTTTGTGATTTCTTCACTCTTTTCTCTTGTCCTTCTAGATTTCTCATGAGAAGGTCTTTTAAGAAGATCTGGTTCTCTGCCGACACTCGAGGAGTGTGAACAGATGAAATGTTCTATGCCTACACTTGGAGAGTGTGAACAACAAAAGATTCTCTGCCTATACTTGAAGGGTGTGAACATAAAAAGGTTCTCTGCTGACACTTGGAGGGTAAAAAAGGAGGATGGTTCTCTACCGCACTTTGTAGTGGTGGAAGAGAGTTTTTGTGAAGGCTTCTCCGCCTTGATGTTAGGGCAAAAAAAGAGACACTAGTGGTAATAATGCAATACCTGAAGTGGGAGACTTCAAGGAGTGGATGTAGGTCATGTTTGACCGAACCACTATAAACCTTTATGTCTTTTTTATTTTCGCTGCCTTTAATTTTTGCTTTTTATTTTTCTGTGGTTGAAAAATTTGTTGCAACCCATGACCCCGAGTTTGAGATTTAGATGATGATAAATAATGTCGCCTGAACTATCTATTCATTGAATATCAATTTGATTTCTGCTATTGCCTGTGAGTACTAACATTTCAGGAAGATCACAAATTACGTAGGACAATATGAAGACTCATGACTGGTTAGATTAGGAGTGTGAGTCTGAAATAATGTAATTTTTTATTTTTTTTTTTTTATTTTTTTCTTTTCTTGAGTCTGTCCACAAACTGCATGTAAAAATTGAGCAACCATGCACACATACATGGGGAGAGAGTTTTAAAAGAAAAATGTAGATTTTCTTTCTCTGTTGATCATACTGTATGATGTTTTTTGTACTGTACGATCTCATATGGTAAAATGAATTTTTGTGAACAAATTGTACCATGCGAACAATATCGTACTGTACGATGTGTTATAAATCCAAAACCCTAGCATCCAGATTAGTTTAAGTAAGTTTTATTAGCCGTTCGTACTGTATGAACATGTTCGTACTGTATAATTTTATTTGAATACTTACTTAAATTAACCCATAATTAGTGGATTAAATTGAGGACTAATCTCTGATTGGTCATTGTACTATATGAATGTGTTCGTACCATATGAAGAATAGAGACGAGTTTTGAACATCCCGTCTATCATCCTGTACAAACAGATGAGTGGAGGCTCGTATGGTATGATGTTATATCATACTGTATGATTTATTTTGCACTATTTGTAAACCTCCGTATTAGGACAAAGACTGTTGTACATATCATACTGTACGATGTCATATCGTACTGTATGATAGTAAGGGCTACTTTAAATATTTCAGGGATTTTGGAGCCTATTTTATGTATCAATTTAGTAATCTTTTTGAGAGAGACATAGAGAGGAGTACGTGATTAGAAAGGGAATCCTTGGGAGAGAGCTCTTGAGAAGTTTTTAGGGTTTGAGAGAGGAAGGAGTAGGTGAGCTTGGTGAGGGAGAAGAGGTTGAGGGAGATCACACGGTTGCTCCATTCTTGTTGCATCTTGCTCCTCCTGTGGCCCA
The DNA here is from genome assembly GCA_016618105.1 of Dendrobium huoshanense. Taxonomy (NCBI): domain Eukaryota; kingdom Viridiplantae; phylum Streptophyta; class Magnoliopsida; order Asparagales; family Orchidaceae; genus Dendrobium; species Dendrobium huoshanense. The sequence continues at coordinate 23,871,864 of CM028351.1, read as the reverse complement.
AGAAGAACTTGTGGGAGGATCTCTAAGGGGGAGACTCTTCTACATCCATGACTTCAAAGGTACTATACCTTCTTCTGGAGGGAGAAAAATGAGAAGGTACTCTGTCGTCCCCAAAAGGGTGAAAATAGCACTTGGCACTCTGCCACGCCGGGTTGGTGAAAGTGAGTCTTGTAAGGGCTTCTCCGCCTTGCCGAGGGGGGCAAAAGGAGAGCTATAGTTTGTAGTGAAATTCCCAGAGTGGAGGACTCCTAAAAGTGGATGTAGTCATGATTTGACCGAACCACTATAAAATTTACGTGTGCTTTTTCCTTATCGCTTTTAATTTTTGCTTGCACTTTATTTTCATAATATTTGCTTGGTGAAAAATTATGAAAGAAAAAGGTTTTCAATTTTTCATGTTGAGTTCAATTGATTACTTTCATATTAGTTAAAGTTTTCTTGTTAAAAATTTAAAAACATAAAAAATATTAGAACTCTTGCTTAGGATTGGAAATTATTGCAACAAATTTTCACAATTCACCCCCCCCCCCCTCTTATCAATCTAGTAATTTCAAAATTATTTTTGAAAATATAAAAATTGACTTGCTTAGTTTTTTTTTTAAATCGGTTTTGAATTTTTAATTACAACAAGAGGCGAATTTTAAATTACCAATTCACTCTAAGCTTAGGTCTAACAACCTAACTCATATTCAACAAGTTTCAACAAGTGATATCAGAGTTTTTTCTCAAAACCATAAGTTTAAACTACTTTTTGATAAATGACCATGGCTACATTTGGAAACCGAAACACACCAGAAGCTTATTCTATTACTAGATCTCCCTTATTTGACAATATTCCTTTAAATTTTTGGAAAACATGCATGTCAACATTTTTACAGTCACTAGACTATCGTATGTGGATCTTAGTTCAGGAAGAGTATACAAAACCAACTAGGTTAGTTGACAGGGTTAGAATTAAAATTCCCTTTGTAGACTAGACTATAGAACAACATGAACTAGCACAACATAATGCTAAATGTTTGAACAGTTTCTTTTGTGCTCTTAAATCTGAAGATTACATGCGAGCAGTGGCGGAGGGAGGGGGGGGGGGGGGGGGGGGGGCAATGGGGCACTTGCCCCCCCCCCCCCCCCCCCCCCCTAAAAGAATCAATTATATGTGTACCATCGAAGGAGAATAAGGAAGAGGAAATTATCATATGTACATTTTTATATGTCAGAAATATATTATTTTCTCTTATATACACGCTTGATTTAAGAGAAAGAAGTAATTAGATTAATTTAATTTTCTTAATCAAGACTAATCTATTGATATATCATCAAGGAATTATCTTGATCGGGCATGAGTCTCGAGAAAAAATCAAGTTGGAAACTTAAAAATTTAAATTGGAAACCATCTGAACTCCGATTTCAACAAACTTATAGTTGAACTGAACGTCTTGAAAATACAAACCCAATAACACCAAATTCTACTCAATCTGAGACCAAATGAGTCTAATTTAAGGACCCGAAGCACTTTTGGAAAGTTCAAAACATAATTTGGATGATAAAACAATTTCCAAGATTTATTTGCTTATAGTCAAATTGAGCGGCTCGACGAGACAAATCCAACGAGCTAAAGATCGTTGATTTCTGATATCATTAAGCTATATTTTTATTCAGATTTATGCTATGCATCAATACGTTTCATTTTTCTATTATTATATATATATATATATATATATATATATATATATATATATATATATATATATATATATATATATATATATATATATATATATATATATATATATATATATATGAAAATCTTTGACTTTTATTGGAAATTTTATTTTAAAGAAACGGGTAAATTTTAGCTGAATTTGAAACTCACTTAAATTAGCAGAAATAAAAATATATTTTAAAGAATATTGAGTAAAACTCATTTAAATATCTTTCGCTCCTCTCTTGCCTCTAAATGGAGACCCCCCGGTAATGAGACATCAAACAATAGGCCCCCCTGAATAAAATTTTTTGCTCTGCCACTACATGCGAGTTTCCACTTATAAAAGTGGAAAGGACATATGGGATAGACTTTGTATAGCATATAAAGGGACTAACAAAGTTAAACAACCTAGACTTAATATCTTATTGCATAACTATAAATTGTTTTGTATGAATCCCAATGAATCCATTTCTGACATGTACACAAGATTCACACAAATAGTCACTTCTTTACATGCATTGGGTAGGGAACTAACAAATGCTGAAATGGTTAATAAGATACTTTATTGTTTGACTACTACTTATGATACTAAGATAACAGTAATTACAGAGTCTAAAGACTTAAATATTTACTTTATTGACAATCTTCTTAGATTACTAATTATTTACGAGCAAGGAGTGAGTCAATGAAAGATTGATGTAGGAGAGCCATAAAAGGAGAAGAATATTGCAGTGAAAGTGGAGGAGTCGGAGAGTGATCTATCACAACTTGAGGATGAAGATGACATCGCATTGATGACTAGACAGTTCAAAAGCTTTCTGAAGAGGAAGCAAAAGAGACGCCAACAATGGAACTGAGGAAAGTTCAATAGGAATGTCATGGTTTTTAATGATGTGATTTGCTATGAGTGCAAGAAACTTAGACATATTAAGTCAGACTGCCCAAAACTCAAAGCCACTCATATTAAGGAAAAGGTAGAGGAGAAACCAATTGTGAAGAAGGGTAAGAAAAAATTCCAAAGAGCTTCCTGGGTGGATTTAACTTCAAACTCATTAGAGACTAAAAAGGAAGAGGAAGTCACCAATCTATGCTTGATGTCCGATAATCTTGATTAGTCAGATCAAGAAGAGGCACACTCTCACACAAAACCGCATGGGAGCATATGGTACTTGGACAGCGGTTGCTCAAGGCATATTACTGGAGATACTAATCAATTTATATTGTTGGAAGCCAGAAGTGGAGGAAGGGTTACACTTAGAGATAACACCACAAGGAAGGTGGTTGGATCAGGTATGATTGGAAATCTTGAGAACATTTTTATTGAGAATGTGTTATTAGTTGAAGGCTTAAAGCATAATTTATTAAGTATTAGCCATCTATATGATAAAGGATACATCATTAAATTTTTTCCTAATAGCTACATATTAATCCTAAATGGTATTGATGTTTTACATGGTTTGAGGGTAAATAATATTTATATGCTAGATTTAAATTATATCAAAACTCCAACTGCTTTTTTCCTGAAATTTTTTTTTAATGAGTCATGGCTTTGGCATAGGAGACTTTGTCACTCTAGCATGAAAAACCTTAGGAGGATTACCCAAAAGAACTTAGTGAGAGATATACCAAAACTAATATTTAATAAGGATCAACTTTGCAATACATGGCAATTAGGAAAGTATGTGAAGTCCTCTTTTTAGTCCAATAAGGATCTTAGAACCAATAAACTATTGGAGATTTTTCATATAGATATTTTTGGACTAGTTGGAACTGCAAGTCTAGGAGGGAAGGTATATGGATTTGTGATAGTAGATGAATTTTCAAGATTCACATGGGTTAAATTTCTATTTCATAAGAGTGACTCATTTGAAGAATTTAGAGATTTTTTGACTTGGATTCAAAAGAAACTAGGATGTGAGATTTTGATGATTCAAAGTGATCGCATTGGAGAATTTAAAAATGAGAAATTTGAGGATTTTTGTAAGGAGAAAGGGATTGATCACAATTTTTCTACACCTAGAACCCCTCAGCAGAATGGGGTAGTCAAAAGAAAAAATAAAACATTAATAGAAGCCACTCGAGCCATATTGGCAAAATATTCACTTCCAAAATATTTTTGGGCTGAAGCAGTTAGCACGTCTTGCTATGTTCTGAATAGGGTAACATCAGATCGAACTTGAATAAAACACCCTATGAGTTACTTAAGGGGAGAACATCTAATTTATCATATTTTCATATTTTTAGATGTAAGGTGTTCATACATAATAATGAAAAAACTGACTTAGAAAAATTTGATCCAAAATCTGATGAAAGAATTTTTCTTGGATACTCTAGTGTTAAAAAATCTTATAGGGTACTTAATAAAAAAACTTTGGTAGTTGAGGAGACCACACATGCTGTATTTGATGAATCTGAAATTTTGGAAGAGCTGATTGTTAAAGAGGATGAGATAGAAACCGACTCCCAAAAGATTGAAAAAATAAATTTTGATGAAAATTTAGAAATAGAAAACCCTTTGCCTAGATATTTGAGATTTTTTAAAAACCACCCAAAGGAATTGATTATAGGTGAACCCAGTAAGGGTATTAGAACTAAGCATGGACTGAACAAAGAAGTCAATCATTCAGCCTTTATTTCTATAATACAACCCATAAAAATTAAACAAGCACTTTCAGATAAATTTTGTATTTTGGCAATGCAAGAAGAATAAAATCAATTTATAAGAAATGAAGTTTGGGAATTAATTGCAAAGCCAAAGGATGAAAGTATAATTGGGACTAAGTGAGTATTTAAGAACAAAATGAATGACTCAGAAGTATTCATTAGAAATAAGGCTAGATTGGTGGCTAAGGGGTATAATCAGATTGAAGGAATTGATTTTGAGGAGACTTTTGCCCCTGTAGCTAGACTTGAAGCAATTAAGATTTTGTTAGCCTTTACCTATTTTAGAGGATTTAAGTTATATCAAATGGATGTTAAAAGTGCCTTTTTGATTGGGGTGATTCAAGAGGATATTTATGTAGAATAACCTCCACACTTTGAAAATTCAAAATATTCAAATCATATTTTCAAATAAAAAAGGCATTATACGGATTGAAACGGGCACCTAGTGCTTGGTTTGAGAGGTTGAGCACCTTCCTACTTGAGAGATCTTTTGAAAAAGGAAGTGTGGACTCAACTCTCTTTTTGAAGAAATTGGGAGAAAATATACTCATTAAATAAACTTATGTTGATGACATCATCTTTGGATCTACTGATAAAAGTTTTTGTGATTAATTTTCTAAAACAATGAGTAGTGAATTTGAGATATGCCTAATGGGAGATTTGTGTTACTTTCTAGGCTTTAGTTTTAAGAAAATTGAGGATGGTATATTTCTTAGTTAGTCAAAGTATGTTAAGGACATCCTCAAAAAATATGAAATGGATAATGCTAAACTTGTTAGTACTCCTATGAGTTTCACAGTTCAGTTGGATAAGGACACAAAGAAAAAATCTATTGATCAAAAGAAATTTTGAGGAATTATTAGATCTTTGCTTTACTTGATAGCTAGTAGACCCGCTATTATGTTTAGTGTTTGTTTGTGTGCTAGATTTTAATAAGATCCTAAGGAATCACATTTGACAGCGGTGAAAAGGATTTTGAGATATCTCTTGGGAACTCAAAACTTTGGAATTTGGTATCTAAAGTTTAGCTCTTCATTTGAAAAATTGGATATTCAGATTCGGACTTTGTAGGTTGTACGATTGATAGAAAGTGTACTTATGGAACATGTCAATTTATTAGAAATTCTTTAGTATCTTGGTCAAGTAGAAAATAAAATTTTGTAGCCCTATTTACTGTTGAAGCTGAATACATTTCCTTAGGATGTTGTGTGGCACAAGTACTTTGGTTGAAATAACTGTTGATTGATTTAGGATTAACAATAGGCATAATTCCCATTTATTATGATAACACTAGTGTCATTTGTATTTCTAAAAGTCCTATTCAACATTCAAGAACCAAACATATTGACATCAGACATCATTTCATAAGGGATCATGTATCCAAAGGAGAAATTAAAATCAATCATGTTTTAAAAGAAAATCAACTTGCAGACATTTTTACAAAACTATTAGCCTTTGATACTTTCAGTACATTAAAAACAAAGCTTGGTGTAATTGATTTGAATGCTCACTGAAAGTTTCTGCAACATTGATATATATTTTTGTGAGTATGTTTTTGATTTTACTTATGTGTTTTTTCTTTTTTCTTTTTTGCATGTTTGCTTTTATGATTTTTGTCAATTTTTTGTGTTTTCAAAATATTTTCACATTAAAATTCATATTTTTGAGCAATCGTATGAAAGTTTCTAAGTGTGACATTTGTTTGTATGAAATTAATTTTGTACTAGATGAATTCTATAGCGCATCAAACGTTGAGTTAAACGTTATGTGTGTTGTTTTTTACTTATTATAAAAGTTTATCCGTACGTTCCATAGATTGTCTAGACGATGTGCATTCATTTGTATGTATGCAAGTAGATGGTTATACTGATAGAATCAGTTTTTATTTCTGATCGTATATATGAATATGTAGCTCGTACATACAAACACGTGGCATTCTAAGCTGGGGATGATTCAAATCATCATAAAACAATCTTAAATAATGTATCATCCTGAACGAACACCTGTTAGTTTGTATGATTGTTTGGTCTAAAAGTCTGTATGAAAGGATGCCTCGTAACTCGTATGATTACAAAAAATCATTTCATTTTATACGCATGCATTCGTACATACAAAATTTTCTTTCATACATACGAACACAAACATCGTATGTGATGAAACCCTTTTCGTCTGTATGAAAGGTCATTTTTCTTTAACTAGAAGGGCTTTAGAACTCAAATTTCATTATGTTCAAAAGTTTTTTCTAACCTTCATTTCCCTCAATCTTTCAATGGCAAGCTTACGTGAAAGGACTAGACATGCTAAGGAACTCACCAAGTGACCTTCCTCTAGGAATGCCAATGAAAGTTTCATATACAAAGAAAATGAAGAATCCTTTCCTAGATTTGTTTTAACAAAAATCACCCCTTCTAGAGTTCTTATTCAGGAGAACACTATCTATCAAGTAAAGCCACTTTTTGCCTATACCCAATTCGCTTTTATCCTCACTCTGATTCACTCTTATAACAAGAAAACTTTCTATATTTCCTTGCAAACATGACTTTTAACTTTGATCAAAATAGGATTAGATCCTATGTTCTGAGGAAGCATGTAGAAATAATAAAGAAAGATATGGGGATCTTTTTAAATTTGAGAACTAAAGGAGTAAGAGTCCACACCTTGACTTCTACTTCAAACTTTGGTTGGACTGAGATAAACCGAGTGCTTAGAGGGGTTAGACAACTATGTCATTTGCCTAGGGTAAACACCTTACACTAAGATGTTCGAATTATCCAGCATGTTCTTAGGACTTTTATCATTTCAAAAGTTGGTGATCGAATAAATATCACTCATTTTTTTTCCACTGTAACTTATCTGATCATTACTGGCCAACCTTTTGATGAAGCCCAACTCATTCTTGACTATTTTTATGTGCTTTATGAAATTTGACATGTATCCCATAAGAGAAAGAAGAACATAGCCTTAGGACATCTTGTGACAAATATTCATGTAAAAGAGTATGATTTAGTTCATTCTGATGTGACACATATAAAAGAGCTCATCTTCTATAATGATGGTTCATTCCGAGCTATCTTTGCTAAACATGATGAAGGTGTTGACACTAAGGGAGAGGAGAGAGTACCTGCACCTATGCTTGCTGGTGGACCAGATTTTTAGAAGATGGTTCATCATTTTAATCATCCCAAGAGTCACTTTGATCGATGCTTTCATTAAATTGAGACTCATCTATAGAAGATGGATGAGCAATACCAGCAGGACATGGGCTGAATACGAGGTTAATTCGACTCTGTGAGCTCAAGTATGGCTATGATGAGTAGCTATTTTAACTTCTTCAACCATCCACCTCCCCCAGATCAGGGCCCCTCAGAATGATGACTGTACTTATTTTGCGATTGTCGATGTTGTACTTGTGATGTGATCTGATGATGTTTGGAGTTTTTGTAACCATTTTTTTCATGTTTTTTGTTAGTTGTTTTTATTTTCAAGTTTAATTGAAATTAACAGTGATCAAATTTATTATGATTTACCTTGATATCAATAAAAATTATCTTATATTATTTTTAGTTATTTTTTATCTCTTTTATAAATGTTTTGTTAGCCTATATGATTATCTTGACATATTTGATCTAACAAGTGATATAATCTGGAAAGCAATACAAAATTAAATTCATTAGAAAATCTAATTTTTTTAAAAAATTAAGTTAGCTTATAACTCAATCAAGTTAAGGATATCATTCTCATATTTCTTTTTAGGCATACAAAATTTGAATATTATTATTGCAATCCAGATATCTTATTATTATATATTTCTTTTTTCAATATAATTATCTTTGTACTTGAGAAATTTGAGTTTGTAGATTGTTAATTTTGGAAATAACAACATGAAAAATTGAAAAATATATAAATGTACAGAAATCAAAATAATGCGTAATGGTTTGCAAATTGAAAAGAGGAACAAAATTAGCCTAAATTTAAAAGGGAAGCACAAAGTGTGCCACAAATACTGAAAAGATGTGTAATGTCGCCACAAGAATATGTTCTTTCCACTATCTTTTAATCTTCAATTTCAAATCAATCTAATGTTTAATTATAATTTGTATTAGAACTTGACTTACATTAATTTTCATTTCATCACTTTTATAATAATTTTCCTTATCATATTGTCTAGACTGATTCATGACCTTGATATATTTATCTTATCTTTGTTATATCTTAACTTAAATAATAGGAATCTTTATTTTTTCTTGAATGAACATTCATCTTATTATTGCAATTATAACTTCATCTCTTTCAGGATCAATTATCAAAGACTTCGCATACGATTTCTTACATTTTTTTTGTTCGTTTCTTCCTTTCTTTTGCTGTTGTCAAAAAGAGGGAGAAATATTGTTTCTCTCGTGTTTTCTTGTGTCTTGTGTATTTGTTTGTTTTTGTTCATATATTTATGGTTTTGGTTCTTATATTAGTGTAGATTTTGTGTGAAAAAAAAATCATATGTTTATGGTTTTGGTTCTTGTTTCAGTGTCATTTTTGTGTGAAAAACTTTAAAATTAATTTTTTTTTTGATTTGTTCATAATAAATACCCCTTATACTCATATGCTTATTTATTCAAGGGGAGTTTAGGAGAAACTTGGGTTTTTCAAATTTACACAAACAATAGTTATTTTTCCATCATCAAAAAGGGGGAAATTGTTGAGAAAGTTTCTACTAAGCTTTACATGTTTTACATTCCTGCAACTTGTATGTTTTTGATGATTCCAAATATTATTATTTTGATTATTATTTTCTCCTAACACATTTTAATAGAATTGTTTTTGCTCTTGTGTGAACTAACATTTCAAGGAAATCATACTCCAGATTATTGAAGACTTCAAAATCAAGATCAACTTAGAATGTTTTATAAATTAGAGTATGTATTTTTTATTTTATTGAGTCTAAGAGTGTGATTGTAATTGAGTAACTTAGTACACACACACTGGGGAAGAGTATTAAAATTCACATTTTTTTTTAACTGATCTTACTGGACGATACCCATTCGTATAGGACGATCTCGTAGTTATTTTTCCCGAATGAGTAATGGAACGAACAGAATTGGCAAAATTTTTTTCTAAGTACGGATCATCTAGATAATATTTATCATTCATCCCAGGATGATTAGCTCTATTTTTGCCAAATGAACTATTCGACCAGATGATAATTATTGCGGATCTGTTTTCTAGATAATGATTTTGATGATATCAAACCCTCTTATTTCTCTATGACTGCCTTATCTACTGACATTTAAGGTCCACAAGATCAGACTATAATGTAGAACCAGCTCAAGATTAGGTAGACTAGGTCTGAGTCAGCTTGTATCTTTTTCCTTTCTTGAGTCTATTGTATTTGGTGTAGCTCCTGATGCTATGTAAATTTGACACATGAAAAATCAGTATCCTAATTTGAGAACTCTTCCTGCAAAAGATAGGGGCAAAGCTAAGAAAATTGTAGAAAGGGCAAATAATGAAAAGCAAAAAATCTATTGGGCAGTCCTGGTTTCTGAAGCATCAGACCAGGAGCTGGATGGTGTTTAAAAGCCTTACTTATTTGTTTTGTGATGTGTTTTAGTTTTTTTTTTGTAGTGTTTTCCTTTCTTTTCTTTTTTCCTTTTTTTTCTGGAGTATTGTATTATTTTTTTTGCTTTTGTGAAGTTTTCACTAATCAACACACACATATCACTTTTTTGAAGATCTTTTTTTTTTAATGAAAGGTCTATCTCTTATTTTCTTGAATTCTTAGGTAAGTTGTGGTTGACTTCTCTAAAAATAGTCAAATAAAGGGAACTCATGATTTTGACTCTCAATCTCTATTTCCTAAAAGAGGTTATTCTACCTTTAATTTAAAATCTTCATCATATTTGAAATTGGATTTTTAAACTGAACTTTTTAATCTCCCTACATTTTATCTATCGCATAGGAATCTTTTGGAAGTTATTGAATCTATCTCATAATTTTCTTAATCAAGTAGTCCGTTTTGTCAATAGAATGGGTTTACTTTTGCTTTTAAAATTTTAGAAAGGTAGCATATTCTAAAATAAAAAATAATTGGCCAATGACGTCGAATAAAAAAAAAGGCCAACGATGCCAAATTAAGAAAGATACACAAAGTGTATTAAAAAATAAAAGACGCGCAAAGTGCTCCAAAAATTGAAAAGAGGCATAAAATGAGCCCACAAAGAGTATGCTTACTTTTTCTGTGTTTACTTAAAGCTTAAAAAAACCCTTGATATTTTCGGTACTTGATCTTGAAAATCATGTTTTTTTTATTCACCAATTTTTGCATCAATCTTCTATTAGACATATTTTATGAAAGGAGTTTTGAAAAATTAGTGTTTCTTTTTCTAATTTATTCCTCGATTTAGATATTGGATTAAAAAGTTTTTGAGCCTTTAAAAGAACCTGAGTTTGGAATAACAATTTCTGAATTTCTTACCTTTACTGGATAATGCATTGTGAATCCATTCCCTAATAAGTTTTTGATTAAAATTAAGAGGTAACTTTCTCATTTTTTTTAAAGATTTTCTTTCGTGCCCCTTGTCTTTTTGATAATATCAAAGGAGGAGATCGTATTGTTGTATTTATATCTTTTTTTTCTTTCAAAAATTAAAAACAAATTTTTTTTATTTCTCCTATTTTTTAAAGTTTTATTCTAGTGAGGGAAAGATTAGGAGAACATGATTCTTTTTTTTTTTTGTAAATTTAACCTGTAATGTTTGCCATCATCAAAAAGGGGGAGATTATTGTGGATCTATTTTATGGATAATAATTTTGATGATTGCAAACACTCTTATTTCTCTACGACTTGCTTATCTACTGACATTTTAGGTCTATAAGATCATACTGTAATTTAGAACCAGCTCACGATTGGGTAGACTAGGTCTGAGTCAGCTTGTATCTTTTTCCTTTCTTGAGTCTATTGTATTTGGTGTGGCTCTTAATGCTATGTAATTTTGCACACACACACACCTTGGAAGTTTTTCTATCTGTTCCCTAGAGTTTACTATTTTTGGTAACATTGTTTGGGATGATATTTATATCGGCCTAGACGATCGGTTCAAAAATAGAAACTCTAATTAGGGCATCATCCTCATTAAGGTAGCCGTTATTAAGTCAATCGGCCTGGATGATAATTGTATCAGCTAGGACGATAGGCTCAAATTAGAAAGAATCAGCCATCATGATCAATTTAGGTATTCTTTATTTTAGGACATCGGCCATGATGATCTAAACATCGGCCTAGATGATGCAGCATAATTATGACTAAATTAATTTGGTAATTATGGAATGCAATTAAGTCTGATTTATATGATAACATCTGCCAGGCCGATTGCAGGATCAGCCAGGATGATGGCCTGGATGATTAACATCAACCAGACTTTATTCCAGGCGATGTTCAGGACTTGGATTTTAGCTAATCGGACAGGATGATATTATATTGGCCTGGAGGATGTAACCAATTTTCTTCTGATCATCCCAAATTGTCTCAGCTAATTGAGCTTATTTTTGTACTGATCGGCCAGGATGATATTCCTTTTGGCATGGATGATAAAGTCAACAAGTTGCATTAAAGAGCTCATTTTGAGATCTTCTATTCAAGCTTTTGACAAGGCACTTTTGTAAGTGTCTTTTGCAGCCATTATAGCTTCGTTCTTCTGGGGGAAACTTGAATATAGAGCTTGAAAGGGAGTGAGAAACAAGTGAAGTTTAAGAGAGAGAGAAGATCTTATGAACGGGACTCAAGGGAGTGTGGAGAGGGATTCCACACGAATGCTCCGACAAGTTTACACCTTAATACCTTCGGATTCAAGGCTTGTCTTGAGGGAAGTTTACAGATGAAGAAGATCTCTTTGGTGCCAAAGGACCCGACGACTCAGCTGCACCGGGGAAGGTGGAAGTGATTTTGTAAGGGCTTCTTCGCCTAGCTGTGGGGGCTAAAGGAGATAAACTTAGTTTAGTGCAATACTCGGAGGGTGCCTCCGAGGAGTTGTAGGTCAAGGTTTGATCAAACCACTATAAATCTGGTGTGTTCTTTCCTTTATTATTTCTACATTGTGTTTTCACTGTGGTGAATCTTGGTTTGTGTTTTTGATCGAAAGATTTATTTTAAAATATCGATTCACCCCTTTTTGGTTAGCCTTGGGACTAATTCATAAGGGCCTAACATCCTTAACGAACTCACAATATTTATCATTCATCCCAAGATGATCGGCTTTATATTTGCCAAATGAACTATTCATCCATACGATATTTATCATTCATTCCAGGATGATCGGCTCTATTTTTGCCCAAGTGAACTATTCATCCATATGAAATTTATTAGTCATCCTAGGAGGATTGAATTTATATTTACCAAATGAACTATTCATCCAGATGATATTTATAATTCATCCTAGGATGATCGGCTCTGTATTTGACAAATAAACTATTCATCCAGACGATATTTCCAAACGTCCTAGGATGATCTTTTCTGTTCTATAAACATGTAGTCCGTCCTGCATTTTTGTACTAACAAACTTTGGGAATAACTGTTCATACTGGTGAACACTATTCATATGGGACGATGATCAGGAATGATGGCAGTTCGTACAAATTTACATTGCATTCGTACACAATAGTTTTTTATATCGTTTGTACGTACAAAATTCGATCATACGGGACAATCATAGACGGACAAAAATTGAAAATTGTAATTTTTTGGATAGTTATTTGTGTCTTTTCTATAAAAGGTCCACTTAAGACTGTCATGAAATCTTTTTGTCACTTGGTCTTAATGAATACTAATGGGAATTTGAAGGAGAGAGTGAGAGAGAGTGTTTAAAGGAGAAGTGAGATAGAGTGTTTGAAGGAGAATTCTTACTATTGGAGCGTGAAAGATTCACTTGGTTACTCAAAGGTAAGGATCAGTGTGTGTACTTTATGATTTCTTCACTCTTTTCTCTTGTCATTATAGATTTCTCATGAGAAGGTCTTTCAAGAAGATCCGGTTCTTTGTCGATACTCGAGGAGTGTGAACAACCAAAAGGTTCTCTACCTACACTTGGAGAGTGTGAACAGTGGAAGGTTCTCTGCTGGCACTTGGAGGGTGTAAAAGGAGGACGGTTCTCTACCGCACCAGATAGTGGTGGAAGAGAGTTTTTGTGAAGGTTTCCCCTCCTTGTGGTGGGGGAAAAATGAGAGATACTAGTGGTAATAGTGTAATACCTAAAGTGGGAGACTTCAGGGAGTGGATGTAAGTCGTGTTTGATCGAACCACTATAAACTTTTGTGTCTTTTTTTATTTCTGCTGCCTTTAGTTTCTATTTTTTATTTTTTTAAGGTTGAAAAATTATTTTTGAAATCATAAAAATCGACTTGCTAAGTTTGTGGTTTTGAATTTTTAATTACAATAAGAGGCAAATTTTTAAATTACCAATTCAGTCCCCCTCTTGGTTAGCCTTTGAGATATAAGCTTAGGTCTAACAACCTAACTCATATTCAACAAGTTTCAAAAGTATGTATGTATATAATAATAATAATAATAATAATAATAATAATAATAATAATAATAATAATAATAATAATAATAATAATAATAATAATAATAATAATAATAATAATAAACTCAATTATCATGAGATAGCATGTTATGAAATCAAATAATATTTGTTATCATTAAAATCACAAGACTTGGTCCAAATTTGTAATAATCTCTCCCTTTTTATGATAGCAAACATTGTTGGTTTATATTTCAAAATTCTTTCAAAAAGAAGGGTGGTGTGGGTTTTTTTAATTATTTTATTTTATTTTATTTTATTTTTTAAAGAAAAAAAAACATAAAAACATAATGCAAAATATTAAGAGATAAATATTGAATTAAATATTTTAGAATAAAATACTATCTACGAATAACATGCTACTTCTCCTTTCAACATCACAAAAAAGGAAACAACAACAAATATAAAAAATTATAAACAACAAAAGTATAAGAGTAAACAACGATCATAAAATAGAACAAACAACAAAAACTAGAATTACTTATGGAGTGAGGCAAACTGGTTAACTTCTCCTTCACATGTGTATAAGGAGGGGAATGCTTGTGCCGAATGGCTTGCTAATTTGGGGTTTGGATTGTTTCACTGATATTTTTATTATGAACTTACCTTTCTCTGTAAAAGGGACTTTTTTAGATTAAATAAATTGGTATTCCATATGTTAAGAGTTTAATGTGGTTGGGTGGATTGAGCTTATGTTTAGCTTGGGGGATGCCTCATGTTTGGTCAGCTAGAGGATTTTACTGATGGGGTTTCTCTAGAACATTTCTATTTTTATTGGGTTTGGTGGCCCCAAGTTCTATAGATTTGGCTTCCAGGTGTTTGGAAGCCCTGATTTTCAAGTGGTATTATGCTTGGACTTTTGGTTATGTTATCTGGTTCCTTTGATTTGGGGTATCCTTGCAGTTAAAGTTTTCCATTTGGGGTATTTTTTTCTATCACTTATCATTTTATGTACTTTTTTCTGGTTTGGAAATTAGAGATTTGAATTTTGTTAACCCTAGCTCAAGCTCCTTATAAGTTAAAGTATTTTTAAATAAAAAAATCTAAATATATCTAAGAGAATAGCATCGGAAAGTAATAAATTTAGAATCATGATTTTCAAATACAAGTGTAGAAGATATCAATTGGCACATGAATTCTTCTAAGATTTAAAGATTAAAAGAAAGGGAAGCAAACTAATTTTGCGCTCATTATGTGTCTTTTTATCAGTTTTTGGCCAACCTTACGCATCTTTTAATTTTTTATACACTTTGTGCATCTTACAATTATTTTGCAGACTGTATACATCTTTTAAAATTTTTGGCTCATTTTGTGCCACTTTTCATTTTTGCAAACTTGTTTCCTTTATAAATTCTAAACAAAAAATCCTCTAAGTTGTGAGATTATCTTCCAAATATAACAGAAGAAAAATTTACTCTCTTATATAAGGAAGAGTAAACCATAAATCAAAACCCAATCCATATGATTGAGACTAACAACTTGATAAATAAAATTTCAAGGAGATTCATTGACTTGTAAAAGTATTCATATGAGATAAATGATTATACGAAGATGAAGAAGATCTCTATTTCTAAGCCTATTTTTTAATTTGAAATACATTTTGATTCAAAAAGAAATCACACCACTAAACTAGGGTGGTTTCTTCAACAATCTAAACTATCCCAAATGATAGTTTGAGAAAACAATTTGAATTTACACAGAAATTCAAAATTCATCTTGTCGCGGGAATCACAGGTTTCTTATGGCGGCTGATACTCGCCGGCAACAACTTGCAGGCGGGACTCTGGAGGATCGTCGTCTTCTTCAAAAGGCTTTGACCGTCTCATCTCGTCCGATTCTATCGCCACCGGCATTCAATGATGAGGTTTCTGCAATCAATATGATGGCTAAATCTAAAGTCAGCAAAAAAATTATGATTAAAGAAGGAAGCTATGTAGCCAGAAGAGAATCAGAAGTGATTGGGAAAGGGAAGAGCATTATGGTTGATGATAATGCCTAGAAGGTTTTCAAAAGCTGCTTTGCTCTTACATCGCCAGTTGGCCTTGATGCTTCTCCATCTTCTAAGACCAGTAATGATAAAGGCATTTTATCTAGAAAGGTAGATGGCATGGAAATGAAGAGTCATATTCTGAGCTCCATGGAAAATTCTTCTATGGAAAATGAAGGAGGTGGAATTGTTATTGCAGAGAAACAACAGGAGAAGGTTATGCTAGCTAAAATTCTTTTCTCTGATTTGTTGAAAGTTAGAGAAGTTGAATCAGACGACAAAGGTGATTGTGGAGAAGATGTGTCTAGCCCTGTTAGAAATTGTGATAAAGAACAAATGATTGTTTTGAAGAAAAGAGATAACATCAAAGTAGCAGATTTACAACTGGGCAATTTCCTAGCTGAAGACGGGATGACTGTCAAATTGCATGAGCACAATGAAAAGGAGAATGCAGATAAACTAAGAATTCCGTTGTCATTAAAGTGTTTGGAGGAGATCCCCCATTATGGGTCATAAGCTCAAAACTTAGAAGACAATGGATGTAATCTGGGAAATTTCATCTAACAATGTTAGGCATGGGATGGGTGCTTTGCTCATTTCATGAAACAGAACAATTGGAGACTGTTATGAATAATGGTCCATGGTTTGTCAATGGGAAGATAGTAGGTATGGACAAGTGGTCTCAAAACTTTTCTCCTAATTCTTTAAAAGGCTTGAATGCTCCAATTTGGATACGGCTTCCAAATCTACCTCTTCACTGCCGGGATAACATTAATATTTGTAGAATTGTTTCAATGGTTGCGAAACCATATTTGATAGATGGAAATATGTTCCAATGGGGAAGGAGAGAATTCGGAAGGGTATGTGTCTGAATCAATCTGGATAAAAAGATTCCTTTGGGTGTTTGGGTTGAAGGTTAAATAGGAAAATTCTATCAAAAGATAGAATACGAACGAATACAGAATTTCAATTTCAACTATGGAATTATTGGCCACAATAAAGAAGGCTGTAAAGAAGGAAATGGAAATACTAGTATTGCTGAGAAGAAATCTAGTTCGAGTATTAACATTGCTAAAAGAACTATTTAGGCTGATAACAAAATAGTTGGATTAATTGATGAAATTAGTTATGGTCCTTGGCTTATAGTGAACCGAGGAAAGAAAAGATCCTATAATACCATTCAACTCCAGAATCATTTAATCCAGAATAAGAATTTGACGGTGTGGAAAAGGAAGGAATCTAGAAGAAATAATGCTGATAATATGAAGGAAGATATAAGAATTGCTACGGATAAGGAGAATGAAATAACAACAAGGATTGATTCTGCAGTTGAGAATGCAAATTTGGCAGAGAATGTTATCCATCAACCAGAGATCATTACTCATCCCAGATCTTCTAATCCAGGTATTGAGAATGTTTTGATCCCAACATCTAAAAATAAATTCAACATTTTGAGTAGTCATGTTGAAGAAGGGGAGATAGTTCAAGAAATCTTACAAGAAATTCCAGCCATAAAAGAACAACCAGAAATTGAAAAATCTGAGCATGACAGGAATAGTAATCCGTTGGAGTGTTGTATAGAAGAGCAATCCATTATGGTGAAGAAGAAAAAATCAAAGCAACTAAAAGATTTGTGTCCTATAAGTACCAAACTGAGGAGTAGAAGAATGGAGCTGGAAGCTAAAGGTACATTGGGGATTCAATCCCCTATCAATAATTAATGTATTAATTTGCTTTTTGGAATTGTAGAGGAGCAAAAAGAGGAGTGCTTCTCTATTCCTTAAAGAATTTGTAAGATTACACAATGTGATTTTTGTGGGTTTGCTTGAAACTAAATTGTCTTCCTTTGAAATGAAAGAAGTTATCACTCTTATTGGAGATGGATGGAACTATGTTATAGTTATCACTTTTATCAGGAGGCATCATTGCTTTATGGAATACTAAGGTGGCTGATTTTTCATTGATTGATTCTTCTAATCAATGCATTGTTGGAGATTTATTGGTTAACAACTATTGTAAATGGAGGGTGGCGGCTGTTTATGCCAACAAGGATAGCTGTAAAAGGAGGGATCTTTGGAATCTTATGGGAGCTCATTCGTGTACTGGTTTCCCTATGCTGATTGCTGGAGACTTCAATTGTCTCACTTCTCGGGAAGACAAGAAGGGAGGGAAAAGGTTTCAATATACCCAAGGTTCAATGGAAATGGATGCTTTATTCACCAACAATGATTACCATGAGGTAAGATTCATTGGACCTTATTTTACTTGGTGTAACAACAAAGTTGGAGGAGCTCGGATCTTGGAAAGACTTGACAGGTGCTTCCTTAACTCTTATGCATTAAATTTATCTTCTCAATTGGTTGTTAAACATTTAGCAAGAGTATCCTCCGATCATTGTTCTGCTATCCTAAATATTCTCAAATTGAAGTCTCCAAAAGTGAATATCATCAAGTTTGAGGATGTGTGGGTTTCTTACCCACTGCTCTTTCGGTGGTGAAGAAAGCTTGGGCTACCATTTACGAGGGTAGTCAAACTCAAATTCTGAACTCTAAATTCAAAAGAACTCTTAAATCCCTGTTCTTTTGGAGTAAGGCCAAGATGAAAAACCTTAATATGTTGAAAGACAAACTGATGGAGGAAATTTTGGAGTTGCAAATTAAAGAATCTGAAATTGGATGGCTGAATGATGATGAATGCTTGAAGATGAAAATCAAGGTGTTGGAACTTAATTCTACTATGGCTAGATTGAATACTTGGTGGAGGCAAAGAGCTAAAGTCAAGTGGATGGAGGATGGAGATAACAACTCTAAAATTTATCATTCCTTTGCTAGTGCAAGAAGAAGGCTTAACAACATTGTGAAAATTAAAGATGAAGATGGAGATATCTGGGAAGATCAAAATCAAATTGAAAATCCTATTATTCAGTATTTCAATAAAAAGTGGAGACAAAGGGATTGCATCTTGGAAGGATGGCTAAAGCCGGCTACTACTTTAAATTTGGAAGATAAATCTTGGATTGCTCAAGCATTCACGGTGGAAAAAGTGGAAGAAGTTGTCAAACATCTGGGAGGTAATATAGCACCAGGAAGTGATGGTATCACTTATTCATTTTTAAGAGCATATTGGGACATTATAAAAACTAATTTTGTTAAAGCCATCAGTTATTTTCTTCATTTTGGGGAGATGGACAAGGGTTGGAAGGACACCTTAATAGTGCTAATTCCTAAAGTATCAAACCCTTTGACTCCTTCAAACTTTAGACCCATCAGCTTGTGTAACTCAGTCTACAAGGTTGCTGCTAAAGTTATTTTAAATAGAATTGCTATGGTTATTCCTAAACTAATAATAGAAGAACAGACGTCTTTCATCAAAGGGAGATCTATTTCAGATCATGTTTTGGTTGCACAAGAGGTGTTTCATAAATTCAGGTACTCCAAATCTTTTAAAGGATTAGCTGCCTATAAAATTGATATGGAACAAGCATACGACTCTATGAGTTGGAATACTCTTGGAGAAGTATTGAAATACTTGGGTTTCCCTTCCTTATTCTCCAAGTTGATATTGGAATGTGTGTTAGAGCCGAGGTTCTCTATTATTATCAATGGTAACCTCTCGGATTGAATTAATGCCAAGAGTGGATTCCGACAAGGTTGTCCATTTCCTCCCATTCTCTTCATATTGTGCTCTCAACTCCTCACTAATGCTCTTTCCTCAACCTCTATAGGAGTTAATATTTCATCAAATGGCCCTCAGATTTCACATCTTTTATTTGTAGATGATGTGATGATATTTTCAAAAGCTAATAGAGAAGCTGCATTGGAGTTAAAAATTATTTTAGCTAATTTCAATAAATTGACCGATCAATGTATCAACATTGAAAAATTAGCCATTCTTTTTGGGAAGATGGTTAAAAGAAGAAGGAGGAAATCCATTACAAGAACTCTAGGCTTCATGGAAGTAAAGGAAGTCTCTTATCTTGGTATCAAGATGACTTTA
This sequence comes from Dendrobium huoshanense, assembly GCA_016618105.1. NCBI lineage: Eukaryota > Viridiplantae > Streptophyta > Magnoliopsida > Asparagales > Orchidaceae > Dendrobium > Dendrobium huoshanense. Next base: position 23,851,943 of record CM028351.1, on the reverse strand, counting down.
AGGAGATTAAAGGCCAATGATTTTCAATTCATCATTGAAAAATCTTTAAAGAAAATCAACACTTGGGGAAGTAAACTCCTTTCTTTGGCCAAGAAGATTGCTCTAGTTAAATCAGTGTCTTTGCAATCCCAAACTTTTACAGCACTCATTCTTTAGTCTCAATCAATGTTCTTGAAGACATCAACAAGTTGTGTAGATGCTTTATCTGGAATAAGTCCAACGGGAAGGTTGTCATTCACTATGTGAGTAGGGAGGAACTTTGCAAACTTATGAATAGAGGAGGTAGAGGATTATGCTCTTCTACTTCTAAAATGGCTGATCTTAGAGCAAGATTAGCTTGGAGATTTTTGAGTAATAGAAAATCGCTTTTATTCAAAATACTAGCTCCAAAGTATTGTTCTAAGGTGGTAGGAGATAATATGAAGAGGTGTGTATCTTCTTCATGGAAAATTACCACTGATGTTAGTTGAAGCAAGATGGAATGTTATGCCTGAATGTAAATTTGCTAAATGGTGGAAAAAAGAAAAAATGATGCCAAGGGTGGAGATTTTTTGCTGGAGGTTATTCAAAAATGACGTACCAACTTACAAATTTCTGGCTCATAGAAGACTGCAAGAAGTTGAAGTTTGTCCAAGATGTTTGGATGGAATTGAAGACACGGAGCATGTTTTGTTAGCTGTGCCAAGATAAAAGAAGTGTTGTCTCAACTCAACAAATGGGGATTCCAGATTCCTCTATTTGAAAGCAATCAAGAATGTTGTATGTGGATGGATCACATGGCAACTCACAATGGTATGCTTCTTAAATTGTTTTGCAATGCATACCTTTCTTGGAAAGATAGAAACAGATTTATACATGATAAGGTGATTGAAGGTGCTAGCTCTATGGCCGCTAATGCTGTTAGCTATTTATCTACTTCTAAATTGATTATTAACTTCAAATCGAAATTATGGGATGCTAACCAGTCCATGAGGCTATCCAATACTTGGTATCCCCCTCCACCTGATTGGTTAAAATCAATGTAGATGCATCCATTGACTCATCGTATAGAGCTGGAATTGGTTGTGTTATTCGTGACAGCTGTTAGAATAGTTGCTATTTGAATGCTTTACATTTTTGCAACTTGTATAGTTTTGATTATTCCAAACATTATTGTTCAAATGTGTAGTTATCTCCTAACAATTTTAGAAGATTTGTATTTGCTCTTGTGTGTACTAACATTTCAGGAAAATCAGACTCCAGACTACGAAAACTTCAAATCAAATTCAACATGAGATACTTTGTTAATTTGAAACTTGCATTTTTCTTTGAATTAAATTTGAAAGGGAGTGATTGTAATTGAGTGAATAAAAACATACACACACACATAAGGAGATCATAAAAATTTTATACTGATCGTACGGGACGATATCCGATCGTACGGGACGATCAGACAGTTATCTCCTATAGAGCACATGGAACGAATAGGAACTTGCTCGAAAATTTTTTTCTAAGTCCTATTCGTCCAGGAAGAAATTAATTATCGTCCAGGATGATTGGTTCACTGTAAAATTTTTTTCTAGACGAATATACAATATCGTCCGTGGCGACTGGTCCTCTGGAAAAATTTCGTCCAGACAAAATTAAAAATCGTCCAGGATAATTAGGTCTCTGGAAAATTTTCGTCCAGACGAAAATAAATTATCGTCCATGGCGATTGGTCCTCTGGAAAATTTTCATCCAGACGAAGTCAAGAATCGTCCAGGACGATCGGTCCTTTGGAAAAATTTTGCCTAGACGAACATATTCTCGTCCAAACGATTGACCAACTTAGAACAATTTTTAGCAGTTTCTAGAACTGATCTTGAAATAACCGTTCGTACTGGACGAACCTAATTCGTACAGGACGATCAGCTGTACGAAGACATTTCATACACATATTCAAATAGGGTCGTTTCAGATCGTTTAAGTAAAATCGTCCACGACGATCTACGATCGTACAGGACGATCCACTGCGTACAGAATTGAAAACTTGCAGTTTTTGGCGGTTTTTCTTGTCTTTTGTATAAATAGTCCAAATTAGACTGCCACCCTATCTTTTTGTCATTTGATCTTCGTGCCTCTTGAGAGAATAGCCAAGGAGAGAGTGGAAGAGAGCATTCAAGGGAGGATTTCTACCACTGGAGCGAGAAGGCTTCACTTGGACTTCAAAGGTAAGAGTCTCTACTTGTGAATTGGGATTACTTCACTCTTTTCTTTCTTCCTTCTAGATTCTTGTAAGAAGATTTGTCAAGGAGATCCGGTTCTTTGCCGACACTTGGAGAGTATGAACAGCCGAAGGGTTCTCTGCCTACACTTGGAGAGTGTAAACAGCCAAAGGGTTCTCTGCCCACACTAGGAGAGTGTGAAAGGAAGACGGTTCTCTGCCAACACTGGGGATAGTGTAAAAGGACGGACAGTTCTCTTCCAACACTGGGGATAGTGTAAAAGGATGGACGGTTCTCTGCCAACACCGGGGATAGTGTAAAAGGACGGACGGTTCTCTGCCGCACCGGGGAGTGGTGAAAAGAGTGTGTTGTAAAGGCTTCTCCGCCTTGCTGTGGGTGCAAAAGGAGAGTCACTATTGGTATCAGTGCAATACTCAGAGGGTGCCTCTGGGGAGTGGATGTAGGTCTGGTTTTAGACCAAACCACTATAAATCTGGTGTCATTTACTTTACTGTTTTTACGTTTCCGTACTTTAAATTTTAGTTTTAAAAACTCTGTGGTTGAAAAATATTTTTCTACAAAACTTAAAAGAAATTTTTATTTCGGTTCAATAATTTTCAAAAGAGGGTTTAAAATTTTTAAACTACCAATTCAACCCCCTCTTGGTAGCATTGGGACATTCACTTAGGCTTAACAACCTAATTACTAGATTCAACAAGTGGTATCAGAGCATCGTTTCAAAATCATAAGTTTGAACTACTTTTTGATTAACGTAGATGGCTACATTTGGAAATCGAAACACACCTGAGGGTTACTCTATCACTAGACCTCCACTGTTTGACAATATTCCTTTTGATTTATGGAAAACACGCATGTCTACTTTCTTACAGTCACTTGATTATCGCATGTGGATACTAGTCCAGGAAGGTTACACAAAACCAACTAGATTAGTTGATGGAGTTAGGGTAGAAACACCTTATGCAGATTGGACTATTGAAGAACGTGACTTAGCACAATTAAATGCGAAATGTTTAAATAGTTTCTTTTGTGCTTTAAAATCTGAAGACTACATGCGAGTTTCCACTTGCAAAAGCGGAAAGGACATATGGGATAGACTTTGTATAACTTATGAAGGGACAAATGAGGTTAAGCAATCAAGACTCAATATCTTGTTACATGACTATGAATTATTTTGCATGAAACCTAATGAATCTATTTCAGACATGTACACAAGATTAACTCAAATTATCACTTCTTTGCATGCACTTGGTAGGGAATTAACTAATGCTGAAATGGTCAATAAGATTCTTCATTGTTTACCTACTGCTTATGATGCTAAAATTACTACAATTACAGAGTCTAAAGATCTGAACATTTATTCTATTGACAATCTTCTTGGTTCACTCATTGCTTATGAGCGAGGAGTAAGTCAAAGAAAGAATGATGCAGGTGAACCACGAAAGGATAAGAATATTGCACTAAATGTGGAAGAGTCAGAAAGTGAACACTCACAACCTGAGGATGAAGATGATATTGCATTGATGACTAGATAATTCAGAAGCTTTTTAAAGAGGAAGCAGAAGAGACGCCAGCAATGGAATAGAGGTAAGTATAACAGAAATGGCAAGGTTTCTAATGAAGTGATTTGTTATGAATGCAGGAAACCAGGTCATATAAAGACTGATTGTCCAAAACTCAAAACCACTCCTAGCAAGGAAAAGGTAGAGGAGAAACCAATGGTAAAGAAGGGCAAGAAGAAGTTTCAAAGAGCTTTCTGGGCAGACTCAGCTTCAGACTCATCTGAGACTGAAAAAGAAGAAGAAGTCGCCAAACTTTGCTTGATGGCAGATAATGTTGAACAATCAGATCAAGAAGAGGTATGTGATTTAACCTATGATGAATTGTTTGAAGTTTCTGAACACATGCATGATGCATATAGGAAAATAAAAAAGATGCATGCTAGTTTAGGTTTAGAATTGGAAGAGCTTAATAAGGAACACAAAATCCTTAGGAAAGATCATGCTTTAATAGATAACAACCACATGAAACTACTTGATGAATATGATGATTTGAATAAAAATTTTGAAAATTTAAAATCATCCTATGCTGAACTTGAAAAAGAATTTAAGAATTTTAAGGATGAATCTGAGAGCAAGACATATAGAATCAATTATACCAATTGAATCTTGGAAGATATGAATTCATTTTACAAACTCACAATAAGAGCTCTCGAGGATAATAGGAACCCCCATAAACTTGAAGATTTTACAAATCCTAAATATTATCCTAAATTCATGAAATCCCTTAGAAGACAATCATATGAAAGAAAACATAGGAATATTTTTCTTAATGTTAAATGTAATAATTGTGGATTTTTGGGACATATATCTCACACCTGCACTTTAAATATGAAAACTAATTTGGTGTGGAGAACTAAGATGCATAAACCTAGACATATCATACATGCATCTGATTATAAATTTCATAAAGGTGAACCCAAACTTGTTTGGGTTCCCAGGTCTAACATTTGAAAATTTTGCAGGTATGCTCTCACACAAGACCTCGTGAGAGTATATGGTACCTGGACAGCGGATGTTCAAAGCATATGACTGGAGATACTGCTCAATTCATAACGCTGGAAGACAGGAATGGAGGCAAGGTTACACTTGGAGATAATACCACAAAGAAAGTGGTTGGATCAGGTATGATTGGAAATTTGAAAAACTTTTTCATAGATAATGTGTTATTAGTTGAAGGCTTAAAACATAATCTGTTAAGCATAAGTCAGCTATGTGATAAGGGCTATAATATAAAATTTTTTCCTACTAGCTGTAAAATAAGCCTAAATGGGAAAAGTGTTTTAAATGGAAAAAGGGTAAATAATATCTACATGCTAGATTTAAATTATATTCAATCTCCTACTGCTTTTTGTTTGAAAATTATTTCTGATGAATCATGGCTTTGGCATAGGAGACTTTGTCATTCTAGTATGAAAAACCTTAGGAGAATTACCCAAAAGAACTTAGTGAGAGGTATACCAAAACTAGACTTTACTAAGGACCACCTTTGTGATGCATGTCAATTAAGAAAACAAGTGAAGTCATCATTTAAGTCCAATAAAGATCTTAGGACCAGTAAACCTTTAGAAATTCTACACATGGATCGTTTTGGACATGTAGGCACTGTAAGTCTAGGAGAGAATGTATACGGATTTATGATAGTGGATGATTTCTCAAGATTCACTTGGGTTAGATTTCTTTTTCATAAAAGTGAATCGTTTGAGGAATTCAAAAATTTTTCTACTTGGATTCAAAGGAAACTAGGGATTGAAATAATTTCTATACAAAGTGATCATGAAGGAGAATTTGAAAATAAAAGATTTAAAAATTTCTGTAAAGAAAAGGGGATTGATCAAAATTTTTCTGCACCTAGAACCCCTCAACAAAATGGGGTAGTTGAAAGGAAAAATAGAACATTAATAGAAGCCGCCCGAGCAATGTTAGCAGAATACTTACTTCCTAGATTTTTTTGGGTTGAGGCAGTTAGCACTGCATGTTATGTTCTGAATAGGGTGAATGTGAGATCAAATTTGAATAAAACACCCTATGAGTTGTTAAAAGGTAGAACACCTAATTTTTCTCATTTGCATGTATTTGGTTGCAAGGTGTTCATACATAATAATGGAAAATCTGCCTTAGGAAAATTTGATCCAAAATCAGATGAAGAAATTTTTGTTGGATATTCAAGTTTTGGAAAATCTTATAGGGTATTCAACAAAAGAACTTTAGTCATTGAAGAAACCACACATGTTGTATTTGATGAAAGTGGAAATTTGGAAGAGCCAAATGTTGTTAAAGAAGAAATTGAAGAAAACTCCCAAAAGATTGATAGATTAAATTTGGAAGAAAATTTGGAAAGAGAAAACCCTTTGCCTAGAGATTTGAGATTTTCTAAAAACCACCCAAAGGAATTGATTATAGGTGAACCAAGTGAGGGTGTTAGAACTAGGCGTGGATTAAACAAGGAAGTCAATCATTCAGCCTTTATTTCAACTATTGAACCCACTAACATTGATCAAGCACTTTATGATGAATTTTGGATATTGGCCATGTAAGAAGAGTTAAATCAATTTGTAAGAAATAAAGTTTGGGAATTAACTACAAGGCCAAAAGATCAAAGTGTTGTTGGAACCAAGTGGGTGTTCAAAAATAAAATGAATGACTCAGGAGTAGTCATTAGAAATAAGGCTAGATTAGTTTCTAAGGGGTATAATCAAATTGAAGGAATTGATTTTGAGGAGACTTTTTCCCCTGTAGCTAGACTTGAAGCAATTAGGGTTTTACTTGCCTTTGCCTGTTTTAAAGGTTTTAAATTGTTTCAAATGGATGTCAAGAGTGGCTTTTTAAATGGGGTAATTGAGGAAGATGTTTTTGTAGAACAACCTCCAGGTTTTGAAAATTCTAAATTTCCAAATCATGTTTTAAAGTTAAAAAAGACATTATATGGATTGAAACAGGCACCTAGGGCTTGATATGAGAGGTTGAGCACCTTCCTACTTGAAAGATCTTTTGAAAAAGGAAGTGTGGATACAACTTTCTTTTTAAGGAAAATTGGAAAGGATATACTTATTGTTCAAATTTATGTGGATGACATCATCTTTGGATCTTCAAATAAAAATCTTTGTGATGATTTTTCTAAAATAATGAGTAGTGAATTTGAAATGAGTCAAATGGGAGATTTAAATTACTTTTTAGGATTTAGCATTAAGCAACTTGAGGAAGGTACATTTCTTAGTCAAACTAAATATATTAAGGACATCCTCAAAAAATATGAAATGGATAATGCTAAACCTGTTAGTACACCAATGAGTTCCTCAGTTCAGTTGGATAAGGACCTTAAGGGAAAATCTGTTGATCAAAAGAAATTTAGACGGATAATTGGATCTTTACTTTACTTGACTGCTAGCCGACCAGATATTATGCTCAGTGTTTGCTTATGTGTTAGATTTCAATCAGATCCAAAAGAATCACATTTGACAGCAGTGAAAAGGATTTTAAGATATTTACTAGGAACTCAAAACTTAGGGATTTGGTATCCTAAGTTTAGCTCTTCATTTGAAATTATTGGTTACTCAGATTCTGACTTTGCAGGCTGTAGAGTGGATAGGAAAAACACTTCTGGAACATGTCAATTCATTAGAAATTCATTAGTTTCATGGTCTAGTAGAAAACAAAATTCAGTGGCACTATCTACTGCAGAAGCAGAATGCATTGCATTAGGAAGTTGTGTGGCATAAGTACTTTGGTTAAAACAATAGTTGATTGATTTAGGATTAACTATAGGCACTATTCCAATTTATTGTGACAATACTAGTGCTATTTGCATTTCTAAAAATCCTATTCAACATTTTAGAACCAAACACATTGATATAAGGCATCATTTCATAAGGGATCATGTATCAAAGGAAGAAATTGAACTCACACATGTTTCAACTGAAAATCAACTTGCAGACATTTTTACAAAATCTTTAGCCTTTAATACCTTCAGTACTTTAAGAACAAGGCTTGGTGTTATTGATTTGAATGCCTAAACAAAATGTCTTTGCAACATTGATATTTATGTTTGTTTGTTGTTTTGTTTTTGATTTTGTGAAATTTTGTGTATTTTGAATGAATTTGTTTTTTTTTTGGTATATGGTATTGTTTTATGTTTTATGTGTTTTTGAATGTTTAGTTTGATTTTCTTAAATTAAAATTCAAAATTCAAAATTTGGAGGAAAAAGTCCGGGACGAATTTTGTTTCGTACTGGACGATGTGTGAAAGAACAGTTTGCGCGAATTTTAACCGTTTTGAGAGTAGTTTTTAATTAGACTGTCTGTACGATCAGAAGATCGTCCAGGACGAAATTTTTTTTTCCTCAAACGTCAAGACGATTGAATGCAGCGATTGAGTGGATAAGACAGTTTTAATTATGGATTTTGTCTGTACGAATTTTTGGTTCGTCCAGACGAACAGATATCGTTTCATTGTAGGGGACGGTTTTCAAGAGACATTAAAACGAGTTACTTTTTGATCGTCTGTACGAAATAATTTTGTCTGTACGATCGATCAAGTCAAAAAGCCTATACGAAGGGACGCATCGTAAGTTGTGTTGATTACGAAAAGCCGTTACAGTTTGGACGAATTGGATCGTCTGTACGAAATATTTTCGTCCAGACGAACGATGATTTTCGTCCAGGACGAAGGTTTTTCGTCCAGGACGAACGTTTCATTTTTCTTTAAATATGAAGGCTTTCTAACTTAACAATCACACTTCCAAACTTCAATTTCAATCTCTTTCTACTTCAAATCGATAATGGCCTCCTCAAGCAAGAGACAAAAGGTGTTGGCAAAGAAACCCAATAGGAATGCCTCAGAAAACTTTCTGTCTAAGGCTAATGAGGAATCCTTTCCTCGTTTTGCATCCGCCAAAATAACTCCCTCTCGCATTTTAATCCAAAGCGAGTTAAATTTTAAGGTAATGCACCTTTTTGCTTCAACCCAATTTTATTTCATACTTTCTCTCGTCCACTTCTACAACAAGCAAACCTACCACTATTTCCTAGCAAACATGAGTTTTAATTTCGACCACTCCTCCATAAGTTCTTATGTCTTCAAGAAAAAAGTTGAAATCACCAAGCACGACCTTGGTGCCTTTTTGAACCTAAGAACTGAGGGATATAGAGCTCACACCCTAATGTCAGAAACCTCTTTCAAATGGTATGATGTCAATAGGGTAATTAGACAAAATGGTCTTGACTATCATGTCGCTAGAGTCTCCGGTATGACCAAAAATGCCTGAATCATCCAGCATATCCTTCGATCTTCAATCATTCCTAAAGCTAGTGATAGGATTAATATTACCCCTCTCCTTTATGTTCTAACCTTTTTGATTATAGAATGTCATCCTATTGACGAAGCCCAACTTATCATAGATCATATCTATGAGCTTTCAGAAATAGGACATGCATAACAGAAGAGAAAAAGGAACATCTTATTTGGACACTTAGTCACATATATTTTGGAAAATAAATACAACTTAGTGCATCCTGATGATGAATACGAAGAGCCATTATACTATAATGATGCTTCCTTCATATTACTTTTCAAGGAGGAAAAAGGAAAAGCACATGCCAGTGCTGTAGAAGAGGAAGAAGAAGGAGAGCAAACTTCTGCACCTCAGTCAAATTATCAGAATCTGATTGAAAGATTTGATAGATTAGAGACTCATGTTGATCAAAGGTTTGATCAATTTGATGCTCATCTTAAGCAGCAGCAACAAGACATTGGTAACATTAGAAATGAAGTACATGAAATTAATACAAATGTAATGTTGATGGCCTCCTACTTCAACCTTTTTGGCAGGATTCCTCCTCCTCCTCCTCCAGAACAATAGAGATGAATTTCTTTATGTTTGTTGTACTCGTGTTTTATGTTTTGTTGTGTCTATTTTTATGTTAAGTGTTTGTTTTTATGTCTGTTTTTTCTTTTAAGTTCAGTGTATTTTCTTACTTATTTTTAGATATTATGAAATGTGTAATCCTTTCATTAATATCAATGGATGTTGTACTTATTTCAAATTTGATTTGTTTTTGGAATGTAGTTAATTTTTATGAATTTCATTAGTATTATTTAATCTTCTTAGTGCTTAAATTAGATTGTAATTTGAGATTATCTATATTAGAAAATCTAGTCTTTCTAAATTTAAAAGTTGTTTATAACTTGTTGTAATTAGAACTTTTAAATTCATGTCTATTCATATAGACTACATAAAAGTTAATATTATTATTGCAATTTAGATGTTTTCTTATTTTGTATTTCTATGCTCAAGTGATATTTATGCACTTAGAAATATTTGAAATTTTAGATTATTGATTTTGGAAAGAATTGGTCTCAATTACTCATGAAAATTGTACAAAAAATACAAAAATCAAAAGGAATGCGCAAAGATTTGCAATGTGAAAAAGAGGCATAAAATTAGCCCAATGTCAAAAGATGCACAAAAATGTGTCCAAAAATTTGAAAAAGATGCGCAAAGCGCCACATGTGGTAATTCTCTTCTTTCCAAATTCTTTGAATCTCTTAATTCAAATTGATCTTATGTTCATTTATATTCCATTTAACTTTGAAATATAATTTTTTTTTTACATCTCTCTTGTAATGATTTTCTATATTCGAATGTCTAAATTGAATCATGTCCTTGAAAAATTCTTCTTACTTACAATGTTATATCACTTCTTAAATTTTATGAATTTCTATGATTGACATAATGTTTTTAGTTTAAAATTACATACCTTATGTCAACCACCATTTAGATTAAATTTTCAAATGAATTTAATATAATTACTTACATTTCTCGTATATTTCTTCTTCACTTTTTATTGTTGTCAAAAAGGGAGAGAAATTATTGTGTTCTGTTTGTTTTGTTTTGATTATTCTGTTTGCATTTTTCTTTTGTGTGTTTGACATTGTGATTGTTTGTGTTAAAATTTTTTGAAAAACAAAAATATTGTTCTTTGCTTCAAAATGCCTCATTTTAATGTATTCATCAATTCATGGGGAGTTTAGGAGATAGAAGATTTGTTTAAATTAAAAACCATACAAACAATAATTGTTTTGCCATCATCAAAAAGGGAGAGATTGTTAGAATAGTTGCTATTTGAATGCTTTACATTTTTGTAACTTGTATAGTTTTGATAATTCCAAACAATATTGTTTAAATGTGTAGTTATCTCCTAACAATTTTAGAAGATTTGTATTTGCTCTTGTGTGTACTAACATTTCAGGAAAATCAGACTCTAAACTACGAAAACTTCAAATCAAATTCAACATGAGATACTTTGTTAATTTAAAACTTGCATTTTTCTTTGAATTAAATTTAAAAGGGAGTGATTGTAATTGAGTGAATAAAAACATACACACACATAAGGAGATCATAAAAATTTTATACTGATCGTACGGGACAATATCCGATCGTACGGGACGATCAGACAGTTATCTCCTATAGAGCACATGGAACGAATAGGAACTTGCTCGAAATTTTTTTTCTAAGTCCTATTCGTCCAGGACGATTGGTTCACTGTAAAATTTTTTGTCCAGACGAATTTACATTATCGTCCGTGGCGACTGGTCCTTTGGAAAAATTTTGTCCAGATGAAATTAAAAATCATCCAAGATGATCAGGTCTCTGGAAAATTTTTTGTCCAGACGAAAATAAATTATCGTCCATGGCGATTGGTCCTCTAGAAAATTTTCGTCCAGACGAAGTCAAGAATCGTCCAGGACGATCGGTCCTCTGGAAAAATTTTGTCCAAACGAACATATTCTCGTCCAAACGATTAACCAACTTAGAACAGTTTTCAGCAGTTTCTAGAACTGACCTTGAAATAACCGTTCGTACTGGACGAACCTAATTCGTACAGGACGATCAGCTGTACGAAGACATTTCGTACACATATTCAAATAGGGTCATTTCAGATCGTTTAAGTAAAATCATACAGGATGATCTACGATCGTATAAGACGATCCACTGCGTACAAAATTGAAAACTTACAGTTTTGTGGCGGTTTTTCTTGTCTTTTGTATAAATAGTCCAAATTAGACTGCAACCCTATCTTTTTGTCATTTGATCTTCGTGCCTCTTGAGAGAATAGCCAAGGAGAGAGTGGAAGAGAGCATTCAAGGGAGGATTCCTACCACTGGAGCGAGAAGGCTTCACTTGGACTTCAAAGGTAAGAGTCTCTACTTGTGAATTGGGATTACTTCACTCTTTTCTTTCTTCCTTCTAGATTCTTGTAAGAAGATCTGTCAAGGAGATCCGGTTCTCTGCCGACACTTGGAGAGTGTGAACAGCCGAAGGGTTCTCTTCCTACACTTAGAGAGTGTAAACAGCCGAAGGGTTCTCTGCCCACACTAGGAGAGTGTGAAAAGAAGACGGTTCTCTGCCAACACTGGGGATAGTGTAAAAGGACGGACGGTTCTCTGCCAACACTGGGGGTAGTGTAAAAGGACGGACGGTTCTCTGCCAACACTGGGGATAGTGTAAAAGGACGGACGGTTCTCTGTCGCACCGGTGAGTGGTGAAAAGAGTGTGTTGTAAAGGCTTCTCCGCCTTGCTGTGGGTGCAAAAGAAGAGTCACTATTGGTATTAGTGCAATACTCAGAGGGTGCCTCTGGGGAGTGGATGTAGGTCTGGTTTTAGACTGAACCACTATAAATCTGGTGTCATTTACTTTACTGTTTTTACGTTTCCGCACTTTAAATTTTAGTTTTAAAAACTCTGTGGTTGAAAAATATTTTTCTACAAAACTTAAAAGAAATTTTTATTTCGGTTCAATAATTTTCAAAAGAGGGTTTAAAATTTTTAAACTACCAATTCACCCCCCTCTTGGTAGCCTTGGGACATTCACTTAGGCTTAACAACCTAATTACTAGATTCAACAACAGCAAAGGGAGGTTTTTATTGGCATTTGGAAAAAAATGCACTCATTGGGATGTGCATTATTTGGAGCTTCTAGCTATAAAGTCTTTAGTTGATATAATTAAAGATTGGAAGTTCAAATACAAGGGAGCTATTGTTGAAGGTGACAATGCAAATGTAATAAGAAGGCTTCAAAAGGCAGGGATTGATGATTACAAGGGAGAAGAAGATTTAAATTTCTTTAAAGAGTTTCATTATGTCATTTTCTCTTGTGTTGGTAGAGGTAGCAACAAGCTAGCCGATTTATGTGCCAGGTATGCTATGACTAACAACTTAATTTGGGAGGACCTATGCTTGAATGAGATTCCTCCTTTATTTGTGGACTTATTGAAGGAGGAATCTACTTTGTAGCTATTTTTTCTTTTTTTTTTGCTGTATTTAATGCATTTATTTCTCTTTTCAAAAAAAAAAAAAAAAGGAGTTAGGGGAAGAGGGATAATCACCAATTTTTCTTCCTTTAACAATTTTAGATAAGTCAATCACTACTTACATAATATTATAATAAAATAAGGTAAGATTTTCATTTTAAAAAAAAATCAACTATTAAAGTGAGTAGTGATCATATTCATAAATTTTAAATTTTTTTTTTAAGAATGATATAAAAAATAAAAAAGCACAAGCATGAAAGAAAAAGCGTAAAACACTAAAAGATAGAATAAAAAACAAAAAATCATGATTGGAAAATTGGGAATTTTTAAAGCTTGGGGGTTATTTAGCACATAAATCTTATTTTATTATCCCATTATAAAAGGCACTTTTAACATCCATTTGGTACAATTTGAATCCCTTAAAGCAGATAAATGCTAAGAGCACCCTTATGACTTATAATCTAGTTATAGGAGAAAAAGTCTCTTCAAAGTCAATTCCTTGTATTTGGTTGTACCCCATAGCCACTAATTTTGCTTTGTTTCTTACCACTACAGTAGAGTCATTCATTTTATTTTTGAAATCTCATTTTGTTCCAATAATACTCTAGTCTTTAGGTCTTTTAACTAACTCCCAAATATTATTTCTAACAAATTGATTCAAATTTTCTTGCATGGTTAAGATCCATAATTCAATATATATAGTTTCTGATTTATATTTATGGGTTGAATCATTGAGATAAAGGAAAATTTGTTAACTTCTTTTCTAAGTCTATGTCTAGTTCTAGCACCTTTAGATGGGTCTCTTAACATCAGTTCTTTAGGATGACTTGAAAAATATCTCCATTCTCTAGGTAGTGAATTTTTAGGTTTTACCCTTCTTCCAAATTTATAGATTCTACTCCTTGGATGACTTCAACCACTTCTTATTCTTCTACCATCGATCCTCTAGAATTAGTAGATTCATTAGATTCTATAAGAGTGGTCTCCTCTACCACTAATATCCTTTTAATGAAAACTCTATAGGGTTTTCCAACATTTTAGTATCCTAGGAAAACTCTTTCATCCATTTTGGCATCAAACTTTCCTAATAAAGATTTTTTATTATTTAGAATGAATACTTTACATCGAAAGATATAATCGTGAGAGAGGTTGGGTGTGATACCCGTGAGAGAGGTTGGGTTTCTTGTTTAGCACAGATCTGACATTAACTCATTTAGAATTAAACAAGCTATATTTACTTCTTCTTCCAAGAAGTATTTAGGAGATGTGTATTTAACTAACATATCATTAGTAGCTTCTTCTAAGATTATGTTCTTTCTTTCAGCAATCACGTTCTACTAACGGGTTCTAATAACTAAAAAGTTGTGATCTATTCCTTGCTCTTTATTGACCTCATTTTGGTATGAGGTCATCAAGGCCTATCTAAACTCTTTCTTGGTGATCCTAGGATTAAAATTTGTCCACTTATCGATAAAAGAAATCCCAATCAAATTTCAATCTAGCCTCCAATTCAATTTCTACTCCAGACTTCTATCATATCTATATTCATAGTTCAATTTAATTTTTAATCAGGTCTTGGTCTTACCCAATCAAACCTAGTCATTTATGTGATTATGGTTTATTTGGATACTCCAAATCTCACACAATCAAACTTAGAATCCAGCTCAAGCTGTGATTTACAATTCTAAACCTTAGGCTAAGAGTCTAAGTCCTGAAACCATTCCTAAGAGAATTTTCTATCACATGGAAATCTAGTCAAATGACATCTGATTTGTGATCTGTTAGTTACATATTGACATGGCATAAATCTAGCATCAACTTTCCAAATTTCAGCTCATTTTAAGGTCTAACCCTAAAAGCCATGTTGATTTATAAAGGTTGTAAAACTTTCAATTATTTATACCATATGCCACTAAATTTGCCACCTTGTGGAAATTGACCTTGGGACCTTCTCCAAACTCCTTGACAATGACTATAGCTTTCATTAATACTTGTTAACTAGCAACCTACACTTTGATGGACCCAATTTTATCAGAGTTGACTAGAGGTCAAAATGACAAAAATGCTTATTAAAGGGATTTTGGACTTTTGGCCAAGACTGAACATGGTTCAATCTCTTTAATCATTGAACCCTCATCCAATAAAACCCAAATGTCATTTGAGATCCATTAGGAGGTTTTGGTTTGACTTGGTTAACCAAGTCAACTATGTTTGACCAAAACACCCTTTAAGGGTTGAAACACCCATTTTGGACCAAAACACCCCAATAGTCTATGAAACCATCTCTAAAAGATTTCTTTAATCATTTCAAATTTATTTAATTGAAATCCTATCCTTGGATCAACCTGATTGACCAAGTCAACCTATGTTGACCAAACCAAACATAAACTATATGCTCACTTAATTCAACTTCAAATATTTTCCAAGCTCAATCAAACCCCTTTGAACATCTCTCCTAGTGAATTGGACTTGACTGCATATGTTGATCTAGTCAATAGTTGACTTGGTCAACTCAATCAAAGTTTGGTCAAACATTTTATTTGGGCCAATCCTCCTATTCACTCAAATAAGACCCATCCAAACTCCATCAAACCTCCAGATTTATTCCATTACATGGCTTAAATATGCCTTAACCATAGGAGAATCAAAATCTATTAACTTTGACCAAGTCAACTTAAATGCTTGGTCAAATCCCTTACCTTTGGTTAAATCACCATATATATTTATTCAAACCCTTGTCAAGATATTAGTCATATCTCATGCTAGAGTTTCAATGTGCTTGAGCTCTTTTTGAGTGAAACCAAAATGAAGGTGATTTAGTCAACTTGTTAAATTTAATCAAACTCAATATACTTGAGTCCAATCCTAATTATCTAATACCTATAAAACTTCAAATTGATTACAATCATACCCTAACTATTGATGAATCAAATTTAAGTAGATTTGACTAAGTCAACTTACAAGAACTTGGTCAAACCTCTTTCTCCATTCACTAACACTTTCATATATGCATTCCATCCCTTCAAACACCTTTGGATTCAACACACTAGCAAACATAAACTTCCCAAGTGCCACCTCATCCCACTTTGACCAGTTAACTATTCAAAGAAGTCTATCCAAGCTTAAAATTTTCCCATTAGTCAAACCTTATTACATGTTACTTTTCCTTTCAGCTCAACCTATTTGGAGGATTCCTTTTAATCCTAAAATCTCACTTAGTGCTCTCCTAACTAAGCTTAAGGGCTAGTTTAGTCTTAAGTAGTAAGAAGTGTTCCCCCTCCCACTTAAAAAAATAAATGACAAACTAGCTTGCCAAATCGTACCCCTACCAACCAATGGCCTGGGACTCATGTCAAGGATCCAAGGGAGGCCTCTAATGCATCATGACAGTCCATTTTATTCTAGATTATTTTAATAAGACAAAGTCTCCAAAATGAGATGATTCATACTCCTTACCTTCTCTCATCCTATAGCCCCCAAACCTAGTTCTCATTTCATTTGAGCTCCCCTCAGCCCCCTCTATATTTTCTTGTAAAATTCCATAGTTAAGAGCTCATCGGTGGAAAACTTTCTAGCAAACCAAAGCCTGCTTCCATCCAATTCAAATAACAATTGATATGGATTATTTCAGACCATGATTTTAATGAGAGGAGATACGTGGATAGTCTACAAGCTCAGCCATGTCTTGAACTTATCGAACTATCATTTAAATCAGTTAAAAACTAAACCCTAGGGTAGAACACTTATATCTTTTTTGTTATTCAATAAGTGATTTTTAAACTATGAAATCAAGCCTCAATAATTTCTATTCATATTCACATCCTAGGTTTAAAATTTCAAGCATTTTGGTTGATCCATTAGCGAGTTTGAGTCAATTTTCTCATTAGGGATTTAGTCTTTTGTAAGATCCTAATGTACAAAATCTCCATCATTGATTTCTAGATCAATGGTCTAGATCTTGACGCTCCATAATCTTAGTTAATCGCGCATTTAATCCTACGATCGGACTCATCATCTGACTGCATCTAAGCCCTTGATTTAGAATAGCGTAGGATCACATAAATATTCTATGTGCATTAATTGCATATTATTCAGTCCGTTGATCTTTTGATCAATAGTTTCAATTGAGCTGTACTGTAATTTCTCTAAACCACTCGACTGTGCAATTGTGATGATCTTCATCTAGCTTGATCTTTTTCATCCATCTCAAATATTGCTCAATTGGATTATTCTATGATTAAGCTGACTCATATAAGTGAAATAGTGTTCATGGTTCTGATGATTTGCAATGATTGTCGGTGGTACAATTATTGCCAATAATTACACCATAAAAAAATGATTATTTTTGGTTTAGGATGGCAAACTCATGCGTACCTCATGTACTTCTCACCACCATTTTAGTTAAATTAAATTTTAGTTAAGTTTAATTTATTTTTAAGTCAAAATTCCTATAAAAAAAGTTATTAAAATTTAATTTTAATTAAAAATCTTTTTATTATATATCAAAATTTTTAGAAAATTAAATACTTTAATTTGAAATTAACATTAATTAAAAATATTTGGATATATTTTAAATTATTTTAAATCTTAAATATTAACTATTTTAAATTTAAATTTAATATAGAATGATTAAAAATATCATATAAAATTTAGAATTTTATTTTAAAATATATTTTAAATTCTCAGATAAATGTTTTAGATTTTTTTATAAAATTAAATTAAATTTTAAATTTTTTGTAAGATTTTAATTTGAAATTAAATCTAATTAAAATATATTATATATTTTAAATAATTTAAGAATATTTAAATATTTAATTAATACTTAACTAAAGTAAAAAAATTTAAAAACTAAAAAGGAAAAGTTTTATAAGTAATTTAAATTTTCAAAAAATAACTACGATTTAATTAAATCTAAGTTAAGTATTATCATAAATATTAATTAGAGGATCTCTCAACAGAAATACTAAAAAAGAAAAGTTAATTATTATCATAACTATGATTTTAGTAAATTCAATTTAAATCTGAAAAATTAATATTATATATCAAATTTTTTAGAATTTTAATTATTTTAATTTAAATTGATTTTAAAATTAAAAACTTAATTTATTTTAAATAATTATAATTATTTGTTTATTTCTACTATTTAATTAATATTGTATTAGACATTAAATTAAATATTTGGAAAATTAAAAGTTTATTTTAAATTATTTTAAATAATTAGAGGATCTCTCAACAACATTTTGAAGTTATTTTGATAATATTTTAAATTTTAAATTTTAAAAACTCATATTTTATATATAGGTTTACATATATATAAACTTTAAAATTTTATTTTAAAATTATATTTATTTTAGATCTTTAAATGTTGAGAGATTACTTGAAATTTTAAGCATTGATGGGTGAACAATCCAAATGATGCACACACTCACCTAGCCTAGGCTCTCCTAATTCTAAGGATATGATCATGCTTATGTATGTTCCTTTCATGTATATCATGGGTTAGTTAAAACATCTACTTTAACCCACTTAACCTTGTGACACCTTAAGGACAAAAATTAAGGCTTTGTTTAGAGAACTTAAGAAAATTTTAAAATTTAAAATATATGTCCTATAGCCTTGAAACTCAAACCATTCAAACATAGTGACATTCTCTACCCATGTAAAACATTCCACTAATTTTAAAATTCACTAAGCCACTAATTAGTTTAAGATTAAACCCTTAATTAAGCCATTAAAACTCAAAAGTTTCTAATACATTCAAATTAAATTCAAAAATTACAAATCATATCTCTAACTGACCATAATCAAAACTTTGATTAATGAAAAATATAATCCCGATGATTATTATTTTTTTGATGAAACTGCCAATTGCATTAAAAGCAAGAAAGAAAACAAGAACAAAAAACTAAGTGATAGCTATCCTATCACTTTCTTCCTTTAACAAAGAATAAAAAATAGGAGGAACCTTATTAACTTCTAGAACGTCCCAAAAGAAATCACCTTTCAAAGGATAGTTAGCACACCAATGAGCTAACTTGTTACAACTTCTATTTACAAAATGAAATAGAATTACCTCAAACTTCTTCAGAAATTCCAAGTCCTCTTTCATTGATTGGTCCACCGCTCGATTGTCAAGATAAACTGAGTTTTGTAAGTGCCTAATGACATTAAAGTTTCCTCCTTCTACAATCAAGCCTTTAGCATCCATCATCAAGTCCTTGATAACTCTTCTCAACGAATGGAAAGCCATTAACTCCAAGTATCCAATGTCCTAGTGCACCACTGAGAATCCAAAGGAGAGAAGCATCCCTCCTCTAAGATCTCTAAATATACCTCCAATCCCTTCTTCATTAGAACTAAGTAGAGATGAATTTATGTTCAACTTAATTCATCCGGGTGGAGGGGGATGCCAAGTAAAAGAAATCAGCTTATAATTCTGGTTAGCACCCCAGTGCTCCAAATAAAGATTACTAGATGAAATAGATGCATATGTGATAGCATTAGTCATAATAACCCCAGCTCCTAGTTCTTGGCCTTCGTGAATAAGCTTGTTTCTACTCTTCCAAGAATTGAACACCAATGCACAATAAGTTTTTGCAATAAAGGGATCCTCCTTCCCTTGCTTCCTCAAAAAAATTAAGCAATCTTGTAAATTGTTTAAATCAGGTAAAGCAAACCCCACCGGTTAGCCTTTTGAATTACCTATTTTAATGTCAAACACTTCACAACCACATGCTCCCCATCTTCTTTAATATCACAACCTCTTGGGCAAAGGTTACTTCCAATCAATCTTCTATGCATTAAGAAGTCTATTGTAGGGATAGCATTCTTCAAGAGTTTCCACCAAAAAAATGAAATTTGAGGATTGAGATTTAGTTTTTTAATGCAATTCCAATCCTGAATTAACATATGTTCATTCTCTTCCCCATTAACATTAACACATCTTACCATAGCTGAAATAGTTTTTCCAGAATGATTTTTGAATAGTTCCAAAACATCTTCATGATTTTCCAGTTCAATCTTTATTTTGCAGATTACTTTTACCAGTTCATCCTCGAAGAACTTCTGCAGCTTCTCTGGTATCCATTCTCTATCCAAAATAAAGCTAGACATATTAGTTAAATTGTCAATCTCCATTGCAATGAATGTGGGGCATATGTCCAAACTTTTATCAAGGATCCAAATATCCTTTATAACATTTACTCAAGTCCCATCTTTAATACTCCACCTTACAATTTTCCTTAAAGCCTTTGCTCCACTTAGCATCAATTTCCAAGTTGAAGAAGAGTTCAACCTTCTATCATCATCCCAGACATTTTTACCATACTTAGCTGATAACGATTTATTAAGCATAGAATTTGGCTTCTTAAAAAAGTTCCAAACCAGCTTAGCTTTAAGAGGCTTCACTGTATCTACAGCTGAATGAATACCAAGACCTCCTTTGCTTTCCAGTTTGCATAAATCTTTCCATGCTACATAATGTAAACCGCTATCCCTATTGCTTTTATTTCATAGAAATTCCCTACACATCCTATCAAGTTTCTTCAATATACTTAACGGAACCAGAGACATAGATTTGTAAAAGACATGAATAGCTTGCAAAATAGATTTGATAAGGATCACTCTGTTAGATGAAGAGATAAACTCTTCCCCCATATGTTGAATTTATGTGTTATTTTCTCCAAAATCTTTGAGAAGTATGTTGCCACAAGTCTTCTTAAAGTAATTTTATTGCCCAAGTAATTGAGCTCTTTGACCTCCATGAACCCCATATGATTAGAGATTACCCTCCTCCTTCTTCTCCCCATATCCTTGCTATAAATAATAGAGGATTTTGAAACATTTACTTGCTGACCCGTCCACCTACAATAATCCATAGTGATTTTTTTTAGTCTCTTTAGATTCTCCATTTTGGCATTACAGAAGATCAATATGTCATCCACAAATAACAAATCCCAAATCCTTGGATCCATAGGGGCTACTTTTAAACCCAAATTCCTTCCTTTGGACAAGAAGGCATTAGTGAGTAATTGGGAGCAAAGAATGAACAAGGAGATAAATGACAACCCTTCCTAAAGCCGCTCCTTCCTCTAATTCCTTCCAGATCGACTCCATTAATTTGCACCAAGAATACAGGATTAGTCACACAATCCATAACAAGGTTAGAAAATCTTTCTGGAAAACCAAAGTAACTCAAAACTTGTTTAAGGGTGTTCCAAGCCATACTATCGTATGCTTGCTCCATATCCAGTTTGATTGCCACCAATCCCCTTTTAGACTTAGAGAACCTGAACTTGTGAAAACATTCCTGAGCTAGAAGCATATGCCCTTATAAGGCTCTCCTTTTTATGAATGCAACTTATTCCTCAGATACTAAGCAATGAATTACTTTCATCATTCTATTTAACAACACTTTTGCCACAATTTTGTAAATTGACATGCATAGGCTAATTGGCCTAAAATTTGAAGGAGATAGAGGATTACTTACTTTGGGTATTAGCACCACCAATGTCTCCTTCCATTTGGAAGACATTTTACCCGAAGTAAAGCATAGTTGAATAGCTTTCCACACATCCAACCCAATGATCTTCTAGTATGCTTTGAAAAAGGAATAGGTTATTCTATCCACTCCAAGAGAAATGTTGTTGCTATGTTCTCCAATCACCTTTTAAACCTCTTCCACAGAAAAAATAGCCTCCAAGATTTCAAAGTCTTCTTGCTTCAGGATGTTCCCATTTGAAGGCCAATTTTCCAATTGGCAGTCCCTATGCTTCCATTTACTGCAGAAAAACTAATAAAAGATGCTCCTTATAATAACATGATCTTTAATCAACTCTCCATCATCATTCTTCAATTGCTTGATTGAATTTCCATTCCTTCTACCATTAGCAAAGGCATGAAAGAAAGTACAATTTGAATCCCCTTCCTTCAACCACTTGGCTTTAGCCCTTTGTCTCCACCATGTATTCAACTATGCAAGAGTGCTGCTGAATTCCTTGGCTTTGGATCTAAGAAGCTGAGCTTTGCTGTCTGAAAACTATTGGTCCAATGCTTCTTCCAACTGCAGTTCTTCGATCTCAACCTTCAGACTTTCCTTCAATTCTTCCATTTTTTTATGTTTAGCCTTGCTCCAAAAAAACAAGTCTTTAAGGACCTTTGACAGATTCTTATTAAGAGCTTCCATAACATCTCCTCTCACTTGTTTTACCCAAGAACTCTTGACCACCGAGGCTGCAGCTGAATTAGACAGCCATACATCTTCAAACTTGCAAAATCTGGTTTTATGATATTGCTGATAAAAACAACTTCAATACAATGGGACAATGGTCAGAAGCAATTCTACTCAAACGCCTCACTGTTGCTTGATTGATCAGCTCCAAAGCTTTCGAATTCAACATGCACCTATCTAGCCTTTCCAAGATCCAGGCACTTCCACTCTTATTGTTACACCATGTAAACTTAGAACCAAGAACCCACATAATGTAGGTCATTTCTATTCATAAAAGCCTTCATTTCAAAAGGTCCATGTGAGAAGGAAAACTTCTTCCTACCTTTCTTCTCATCTTGAGAAAGAATGCAGTTGAAGTCGCCTCCTACCATAGAAGGAACCTCAGGCTTCAAAATTCCATCCAGAAAATTCTATAGTTCTCTTCTACTATGTATCTCCATGCTACCATTAATAGTAGCTACCATCCAAATGCCTTTGTTGAACACCTTTAGCTCACAAATCACACATTGGTCTGAGGTGTTTATCAATGAGAATGAAGCCACATCAGATTTCTATATCACCAGAATTCCTCCTGATTTACCTCTAGAAGGCTGCAGAAAATATTCCCAGTTCTCATCCATCAACTTGCCAAATTCTTCTTTAGAAAGAGAAGCAATCTTGGTTTCAACAATTCCCACAAAAAATACATCCCAATCTTTAATATACTCCTTCAAATACAAGGAGGTCTCTTTCTTATTAGCCCCCCTACAATTCCAAAAGATAATATAACTCATTTGGATGAGAATGGGGAAATACCCCCACCCCTTCTCTTGTTCAAACTATTTTTAGCTTGCCTAGAAGTCACATTCAATGGGCCCAATTATCTCAGTTCCTTCACCAGTTTTATTTTTTGAGTAGAAGCCTTCCCGTTACTCAGAATAGTTTTCTCCTCATCTTGACTTTCACTATTCTTCTCAATGCTACCCATTGCTGCTTTAACTTTGTTATTAGTTTGAAAATCTTCCAGAGTTTACACTAATTCACCTTCTTCCACCTCCTCTTCTTTGTAATCATTCTGAGTTTCTACACCATTTCCTTCCTCACATAAAGAGTTAAGCAATTCAAATTTATTACCTGATGTAAACAAGGCCTCCTAGGTTGAATCAATCTCTAAATTCCCCTTAGGATCCCTGAGTTCCATCAAGTTTCTGGCTTGGAAACTAACATCCATCTCAGCTTCAATAGAATTAACAGCATCTTCAACTGTACTATGAACTTCAGCAGGCTTGCTAGCATCTTGCAACAATTTTGACTTGTCTCTTGCCAATTTACCATCTACTAGATTGCCCAAGTTCATGTCTCTGTCTTCCAGGTTTATCATTACACTTCCTTTTTTCATCACATTTTTTGTAAACTCCCCATTAGCAGATTTCAGGGATCCACCTCCCTTTGGAATGTATCTCATTTTATGCAATCCCAAGGTCCTCTTTTATTTCTTCTATCGTTGACTAACGACCAGGAGTTTGAATCTTGACCAACCTTGGTATTAATGCCTTGCTCTATAATATTTTCTCCACATTGTCTAGTATTCTCTGCTGATCCTGTATTCTTCTCAACAACTTTGCAAGCTTCCTTCAAATGGCCAATACGTCCACATGCATAACAAAAGTTGGAAATTTTCACATATACCACTTTTTGAAAACATTTGCCATTTACTCCTTCCACTCAAACACCAGTAGGCAATTGACAATCAAGCTGAATGCAGACACAAATCCTAGCAAATTCTCTCCTCCCCCATTGGAACATACCTCCATCTATCAAAATGGGTTCTCCAATAGAAGACGCTATCCTTGAGACATTGATTTCATCCCAGCAATATAGCGGCAAACTTGGCATCCTAATCCAGATTGGAGAAGACAGCCCTTTGAGTGAGTTGGGATTGAATTCTAAACTCCACTTATCTAGCCCAACTATATGCCCATTGATGAACCATGGCCCTCCCGATAGAACATTCTCCATGGCCTCCATAGAGAAGAATGAACATTAAACCCAATCAGAACCAAGGCTCATTAGATTAAATTTACCAAACTTCATCCACTGACGTCTCAGCTCAGCCGCTACTAGTTACACTGGAATACGCCTCCCAAAAACCTTCACAACAATAGAGAATTGTAACTTCTCTAAATTAGCTTTAATATTGGGCTCAAATAGTTTGACAACAAATCCATCTTCCATCCGAAAAGAACCATAGGCCGGAAGATTAACTTTAATATACGGACGTATAATCCATGGATTTACTTATTCTTGTCCAGATGATAATGCACTGGTAGTGCCTTCCAATACAATTTTTGATTGATTTCCTCCCTCTACAGTTTTTTCACAAACAATTGGTTTGCAAACTTGAACCTTCTCAGACAATTGATCGTCTCCCATAACAGGCATATGTTTCAAACTGGCAAACCTGCTAACAATCAATTTTCTTCCTGACAAAGTGATCCATCATTATGATGATGAGAGTTCCTTTCATC
Organism: Dendrobium huoshanense; assembly: GCA_016618105.1. Classification (NCBI taxonomy): domain Eukaryota; kingdom Viridiplantae; phylum Streptophyta; class Magnoliopsida; order Asparagales; family Orchidaceae; genus Dendrobium; species Dendrobium huoshanense. The sequence goes on along the minus strand of CM028351.1, from coordinate 23,827,134 downwards.
TTCAATCATAACTTGTTTACCTTTTCCCACCACAGGTGATACCACCGCAACTTTCTCCAAATTTGGTTCTCGGATAACCAGGGTTGAATTGCAATTTCTCGATGCCTTCTCAGGATATGCTTTACTGGAAGTCGTTGATGCTACTCCGATCCACGGTGGAACATTCCGGTCATCGGAGGTGGCCGGAAGGCAATCCTCCATCACTCGCGTGAATCCCACTAACGGGTTGCTTCACACAAAGTTTGAAAATTCTTCACTTAAAATCGGGAGTTTCTCTCACTAAGTTTTCTCAAGAGCTATTTAAGTTGAATGCATAAAGTATCCATGTTAGTTTTAATTTCTTCCTGTTAGAATAGTTGCTATTTGAATGCTTTACATTTTTGCAACTTGTATAGTTTTGATGATTCCAAACATTATTGTTCAAATGAGTAGTTATCTCCTAACAATTTTAGAAGCTTTGTATTTTCTCTTGTGTGTACTAACATTTCAGGAAAATCAGACTCCAGACTACGAAAACTTCAAATCAAATTCAACATGAGATACTTTGTTAATTTGAAACTTGCATTTTTCTTAGAATTAAATTTGAAAGGGAGTTATTGTAATTGAGTGAATAAAAATATACCACACACATAAGGAGATCATAAAAATTTTATACTGATCGTACGGGACGATATCCGATCGTACGGGACGATCAGACAGTTATCTCCTATAGAGAAAATGGAACGAATAGGAACTTGCTCGAAAATTTTTTTCTAAGTCCTATTCGTCCAGGACGAAATTAATTATCATCCAGGATGATTGGTTCTCTATAAAATTTTTGTCCATACGAATTTACATTATCGTCCGTGACGACTGGTCCTCTGAAAAAATTTCATCCATACGAAATTAAAAATCATCCAGGACGATCAGGTCTCTGGAAAATTTTTGTCCATACAAAAATAAATTATCGTCCATGGCGATTGGTCCTCTGGAAATTTTTCGTCCAGACGAAGTCAAGAATTGTCCAGGATGATTGGTCCTCTGGAAAAATTTCGTCCAGATGAAAATATTCTCGTCCAAATGATTAACCGACTTAGAACAGTTTTTATCAGTTTCTAGAACTGACCTTGAAATAACCGTTCATACTGGACGAACCTAATTCGTACAGGATGATCATCTGTTCGAAGACATTTCGTACACATATTCAAATAGGGTCGTTTCAGATCGTTTAAGTAAAATCGTCCAGGATGATCTATGATCGTACAGGACGATCCACTACGTACAGAATTGAAAGCTTCAAGTTTTTGGGCGGTTTTTCTTGTCTTTTGTATAAATAGTTCAAATTAGACTGCCACCCTATCTTTCTGTCATTTGATATTCATTCCTCTTGAGAGAATAGCCAAGGAGAGAGTGGAAGAGAGCATTCAAGGGAGGATTCCTACCACTGGAGCGTGAAGGCTTCACTTGGAGTTCAAAGGTAAGAGTCTCTACTTGTGAATTGGGATTACTTCACTCTTTTCTTTCTTCCTTCTAGATTCTTGTAAGAAGATATGTCAAGGAGATCTGGTTCTCTACCGACACTTGGAGAGTGTGAACAGCGGAAGGGTTCTCTGCCTACACTTGGAGAGTGTAAACAGCCGAAGGGTTCTCTGCCCACACTAGGAAAGTGTGAAAGGAGACGGTTCTAAGCCAACACTGGGGATAGTGTAAAAGGACGGACGATTCTCTGCCAACACTGGGGATAGTGTAAAAGGACGGACGGTTCTCTGCCAATACTGGGGATAGTGTACAAGGACGTACGATTCTCTGCCGCACCGGGGAGTGTGAAAAGAGTGTGTTGTAAAGGCTTCTCTGCCTTGCTCTGGGTTCAATAAGAGAGTCATTATTGGTATTAGTGCAATACTCAGAGGGTACCTCTGGGGAGTGGATGTAGGTCTGGTTTTAGACCGAACCACTATAAATATGGTGTCATTTACTTTACTATTTTTATGTTTCCGCACTTTAAATTTTAGTTTTAAAAACTCTGTAGTTGAAAAATATTTTTCTACAAAACTTAAAAGAAATTCTTATTTCGATTCAATAATTTTAAAAAGGGGACTTAAATTTTTAAACTACCAATTCACCCCCCCCCCCCCCCCCCCCTCTTGGTAGCCTTGGGACATTCACTTAGGCTTAACAACGTAATTACTAGACTCAACACTTCCCCCCATGATTATACTCCTAATTTAACATTAATTTACATGTTAAGGATGATTTATAATTAATTCAAATAAATAATAAAAAAGGTATAAAATTAAAAAAATTCCTCAAATTCTTGGGAACATCCCCTTAGGTCATTTCTGACCTTTGAGAGTGAACCTAAGAGATTTGGATTTGATTTGGATAAAAATCCAAAAATCCCTTAATTAAGGTAATTTTAAAAATTCGTTAATTAACCAAACTACAAAAAAATTATAAGTAATTCTATAATAATCTAATTCAATCAAAATCAAATTCATTTAACTCAAAGTAAATTCTAAAATTTTCTAAAAATTTCAAACCCCAAAAATTTGGTCAAAGTTAAAAAGTCAACTTTCCAACAACCATAGTTCAAATTTAGGTCCAAATTTCAAAAAAGTATAATTTTTTATAAAAAAACTCCAAATTAAGCAAACTAATAATCTAATTACTCATCTTAGGGTCTAATATTTGTTAAAAATCTTAAACTTTCAAAATTATATGCAACTTAAAAAGTCAACTTTTTGATCCTTAATTAACACTATTAAATAATTTTGAATAATTTTAAAAATTTCAATAATTTTTTAAAGTTCCAAAAACTCTAAATTTATTAATAAAACCAATTAACCAACCCTTTTCTACATAACTACCAATCTAAAGATGAAGTTTTTAGGATGGATGACTATAGTCTGCTGAGCTAAGTGTCTTGAGGAGGCGTGGTTCCTTGAGCTTGGTGGCTTAATACCACAAACGAATTTAACAGAGTGTGAAACATTGAAATTTAATGACTCTTAATTATTTAAATAAACTAAAATCCTTAGTCTAATTATATCAACTACGTTCTTAGGATGGACTACTTTGGGCTACGGGGCTAAGTGTCCTAAGGAGGCCTGGTTCCACAAGCTTGGTGGCACAATGTCACAAATCAGTCGATAGAAAATCTAAAGTGATTTAATCCTTAAACTCAATAACTAATCAAATAAATTAAAGTACATCAATCCCCTTAATATTTAAATAATTAATTTTGTTTGATCAATCAATCTTTAAAATTTATCCTAAATTAACCCTTAATACATTAATACTTAATTTTAAATACAAGTTTTTTCTTCTACCTTTAACAAACTTGAACACTAGTTAAGTTCAACAAACTACCTAGCTTAGTAACTACCCTAGTCACATGGCCTTCAACACACTTTATATGGTTTGTTAGGATAACCTACTATAGTCTAAGCTAGGTTGGCATTTACTTTTATCATTGTGTGCTGGATTTTCTGAGATTTTATTGCATGCTATGATTAAAAATTGATTGATGTGAGTGTTTATTTATTTTAATTACAATATATAAATTGATGTGATGGGTGATAGTTTACCCTTAAGTTAGGACCATTCTAGGTATTCATTGAGTTTTCTATAGGTGGGCATAATCGTGAAGGGCAATAAAAAGGGGGATAAATTAATAATTAATATAATTACTATAGGTGCTTTAATTGCTTAACCCCTAAATAAATAAGAGCCTGACTAAGTGTGATTTATTTTAATGCAAATATATTAACTGCTTGGGATATTTATTTATATTTGTAGAGTTTGAAAGAGGAAAGAATACCCCTTAGGGGGAAAGTCTTTTTCCTTTTAGAAGTCCAAATTTGAATCATTTTAATACCCAAAGAAGAAAAGCATAACCTCGCCCTCATGGGGGAGAGTTTTTTTTCCATTTTAGTATCTAGGAAGGATGCATCCAAACAGCTCAAAGAGTTGAAGACCGAGGAATCAAATCAGAGAGTATCACATTCAAACTCAATTGCGTCTTCCTTAGGATTAAAATCCGAGATTATGGTTAGTGGTTCCCGGCCACCTTTAATTTCTAGAAATATGGGTTATAATAAATGGGGTATTTTCATACAGATATTACTTTAAGGAATTAATTTAACTGATTGATATATTTGATTTAATTTGATTGTGTATATGATATTGCTTACTTTTCCTAGTTTTTTTAGCATTTTTATATTATTGTTATTTTAGCCTGGATACGTGGAGGCTCGTGAGGGTACACCTAAAGACTTATTTTATTTAAATCAAATTAAAAATTTTAGCTCACATAAAAATTCTAACAATCTAAGAAGTAAATCCAAGACCATCGGGAGTCTACATATTCAGATTAATTTCTTCTCTTCCTTATTAGGCACCTCCCCACCTGAAAGTTCTGGAAGACCACCTGGCCTTTAAGGGTGCAGATCAATCAAGGGAATATTATGCAATCTCTAGGAAAAAGGTTATTTTTAAGCCTTTTTAAAAATTGCTACATATTTATTTTATGCATTTAACTGAGCCGATTAGAATGCAATAAATTTCAAATTCTTTTTAAAAATGAGGCTAAAATTTTAAATACATTTGTCTTAAGCATTTTCACCCTACATAAGTTAGGGGACTAATTAGGATATGCTCTAGATGATGGTCCCAGTTCCCAAAAAATTTAATAACAACATCCCTACCCCTTTTTGATGAAGATTAAACTCATGGATTTTAATCAACTAGGTTATTAGCTAGCTCCCCAATTCAGGCTGGGGCAAGTTCAAATTTTGTACCGCATTAGCTAGGTTAGTGAGCTCTAGTGTCTAAATTTAGATTTAAGATCTGGAATAGATTTTGAATCATAAGACCCCAATCTCTAGAAATATAATCCCAAATTTCTAATAAATTACTTAACTCAAATTAAAAATATCCTCAATCTAAAATTTAATGCCCAACACTTAGCTTAGGTTGGGGTACCTCTGAATTATTCAGAATGTCCAAGAGCCTCCAACCACTCTTCTATTCACTCCAAAAATAAGTGTTAAAATTTTGATATACTCCCATTTGAAACTCCAAATTCACCTTTTTGTTATCATTCCTAAAAAATCTCTATACAAAGTTTTTGTTGCTATTTTAATCAAGAGTAATCATAGGATACTATGATTTCTTATGATATAATTAACTTTGAGGGTATGCTCATTGGATATTTAGAACTCACATCAATTTTTAAAATCTCAATTAAAATTTCTTTTAGAAATAAAACTTATAATGATCGTTATCATCACAATTAAATGATTGCTAACAGATGATATCTTCTTTCTTCAGGGAGATATATCATGTTTTAACATAAATTTGTATATAAAATTAATGATTATTTCTCTTGATTATCAAAGTTGGATATTTGAATAAACATCATTTAGACCCTTAGGAGTCATATGTATTTCTCCCTTAAATAAGGCTACGACATTCAAGAGAAAATCCATAATTCATGGTCTAAACAAGTTAAGAGATTTTATCTCCACCTTTCAAGGTGGTATATTATTCCTAATGGTTTGTTTGACATTATAACTAAAATTAAAATTTAATTTTTAAAATTTTCCAAAGAGAATTAATTTATATATGTTTTGCACCTTACAAGGCAAATCCTCTTTTCAAACAACAACACTCCCTATAGCAAGATTCAAAATTTTCATTCTCAAATTATCCACCATAATCACTAAGAAAAGTTACAACTTCGCAACCTAGTTTTCTCTGAATTCAAGTGGAGAATTTTATAAACTCTTTAAATGATTCATTTTTATGAGATAAGAATCTAATCCAAGCAAACCTTAAGTAATAGTCAATAATCACATATCCAAAGACTTTCCCTCCTAGGTTTACAGTGCTAACAGGTCCAAAGAGTATTATCTCTAAGTGTTACCTTGTCTCCTACCCTGGCCTCCAATCTTTTGAATTGCTTTATATCTCCAGTTATATGCCTTTCATATTCGATGTCCATATACCACAAGCTCTCACTAAGCCTTTTGTGATAGCATCCCTACAAAGTCATCAAGGATTATATTAGGGAGCCTAAAAAGGTTTGGGTTCCACCTTTTGGATTGATGATTGAAATGCTTACATGTTATGCTTTAATTTATGCAGTTTTGGCCTTCACATTAAATGTGTTCAATGGTGAATAGTGCAAGTGTAGGAAATATATATCCTAGCATATCACAAAAAAAAAAAAAAAAAACCTAACTCATGGGAATATATTCACAAGTCTATGTAGGTCATGGTGCCTCTTTTTAGGTTTAAATGATGCATGTTGTGGTGATGGTTTATGAAATTCTATAAGTGTAGGTGGTGTTTCTTTTCTTTAAAATTAGTTAATTTCACTTCAAAAGATTTGTTTGAACATTAAAGAATTGAATTGTCAATTTTTAATGCATACTCCCTATCATCAGTATCATCTAAACATGCCTTTAATTCTTTAAATGAAATTTCTAAATCAATATGAGATGCTTTTAAGGAGTCATTGTCAGCAGTTAAAATCAATGCTTCTTATTTAGTAAATCAAATTCATTATGTAAGATCATATGATTGTTATCTAGAGTAAAGTGATCTTTCCTAAAACTTTCATGCTCTTTCAACAAATTTGAAAAATCAGTATTAAGGCTTGCATACATTTTCTTAAGTGATTTTTTTCAAAAGATTCAAATAATTCATTTTAAGAAAGCTCACATACCTCCTCTTAATCAAAATGATCAAGATAGTTATATGCTAATAAGCACAAGTTGGTTACCTCCTTTTCTTCTTATGTTTTAGATGAGTCTAAAGTGAGTATGTCTAGAAGCCTACTATGTCTGTTGTTTACTCTTTTTGAAATTAAGTTTTTCTTCACCGTTCTCTTTGATTGGGTGAGCTTAAAAATTTGGGTAATCAATCCTCAAGTGCCCTGTCTTCCTACATTCAAAATAGATGACATTAAACAAAACCTTAGAATTTTTATTAGATTTACCATTATTTCATTGCGGATGATGCTTTTTCTTTTTCTTTAGAAAGCTTTTAAATTGCCTTGTCATTAGCATTATGTCATCATTATCTTGTAGTGTGAAACCATAAATATTAGAATCATTAGTTTTTAAGGCTATAGTTTTCTCCTTTCTTTTTTCACCTGCATAAATCAATCTTTGACTCACTCCTTGCTCATAAGAAATGAGTGATTTGAGCAAGTTATCAATTAAATAAACTTTTAGAACCTTGGAATCAATAATAGTAATTATTTTAACATCATAAGAACTAGGTAGATAATGCAAAATCTTATTAACTTTTTTAGAATTTATAAGTTTTCTACTTAAAGCATTCTAGGATGTCATAATTAGAGTGAATCTAATATACATTTAAAAAATTGACTCACTAGATTTCATGCAAAATAGTTCATAATTATAGAGCTGAATGTTTAACCTAGATTTTTTCACTTCATTATTTCCATTGTAGATTATGAAGAGTTTATCCCAAAACTTTTTAACAGTAGTGCAAGAATATAAACACATGTAATCTGCATATTTTATTACATTAATAAAGCAGTTTAAACATTTAGCATTTTATTGGCCTAAATATTTATCCTTAGTACTCCATTTAGAAAAAAGGTAGATCATATTTAATACTATTTATAAAGCGAGAAGGTGTAGAATATCCTTCCTGAACTAGCATCTACATGCAATAATTTATTAATCTCAAGAAAGTAAATATGTAAATTTTTTAAAAATAAATAAGAATGTTATCAAATAATAGTGGTCATGTGATTGAATATCGTTATGCAGTATTATGATTTCCAAAGTTAGCCATCAATCATTTTTCAAAAGTTTTCTAGAACCTACTTATTAAAAATTAAATTTTTTAGGGTTTAGGGTACTGAAGAAGGATGTTTAAAGAACCAGCATGAGGCTAACCATGAGGAGGGGGGCAGGGGGGAATTGGTAATTTAAAATTTCTTTTAAAAAAATCTTTTTATAACTTTTTTAATATTTAAAAATTGACAATTTTATCACTCAATATGGAAGTGAATTAATTTCAAAATAATAAAAGTATTAGAGTTTTCAACCACTTAGTTAATCATAAAAAAATATAGTGCAAAAAATAATAAGAATAAAAACATTAGAATTTATACTGATTTGATCAAGTAATGACATATGTCCACTCCCCGGAGTCCTCCTCTGAACATCTCATTAAATGTTTAGTGACTCTCCTTTAGCCTCCACCACTAGGCAAAGAAACCCTTACAAAATCTCTTCTACTAACCAAGTGCGGCAGAGGACTTTACTCTTTTCACTATCTTGGTGAAACATAGAACCTGGAATCCTTTTTTACCCTCTTGGTGAAAGCAATGAACCTGAAATATTTTTTCACCCTCCTATTGAAGGTAGAGAATCTAGAAGCTTTTTTTTCCTTCCAGGAGAAGGCACAGTACATTGAATCTTTTTTCACCCCCAAGTAATGGAAGAATTGGAAAACGACATGAATAAAACATTGAATTATTTGAGGAAATTCAAATTGCTACCTAATGTAGAGCTATTTTGGTGGAGATTATGTAAGAATGCTCTTCCTACTAACTCCTTTTTGAATTATAGAAACTTAATGCAATCAAGTAGATGTTTGTGTCATTATGATGATGTGAAAGACCAGAAGCGTGAGGCAATTTTTGTAATCAACTACTTCAAATTGTACATAAACTTCGTGAATGGGGATTTCAAGTTCCTATATTTGATTCTTACTCCAAGTGCATAGAGGAGTTGAAGAAATTGTCTATAGTTAACTTAAACGTAGTGAAACTTTACTATATAGCAGTTTACTTCTCATGGAAAAGAAGAAATCAAATAAAGATTGGAATGGATTCTTCATCTATTCATTATTTGGCTTCAAATGTTTAAGTTTAAGAATGCAGATGTCAATTAATCCAATTCTAAGAATCTGGGATTCTAATATTCAATTGGAGTTTGTTGATATTTGGAATCCTCCTCCCCTAGATTGGATAAAGATTAATGTGGATGCTACTCTAGAGGATTCATATAATGCAGTCCTTGGAGTTATTATTAGAGATCATAAGGGGCGATTCCTTGGTGCTTTTGGTAAGCAGTTGAAGCATTGGGATATTGCATCTCTTGAACTACATGCGGTTTATTTACTTAGAGAACATTTATAATGGTGGATCTTCCAATACAAGGGAGTTATTATTAAAGGAGACAATCACGATGTGGTCAAATGGCTTCTAGATTCCATGAAGAAGATGAAATGGTGGCAATTGGAAGATTGGAATAAAGAAATTATTTTCCTTAATGATTTTAATAATGTTATCTTTCATTTGATTTCTATGAATTGTAATAAAGTAGCAGATTGTTGTGCTACTTTAGCTTTAGATAGTAGCTTTACTTTTGATTGCTTTTCTGATAATGGCATTCCTTCTTCTTTATTTTATTTGTTAAAGAACGAACGTGATCACTATCTTTAGATGCTTGTAACTCTTTTTCATTTTTAATGCAAATTGCAATTTAAAAAAAAAAAGTAATGGAAGAAAACCACAGCCTAGTGCTACAGAATGTCTCCAAGGGGTCACCAAAGAATCAAGGTAGAGACTTGAAGAAGATAGACAAGAACCTTACTTGGAGAAACCTTGTGAATCCCTCACAAAAAATCTCTTACTCTTTTCTCTCCCAATGCTCTCCTAAGCTCCTTCTCAATACTCCCTCTCAAGAAACTTAGCAACAAAAGGCTTTTTAATCAAGTCTAAGTGAGGGTTCAAACAGAGAGTCTCTCAAAAAGTCCTAAATTTCTATCTATTATTTAAAAATCATCCAGTACGATACTATGATTATCCTATAAGATTAGTACAAAATAACACTTTTATACATTATGAGTTATATTTTCTTGTAAGATCAGTTCAAGAGTTTATAATGATCATTCAGTATCTTAGGCGATGATAAATCATTATCCCATGCATCTCTCGAGTCGTACAGTGTGAAGTTGGATGGGCATCCTATATGATTAGTTGAAAAACTATGGTATTTCATCATACACAATAGGTGATGATAAATTATCATCCAATGCATTGCTCTAGTTGCATATTATAATTGTCACAATCATCCTATATGATTTGATCAAACAAATTAACTATAATTATTTCCCTAATCCTAAGATTATTTTTTGCATGATTGTCATATATCATATAGTACAATGCATATTATCTAGTATGATTAGAACAAAATTTGAATTTTAAATTATTACCTAAATTGTGATTGATGGCTATTTTCATGATTATAATTGATTATTATGTATGATAAGGGTTATCCAGTATGATTATTTTAATTAATATCAATTAAAAAAAGTGTCATAATTCATAATTTTTTGGTTAACTATTTGTCCAGTACATTATAAATTATACAGTATGATTAGTTCAGAAAACTCATCATCTTCCTAACTCACTAATTCACCCCCTTGAGTGTGTGTGCAAGGCTACCCAACTTTAGGATCCATTAAAATATCTGATTGACTCAAGAAAGATAAAAAATATATAAAGATTGAAAATATAAACTTTAATCCTAGTCTACCCAATCTTGAGGGAATCAAAGTTGCAAATGAACAATGGACCTAAAATTTTAGTGAGCAGGGACAAACATATATGCAATAAACTCAATAATTAGAAGATAACATAGTAAGAAATCCAATAATAGTTGTTATCATAAATATTTCACAAGACTTGGGTCCATATATACATAAAAAATCATCATTTATAAATCCTTACACAACTTTCTTTCTTTGAGGTGGACCACATTATCACTGATGAGGTGCTAAAAAATCAAGATGGAGATCATATATTTCTTGTGTCGTGGAAGAACAAACTATCAATAAAGCATACTTGTTTTGCTTGAGATGAATTGAAGAAGCTTGCACCATACCATATGGAAAAATATAATGATTTTAAACTTTTTGAGAAGAGTTGTTCAAGATTCTAAGAAATTTAAATTGTATAAGGTGCCAATAGTGAAAGAAAATGACTAACAACTAGGGCTCAGAAAAAGTAGAATGTTGGAGCTAGAAAAAGCCTGTAATACCGAAAAGCTAAAGATATTTACTTAGGAATTAAAATTTTTTGTTTTATTATATTTATGTATGATTATACTTTTGTAATTATTAAATTGTGGTCATATGTTTAAATTTGAAATTTTGATTATGTGAAATTCAAAATTTTGAAATTATATAATTTTGATTTCTAAAATATTGAGAGAAATAAATTTAAATTTATATAAAAATGTTTATGTTGATGAAAAAAAAATAAGCCATCTACTTTTGTATTGCATGCCAAGTCATTTCAAGGGCATAGTGACATAACAACTAACATATTACTTCCTCATTTTCAACATGTTGCTATCCCCTCTCCCTCTTCCCTTTTCCCTCTCTTGGAGCAATTTCAAAATTCATAATCTAGAAGACTACAAGTGCTTACTATAATGAAAGGGGAAGGTATTAGTGCATTTCGAAAAAAAACTTTTGGAATTTATTCCAAGAAAAAATACACTAGTTGGCTAACCTCAACATTAGAGGAGTTTGGTGTTCCTTAAACACTTATCATTTTGGTGAATGATAAGCCTACTTATATGCATTAAACCTAATTGTGTTTTTAAAACTCTTCCCTAAGCCTTCCTCTATCATATCATACAATTTCAAAACAAAATTTCTACAAAATTCTAATCCCAAGTCCCTTGAAAGTGATTATCCATGATAAGTAAACAACACCTCATATTATTATAATGGTCAACTTAACAGTTAAAACCCTCCTAAAAATTTATGGAACACTCCATACCTATCATTTGTAAATGTTTTTAGTCTTCGAGCCTAACCCTAACTCCCTCCACAAAGATAATAAAGCCAATCTAGGTTTGTCGGCTAAAGAGCTTTCTACAAGACCTTGTCTTGTTCCAAACCTTAAAAATTCACTAAAAAATCATAGAAAATTATAAAAATAGTCCAAATCTAATTTATAGAAATTACCCTAGCATAAAAAATGTTTTTATATTTAGAGGGTTCATATTTTCTCCTCCTAAAAAAATCTAATTTCTCATGAAGCAAGCACTTAAGTTTTGACATAATTTTACCCTTGACCAACTACTACTTTATCAAATCTTCATCTCTATTTATTATCCTTTCTCACCAAAGCTAGCATACACTTTCTAACATTCTTAAGAAGATTTTCAAACAAATTTAACTCTTCATAAAGAATGCTAACTCTAAGCCACATTAATCAATTATTAACAACTTCAAGTTGTGCCACAATATCGAACAATAATTAGAAAAAGAAATTCTAAAGTACATTACCAACATACCGTGATAAATTCTTAAACATTACACTTCAACCATACATTGAAAATTGCAAACACATAAAAGATAATTTACATAAAAAAGAAATAAATAACAATAATGCTTGTTAAAATCTTGATTTGAAATGAGATTAACTCGATGCTCTTCAAAACAGTCTCATCTTGAGCTCATAATAGACAAAATGTTGTCCGCTGACAATTTAACTTCGTTAAAACATTGAAAATAATTACAATCATATTTTTATTTATTTCATGGACATCAGTAAAATCTTCTTTAACTAATTTAACCTCTATGAAAAGCAAATAATATACATTATTTTTCATCAACATTACACGTGGCATTATTGGAGGATCCTGCTTACTGCTAATTGTTAGCTAGAGCTCATTTTTTATGATTTAATATTTATTGAAATACTAATCAGAATGATAAGGTATATCAATCAAATGCACTTACCACCATATCACAAAAACATAAAGAACAACCACTACAGGAAAATCACTTGTTACTAGCAAAATTTTAAATCAAGATTAAAATTTTAACTATTTTGAACAAAAATGATTTAAAATAATATTAACTATTTCCTTAATTTAAGAAAAAGATTTAAATTTAAAAATACAATTTAAATATAAATTTTTTTTAGTAATTATAATTTTAATAGTATTTTAATTTATTATTAAGTTAATAATTTATTTTACTTAAATTTTAATTGGAATTATTTATTTTAATTAATTTTCATTTTAAAGTTAATTAGTAATTATTATATTTTATTTATTAATTAATTATTATTTTTTATTTTTTATAATTAAATTAATTAGTAAATTAAATTTCATTTTTTTACTTGATTTTGCATCATTATAAAGACGCTAGAAAATGATTAATTTCCGCCAAAAAATTCCTCCAGTAATAGATGATTTTCCTGTAATTAATTAAATATGAGAATAATTTGAATGGGAAAGAGTAGAGTGTTGTGTTTGCATGCTTCTATTCGCAACACCTCCCAGCCTCTTTTAGGCTAAGAAGGAACTAAAAATTTAATCAAAAGAACAACTAAAATGTGGAATCTAATCAAACTCTGCTATTTTTTATTCCAAGATGGGTTTTGCAAGATGGATGGAGTACGCATTTAACAAGTTGCAAGCACAAAATAGATAACAATTTGGAGGATGCATAGAGCATGAAATGAAAAGGATTAAAGAGTGTTGTGCCTCATGCACCTTAATAAACTATAGCTTTAAAATTATAAGATTTAACAGTTTATGCCTATTATAAATAAAATAAGAGAGAAAAAAAATTCAAAAACAAACCTAGCTTTTTATTATTTAATTAAAAGTAATTATTATCATAAAAATAGGCAAACAACTGTACTCAACCAAAAACACACTTCTCCCCTTTTTGTAATAAAAAAGGAAGATAGTTGGATCCCGCAAGCCTAGTGTATATTAGGATTTTGATGATCACAATTATTATTGGTTATGCTAATCTACAGTCTAATTATATGTGCAGGATATTGCTTTTTTATGTTAACATAGCAGGTAAGGGAAAGATAATTGTACTTATGCATGAGACATAATCAATACAAGGACTAGAGGAAGCTATAGAATTAAAAATGAGAAGCCATCGAAGATAAGAAGATCAAGAAGAAACGTGTGTGCTAGTTCGTAAATTTTTTTTCTCTTTTTGTATAATACTTATATAGTGGGTTAAATAACCAAACACACACACAAGAGTGAAAGTCAAAATAAATAACTTTGAAGTTAATTAAAATACTTAGTTTTTTGATTAATCATACTATATGATCCTAATTAATCATTTTGTATGAGGAATAATAATTTTATAATTTATGATAACTAAGTGCCATTAATTAATAAAAAAATAAGATTCAATACTTGCATAACTAATCATACTATACAATCAATATCATATTGGATGATCAATTATTTAAGAATAAAATCACTAATTTCTAATATTTTTAAAATAAGTAAATTTAAATTTAATCAAATCATACTGGCCAAAACCTTTTCTATAGTATTGAACTTTATTTACCTATTTCAATGTCTAAAATCAAAGGTCAAATCAAATATGATTTTGTACTATACTATCTTAATTATATAATCTGATCTACAAAGAGCTTGTTCAGACGACCATGATTTGGACAAGACTATCCAAGATTATGAGTCAACAACTTTAACATATCGTATTAAATGATCTCTATTATACAAACTGATCAAATAGATGATTTTTTTAGCTTAAATGAACTAATTATACTATATGATATATGCATCGTAGCCCAACAAATTTATTTTTTAGACTTTTATGATTTATTTTAAAACTACAATTTAAAAACTTAACTTAAGAGATAACCAATAAAGAGAGAAAGACTAGAGTTTATTTAGAAAGTTCTTGAGAAAAAGAGAGAGCTTCATGAAATAGTTTGAGAGTTGGAGAAAGATATTAGAGAGAATGTGAGGGATTTCTTGGAAGGGTGTTCTTAGCTTGAAAGATGTACATGGGTGCTCATCTAAATCCATACAATTTTTCCTCATATTATTATGTGTGAGATCTCTACGGACAAAGAGCTTTGTAGAATCTTAGTGTGGGAGACTCTAGGGCTAGCTCAAGTGCGTAAGGGTTGTAGGAATCTCAACCATGTTTAGTTAAAAAGGAGGGAGGCTTTTTGGTAAAGAACTGGCGTAAAGGGAGTTCTATGTTACCCAATGAAGGGTAAGGCCTTCTCCACCTTTATGGAGTAAAAGGAGTATGATAATGTATTTCCTAGGGAGAAGACTCCTTGAACTCCATCAAAGTAGAGAAGCCCTTCCATTATTACATATGACATAGGTCAAGTTGAGAGGTGCACATGAAATCATTTTTCTTTGATGCTTCAAAATTTTAATGGCTTTAATTGTTATTCTTAAATTTTTTTAGAATAATGATTTAGGGTTTAGGGTATGCATCACTTATGAAATAGTGAATGGGATAAAAGTCGAACATCCCTTCTCAATCTGGAATGTAGAAGTTAGGGGGTTAACACAATTGAATTCAAATCGCTTAAACTATTTCTTTATAATTAACATTAGAAGACTTGATAAGTGTATCCTCTTGTATGATTGATAAGAAAATATGGGATAGATTATGCATCACTTATGAAGGTAAATCTAAAGTTGCACAATCATAAATAAACCTTTCATTATATGACTATTAAATTTTTCATATGCAACCTAATGAGGGTATTTTGACATGCACACTAGATTTAAATAAATTATTATGTAATTACATGCATTAAGTAAAGTAATATCAAAAGCTAAAAAATATGAATACATTCCTAAGGTTTTTGTATGAATCATAAGATGCTATGGTGGCGGTGATTTATGAATCTAATGATTTAAATTCTTATTTTATTGATAACCTACTTGACTGACTTATAACTTACAAGAAAAAAGTTAGTCAAAAAATATAGGTACTAACAAAACGAAGAAGGAGAAAATTATTTCCTTAAAAATTGATGACTTGATAGAAAAAACTCAAAAGGTGGGGAAACATATAATATTACAGTCATGATTAGGAAGTTCAAATAATTCCTCAGAAGATATTAGATTAAGCATGGACAAAAGGGGAAAGGTAAGAATAAGAAGATAAATAAACCATCAAGTCACATAATCTAATTTGAATGAAGGAAACCTAGACATATGAAATGGGACTATCCAAACTTAAAATAAAAAACCATGAATGTAGAAAATTGAAGAAAAAAGAAGAATAAAAAAAAATCAAAAGGAAACCTCACAAAGTTTTCTAGGATAACACTAACTTGGACTCATCTGAAACTGAAGATGAGGAAGAATTCATAATTCTATCCTTGATAGAAAAATATAGCTCATGTGACATTAAAGGAAGTTCAATTTTATGACCTCACTTATGATTAACTAATTTTAATTACTATTCATTTGAATGATAAACATAGTAAATTAAAAGAAAAGTTTTGATATTTTAGAAAGGAAAAAATTGCATTGCAAGAAGAGCAATCTACTTTGATTAAAGAATTTGACATTATAAAAATGTTTTGAAAGAAAAGATAGCATTCATATTGAGTTAGATAATGAATACAATATATTAAAAGAAGTTTTACATTTATAAGAAAGTAAGCATACAGCATATGTTAAACTAAGTATATTTAAAAGTGCAAATTAATTTTTGAAAAATGAAATCATATTACATAAAGCATGTGCTTCTCACTCATCACACACTTACACATAAACTATTAGAGAGAATAAAATGCATCATCCTTTAAGATGAGGAGAGTTCAATTAGTTCAAAGATTATATCTTTCATTTTTAGGGGTTATGTATTTTAATGTGTTAATGTATGACACATAACATAAATATGCTCACATAGAATCTACTATAACACATAATATATATGAAAGTTCGATGGGGATGTTAAGCCCTATGAACTTAGTCCCAAGCTAACCAAGAGGGGGGGTGAATTGGTATTTTAAAAAATTCTTTTTACAAAGAAAGGAAATTGCATAAACTAAATCACAACACAAAAAATAAATGCGGAATTTAAAAGTGCGGAAGTAAGAAAAGGAACACAGAAATTTATAGTGGTTTGGTCGACTCGACCTACGTCCACTCCTTGGAGGCACCCTCCAAGTATTGCACTACAAAACGTGACTCTCCTTTAACCCCCACGGCTAGGCGGAGGAACCCTTACAAGAACCTCCTTTTTGCCACCCCGGCAAGGTAGAGAACCTATCTCCTTTTGCTTCCTCCTGAAGCTGGCAGAGAACCAAAACCAAAATCAAAACTCCTTACCTCTACCGACCCTTCCACGGACGAGAAACTCTAGACGAAGACGACGCAGAGCGATCCTTGAAGCAACCCTTGTGAATCTCCTCACAAGCTCCCCCTCACAAGATCCTCTCTCTCTCCTCTCTCTCTTTCTCTCCTCAAGGTGTTCTCAGGTCAAGGCAGCAGTCAAAGGTCTTGAAAAATGTTGAACAAGAGCTCTTAAATAGAAGAGCTTCAAAAGAGCTCATTAATTGCAAGTTGCCGACAATATCGTCCAGGCCGATATGGACATCGGCCTGGCCGATCAGTACAAATCAATGAAGATCGGCCAGAACATCGCGCTGGATGGAAAATAGGACAATTGAAAATTGTCTTGATCGTCCAGGCCGATCTTACGATCGTCCTGGCCGATTAGTTCAAATCAGAGGAAAATCGTCCTGACAATAGCCCTGGATACGGGCTGGCCGATAATGATCGTCCTGAAGTAACTTAAGGTTTTTTGATTGGATCGTCCTGGCCGATCCTGCGATCGTCCAAGACGATATGATCGTATCAATCATCCTTAATTACTCCCTTGATTTCCTGAACAATTATGGTATAATTTGTGAATATCGTCCAGGACGATCCATTAAAAATAAAGTATACCAAAATTGACTATGGCAGCTACTTCTTTCTGTTTTGAGCTTATCGTCCTGGCCGATACATGTATCATCCAGGATGATCTATTAATGTCGGCTGCCTTAATTAAGAATCCTTAATTAGACTTTCTATTTTAAGCTGATCGTCCAGGCCGATCCAAAAAATTGTCCGGGCCGATATGAGTAAAAACAAAAATTCTAAATCTCTCAAGTGTGTGTGTGAAGAGTTACATAGCATCAGTCTCTTTGACTATTACAAGTAGACTCAAAAGATGAAAAACAAACATACAGACTGACTCAACCCTAAACCTACGCAATCCTGAACTTGGCATCTTCTTGATCGTCCGATCTTCGATTCCTGAAAAGTTAGAGGCAACAAGCAGTCCAAGAGAAACAGTGTTTGTCAATCATCAAAACATAAGTCATGAAAAAAAGATTTGCAACAATCTCCCCCTTTTTGATGATGGCAAACACAAGTAGGAAAAATTAAACAAAAATAGGTTCATTAGAAAATCAAAGTTACAACAACTTTTTCCTACCACACCCTATCCTACTCCCCCTTTTGTCATCACAAAAAGAGGGTCCAGAAACAACAGAGAAACATCACAAAAGACTAACAAACAAACTACAAAAAGATAAGAAACAACAACACAAAGCACAAACTAAAAGAACGAGGGATCCTGATCATCAGATAGAGGTGGTGGAGGTGGCTGCTGAAAGTAACTGGCAAGCGTGGTAAACTGAGCATTGAACCAGGTGATGTCCTGGTCATGCTGCTGCTGCTGGTGAGTAAGAAAACTGTCAAATCGGGAAAAATCCTCAGCGTGGTGATGTTTGTAACGGGCAATATCCTCAGAGTGTTGCTGCTCCTGGGCAGCAACATAGGCGTCAAACCGGGTCTCCCAACGATCCAATCTCTCAATCAACGGATCAACCGGTGAGTGCTGGTGGAGAGGAGCAGGGTCAGGAAAGGGAGCTGGAGCGGGAGCCTCCTCCTCTCTAGCCCCCCAAGGTTCTTCAGGGTGGAGACAAGTACTGTGAAGGGTGCTGAAGGAATTGTTTGAGTATATGGGAGTTGGGAGGTTTGGTGGATTGGGATATTGAAGTTGGTATTTAGTTTCAAGAACATAGGCTATGATGTGTCCTAAGGCTAGATTTGGTTTCCTTTTGTGGCCTGGATCGCGAATTGTGGTTAGGTGATCAATGTATCTAAAAATTAGGTCCGCAGTGTTGATTTCCCTATGAGCCATTATGTAGAAGGTAGTGAGGGAAAGTAGAGGGGTGATGTGGACTCGGTTGCCGACTTTTGGAATAACGGAGGTGCGAAGAACATGTTGGATTGTCCTAGCATCTCTGACTAAAGAGCTAGTCTCTCCAATATGGTAAGGTACATTGGTCTGACGAAGAAAGTGATTTGCCGTGGACCAGTCAAAATCAGGGTCAGAGGCGATTATGTGCAGCTTATCTCCGGTGGTGGATAGCTGTAAAAGATCAACACAATCCTGATATGTGATTTCGACAGGGCGTCGATTCACATATGAGGTCAGGGTTGTGAAGGTAGGGTTGATGCAAAGGTTTGGAAAAAATTCTAGAAGAAATTCTGAATTGAAAGGGAAAATAAAAGACAGAATGAAGCAAAGGGAGGTGTGAGTGAAAAGATCCATTACCGGGTAAGAGATGTGAACAGGATTGATGATTCTGGAGATAGTGATTCCATACTCTTTGTAACAATGATAGGCGGCTTCATCTTCTGCTTCCCGGAAACAAGGGTCAATCCTTGCCCTCGAGAAACTCCCAGAAGTCTGTCGGACGTGTTTCCCACCAGCCATTGAGAGCACTAAGCAAAGAACACAAGAGGATAAAGGGTTGGAAGTGAAAAACCATGGCTGGAACGGCCTAAATTTAAAGAAACGGCCATATCGTCCTGGCCGATCGCAGAATCGTCCAGGCTGATATGGTTCAATAATTACGTACAGGCCGATTGGTCAAAAAGGCGGTCCAATCGTCCGGGCCGATCAGATATCGGCCAGGCCGATTAGACACAGGCTATCGGCCCGAGGAGTCAGTCCGGACAACCGTTGAAAAAGCAGATCGTCCGGGCCGATTAGGTGTATCGTCCAGGACGATGCACAATAATTGATCATACCGGTCGAAGTTAAAACATTTTAAATGCTTGCTACGTATATCGTCCAGGATGAACAGTGGATCGACCCGGCCGATGGTCCAATAATGGATCGTCCGGGGCCGAACTTAAAGATCAAAACGTGCTGACACGTGGATCGTCCAGGACGATCCAGTGTATCGGCCAGGAAGATGCACATAAAATGTATCGGCCAGACAAATATACTATCGGCCAGGACTATCACCATGAGTTTGATCAAATCGTCCAGGACAATAAAGTATCGTCCAGGACGATGAATTGCTGTAAGCACAGAAAAAGGTCAGCAGATGGATTTTGAACAGAATTTATCATATCGGCCAGGATGATAGAAATATCGGCCAGATCGATGTGACTTTAATTTGAAATCAAGAAAAGAATGGTGATTATCAAGACCCTCAAAAATAAAACAAAAGAAAAGACAGTCAAAGACACAGAAGAATAAAAACAACACAATGAAAACCAAACACTGAACATTTTTGGATTTTAATTTTTCTATTTTTTTTTTGTTTTATGGAGGCATCATATGAGAATTCTTTTCACACATTAAACTTTTAAAGTTCCAAGAGATCAAGAGATTTAACAAATCCCAATTAGAGGAAGGTAGAAAAAACTGATTCCGTTAACCCTAGATCGGACATTTTTCAGGGTACAAAATTCTCTTGGAAAAATAGAGGCCTAACTCGGAATAACAAAATAGGATAAGAAGATCCATTCAAGACTTGTTTACAACTAAAATATCTCATAAATAATAAATCAAAATAATTTTTTCTCAATCATGGAAATTGAAATCAAGTCTTTGAAAGTATAACATAATCAATGAGTTTTCTAAGTTTTAAGAGTTTTACCAAAGAGATGATAGCTTGCATTTAGTGGGCTCATTTTATGCCTCTTGTCACTTTTATTGGCTCTTTGAGCATCTTTTGATTTTTGATACACTTTTGTGTACATAGCTTTCTTTTCAAATTGGCTTCATTGGCCTCTTTCCTTTTTAGCTCTTGCAAGCTAAAAACTCTTTAATATACCCTTAAAGAAAAAGACTTAGTTGTGAGTATATCCTCCAAATATTAGAGAATAGGAGCTCTCTCTCTAACATAGGGAAGAACAATTCACAACACAAAAACAAAATCACGTGATAAATGCAATGGCAAGATTTCAAAAGCTTGAATGATATCTAAGAATTTTGGCTATTATGCATAAGATAATTTAATGTAGCAAGATAAGAAAGAGATCTTAGATGAAAAGCCATTTGGTTAAACTGAGTTTAGACCTTTGTTTTAGAGAAGAAAATCATGCCACTAAACAAAATCAGAAGAAGGGAAAACATCAATAGTTTACTTCCTTTAACTAATTTAGAAAAGCTAAACCCTATCTCCAAAACTCCAAAATTTAAAAGCTTGAAAAGTTTCATCATATGGAAGGCCAAAAATAAAGAACAATGTGAAAAACAAAAAACACATAAAATAAAATAATAAAACAAACTAAAAAACAACACAAGGTGAGCACAAAAACTAGCACAAATAAATAAAAGACACACAAAAGCTAAAGATTTCAAGCAATTGATAAAGCAGCAGATTTAAGCAATTTTGAGTTGCGAGCCTCCTTAGGTCCAGTTATCTTATGCTCCCACGAGGTCTTTGGTGAGAGCACACCTGCAAAACTCAACAACAGTCAGATTTAGGAACCCAAACAGGTTTGAGCTACTTCTTAGGAAATGTAGAGTGCAATGCAGATGTGGTATGCTTTGAATCATGCATCTTAGGTCTCCACACCCAATGTGTACTACGGTGAACTGTGCAAGTGTGTGAGATATGTCCTAGCATGCCACAAGAAAAACATTGAATTGCCTTGTGATGAAGGAAATTTCATCGCTTTCAGACCCGAAAGATTCAGAATCCGATTTGTGTGCCTTCAATGCAATTGTTTTCTCCTTTTTCTTCTCACCTGCCTCAAGATTTCTTTGATTCACCCCTTGCTTGTAAGCAATGAGTGAGCCAAGCAAGTTATCAATAGAATAGGTGTTCAAATCTTTAGATTCAGTGATAGCAGTAATTTTTGCATCATAAGACGAAGGCAAGCATCTCAAAATCTTGTTAACTTTTTCATAGTTCGAAAGTTCTTTTCCTAGTGCTTGCAATGAAGTAGCAATCTGAGTAAACCTAGTGTACATGTCAGAAATCGATTCATGAGGTTTCATATGAAAAAGTTCGTAGTCATGCAAGAGAATGTTTAAACGGGATTGTTTAACTTCATTAGTGCCTTCATAAGTGATGCACAATTTATCCCAAATTTCTTTACCAGTTTTGCAAGTTGAAACACGCATGTAATCCTCAGATTTCAAAGCACAGAAAAAATAATTCAAACATTTCGTATTTAATTGAGCTAAATCTCGTTCATCAAAAGTCCATTCGGTAAAAGCAACTTCAGTTTTAAAACCATTAATTTTACGAGAAGGTGGAGAATAACCTTCTTGAATAAGCATCCACATGCGATAATCAGTAGATTGTAAAAAAGTTGACATGCGAGTTTTCCAAAAATCAAAAGGTAGGTTATCAAACAGAGGAGGTCAGGTAATAGAATACCCTTCCGTAGTGTTGCGATTCCCAAAGTTAGACATGGATCAAATTCAAAAAGTTTTCAAACTTTAATTTTCGAATCAGGCTCTGATACCACTTGAAAGTTCGATGGGGATGTTAAGCCCTATGAACTTAGTCCCAAGCTAACCAAGAGGGGGGGGGGGGTGAATTGGTATTTTAAAAAATTCTTTTCACAAAGAAAGGAAATTGCATAAACCAAATCACACCACAAAAAATAAATGTGGAATTTAAAAGTGCGGAAGTAAGAAAAGGAACACAGAAATTTATAGTGGTTCGGTCGACTCGACCTACGTCCACTCCTTGGAGGCACCCTCCAAGTATTGCACTACAAAACGTGACTCTCCTTTAGCCCCCACGGCTAGGCGGAGAAACCCTCACAAGAAACTCCTTTTTCCCACCCCGGCAAGGCAGAGAACCTATCTCCTTTTGCTTCCTTCTGAAGCTGGCAGAGAACCAAAACCAAAAGCAAAACTCCTTACCTCTACCGACCCTTCCACGGACGAGAAACTCTAGATGAAGACGACGCAGAGTGATCCTTGAAGCAACCCTTATGAATCTCCTCACAAGCTCCCCCTCACAAGATCCTCTCTCTCTCCTCTCTGTCTTTCTCTCCTCAAGGTCTTCTTAGGTCAAGGTAGCAGCCAAAGGTCTTGAAAAATGTTGAACAAGAGCTCTTAAATAGAAGAGCTTCAAAAGAGCTCATTAATTGCAAGTTGCCGACAATATCATCCAGGCCGATATGGACATCGGCCTGGCCGATCAGTACAAATAAATGAAGATCGGCCAGAACATCGCCCTGGATGGAAAACATGATGATTGAAAATTGTCTTGATCGTCCAGGCCGATCTTACGATCGTCCTGGCCGATTAGTTCAAATCAGAGGAAAATTGTCCTGACAATAGCCCTGGATACGGGCTGGCTGATATTGATCGTCCTGAAGTAACTTAAGATTTTTTGACTGGATTGTCCTGGCCGATCCTGCGATCGTCCAGGACGATATGATCGTATCAATCATCCTTAATTACTCCCTTGATTTCCTGAACAATTATGACATAATTTGTGAATATCGTCCAGGCTGATCATAGGATCGTCCTGGCCGATAATTTAAAAATACAGTATAGCATAATTGACTATGATAACTACTTCTTTCTGTTTTGAGCTTATCGTCCTGGCCGATACATGTATTGTCTAGGACGATCTGTTAATGTCGGCTGCCTTAATTAAGAATCCTTAATTAGACTTTCTGTTTTAAGCTGATCGTCCAGGCCGATCAAAAAAATCGTCCGGACCTATATGAGTAAAAACAGAAATTCTAAGTCTCTCAAGTGTGTGTGTGAAGGGTTACATAGTATCAGTCTCTTTGACTATTACAAGTAGACTCAAAAGGTCAAAAACAAACATACAGACTGACTCAACCCTAAACCTACGCAATCCTGAACTTGGCTTCTTCTTGATCGTTTGATCTTCGATTCCTGAAAAGTTAGAGGAAACAAGTAGTCCAAGAGAAACAGTGTTTGTCAATCATCAAAACATAAGTTATGAAAAATAGATTTGCAACAATCTCCCCCTTTTTGATGATGACAAACACAAGTACGAAAAATTAAACAAAAATATGTTCATTAGAAAATCAAAGTTACAATAACTTTTTCCTACCACACCCTATCTTACTCCCCCTTTTGTCATCACAAAAAGAGGGTCCAGAAACAACAGAAAAACATCACAAAAGACTAACAGCAAACTACAAAAAGACAAGAAACAATAACACAAAGCACAAACTAAAAGAACGAGGGATCCTGATCATCAGATGGAGGTGGTGGAGGTGGCTGCTGAAAGTAACTGGCAAACGTGGTAAACTGAGCATTGAACTAGGCGATGTCCAGGTCATGCTGCTGCTGCTGGTGAGTAAGAAAACTGTCAAATCGGGCTAAATCCTCAGCGCGGTGATGTTCGTAACGGGCAATGTTCTCAGAGTGTTGCTGCTCCTGGGCAGCAACATAGGCGTCAAACCGGGTCTCCCAACGATCAAATCTCTCAATCAACTGATCAACCGGTGAGTGCTGGTGGAGAGGAGCAGGGTCAGGAAAGGGAGCTGGAGCGGGAGCCTCCTCCTCTCTAGCCCCCCGAGGTTCTTCAGGGTGGAGACGAGTACTGTGAAGGGTGCTGAAGGAATTGTTTGAGTAGAAGGGAGTTGGGAGGTTTGGTTTATTGGGATATTAAAGTTGGTATTTAGTTTCAAGAACATAGGCTATGATGTATCCTAAGGCTATATTTGGTTTCCTTTTGTGGCCTGGATCGCGAATTGTGGTTAGGTGATCAATGTATCTAAAAAATAGGTCTGCAGTGTTGATTTCCCTATGAGCCATGATATAGAAGGTAGTGAGGGAAAGTAGAGGGGTGATGTGGACTCGGTCGCCGGCTTTTGGAATGATGGAGGTGAGAAGAACATGTTGGATTGTCCTAGCATCTCTGACTAAAGAGCTAGTCTCTCCAACATGGTAAGGTATATTGGTCTGGCGAAAAAAGTGATTTACCTTGGACTAGTCAAAATCAGGGTCAGAGGCGATTATGTGCAGCTTATCTCCGGTGGTGGATAGCTATAAAAGATCAACACAATCCTGATATGTGATTTCGACAGGGCGTCGATTCACATAGGAGGTCAGGGCTGTGAAGGTAGGGTTGATGCGAAGGTTTGTAAAAAATTCTAGAAGAAATTCTGAATTGAAAGGGAAAATAAGAGACAGAATGAAGCAAAGGGAGGTTTGAGCCAAAAGATCCATTACCGGGTAAGAGATGTGGACAGGATTGATGATTTTGGAGACAGTGATTCCACACTCTTTGTAACGATGATAGTCGGCTTCATCTTCTGCTTCTCGGAAATGAGGATCAATCCTTGCCCTCGAGGAACTCCCAAAAGTCTATCGGACACGTTTCCCACCAGCCATTGAGAGCACTAAGCGAAGAACACAAGAGGATAAAGGGTTGGAAATGAAAAACCATGGCTGGAACGGCCTAAATTTAAAGAAACGGCCATATCGTCCTGGCCGATCGCAGAATCGTCCAGGCCGATATGGTTCAATAATTACGTACAGACTGATTGGTCAAAAAGGCGGTCCAATCGTCCGGGCCGATCAGATATCGGCCAGGCCGATTAGACACAGGCTATCGGCCCAAGGAGTCAGTCCGGACGACCGTTGAAAAAGCAGATCGTCCGGGCTGATTAGGTGTATCGTCCAGGACGATGCACAATAATTGATCGTACCGGCCGAAGTTAAAACTTTTTAAATGCTTGCCGCGTGTATCGTCCAGAACGAACAGTGGATCGGCCCGGCCGATGGTCCAATAATGGATCGTCCGGGGCCGAACTTAAAGATCAAAACGTGCTGACACGTGGATCGTCCAGGACGATCCAGTGTATCGGCCAGGATGATGCACATAAAATGCATCGGCCAGACAAATATACTATCAGCCAAGACTATCACCATGAGTTTGATCAAATCGTCCAGGACGATAAAGTATCAACCAGGACGATAAATTGCAGTAAGCACAGAAAAAGGTCAGCAGATGGATTTTGAACAGAATTTATCATATCGGCCAGGACGATAAAAATATCGGCCAGACCGATGTGACTTGAATTTGAAATCAAGAAAAGAATGGTGATGATCAAGACCCTCAAAAATAAAACAAAAAAAAAGACAGTCAAAGACACAGAAGAATAAAAACAACACAATGAAAACCAAACCCCGAACATATTTGGATTTTAATTTTTCTATTTTTTTTGTTTTATGGAGACATCATATGAGAATTCTTTTCACACATTAAACTTTTAAATCCTAATCAGAGGAAGGTAGAAAAAACTTATTCCGTTAACCCTAGATCGGACATTCCTCAGGGTACAAAATTCTTTTGAAAAAACAGAGGCCTAACTCGGAATAACAAAATAGGATAAGAAGATCCATTCAAGACTTGTTTACAACTAAAATATCTCATAAATAATAAATCAAAATAATTTTTCTCAATCATGGAAATTGAAATCAAGTCTTTGAAAGTATCACATAATCAATGAGTTTTCTAAGTTTTAAGAGTTTTACCAAAGAGATGATAGATTGCATTTAGTGGGATCATTTTATGCCTCTTGTTACTTTTATTGGCTCTTTGAGCATCTTTTGATTTTTGATACACTTTTATGTATATAGCTTTTTTTTCAAATTGGCTTTATTGGCCTCTTTCCTTTTTAACTCTTGCAAGCTAAAAACTCTTTAATATACCCTTAAAGAAAAAGACTTAGTTGTGAGTATATCCTACAAATATTAGAGAATATGGAGCTCTCTCTCTAACATAGGGAAGAACAATTCACAACACAAAAATAAAATCACGTGATAAATGCAATGGCAAGATTTCAAAAGCTTGAATGATATCTAAGAATTTTGGCTATTATGCATAAGATAATTTAATGTAGCAAGATAAGAAAGAGATCTTAGATGAAAAGCCATTAGGTTAAACTGAGTTTAGACTTTTATTTTAGAGAAGAAAATCATGCCACTAAACAAAATCAGAGGAAGGGAAAACATCAACAGTTTACTTCCTTTAACCAATTTAGAAAAGCTAAACCCTATCTCCAAAACTCCAAAATTTAAAAGCTTGAAAAGTTTCATCATATGGAAGGCCAAAAATAAAGAACAATGTGAAAAATAAAAAACACATAAAATAAAATAATAAAGCAAACTAAAAAACAACACAAGGTGAGCACAAAAACTAGCACAAACAAATAAAAGACACACAAAAGCTAAAGATTTCAAGCAATTGATAAAGCAGCGGATTTAAGCAATTTTGAGCTGCGAGCCTCCTTAGGTCCAGTTATCTTATGCTCCCACGAGGTCTTTGGTGAGAGCACACCTGCAAAACTCAACAACAGTCAGATTTAGGAACCCAAACAGGTTTGGGCTCCTTCTTAGGAAACGTAGAGTGCAATGCAGATGCTGTATGCTTTGAATCATGCATCTTAGGTCTCCACACCCAATGTGTACTACGGTGAACTATGCAAGTGTGTGAGATATGTCCTTGCATGCCACAAGAAAAACATTGAATTCTAGGAAAAGGTTTTCTTAAATGGTTTGGATAAAAATGCCTCTTCCTAGGTTCTGGCTTTTGATTAGTAGTTGGTGTCATCCTAGCTTTCTTACATGTTTCCAAATCATTTTGAATTCTCAAGTTAGTTCTCTTTAATGCATCATTCTCAATCCTCAAATTTTTCTCAATCTCTTTAGATTTCTTAAGATCATCCTTAAGTGAGGTGTGCGAAGCTTTTAATGCATTACTTTCATCAACTAATTCTAAATGCTTCTTGTTTAATTCATCAAATTCATCAAGGAGAGACATGTGATTTGAATCAATCATTGCATGATCTTTGAGAAAAACCTCATGCTCTTTTTGTAGATTTGAATGTTATAATTTTAGGCTAGCATGAGTTTTCTTAAGTTTTTTGTATGATGTATGGATTTTTTCACAAATTTCAAATAATTCATCATAGGTTGGTTTGCATACATCTTCCTCATCACTTTGATTTTCTCCCATAAAACACAAGTTTGTAGTCTCTTCCTCTGGTTCAGTCTCAGAGGAATCAGTACCAGATTCTGTCCAGAAACCTCTTTGGATTTTCTTCTTCTCCTTCCTAGACTTAGCTTTCTCCTCACCTTTTTCCTTTTCTTTGCTTGAATGATCTTGAAGTGTAGGACAATCGGCTCTCACATGTCCAGGTTTCCTTTATTCAAAACAAACAACATCAGAAGATCCTTTAATATGTTTATGATCCTTACCTTTTCTCCAACTTTGATGATGCTTTTGTTTCTTTCTTAGAAAGCTTTTGAATTGCCTTGTGATGAAGGAAATTTCATCGCTTTCAGACCCGGAAGATTCAGAATCCGATTTGTGTGCCTTCAATGCAATTGTTTTCTCCTTTTTCTTCTCACCTGCATCAAGATTTCTTTGATTAACCCCTTGCTTGTAAGCAATGAGTGAGCCAAGCAAGTTATCAATAGAATAGGTGTTCAAATCTTTAGATTTAGTGATGGCAGTAATTTTTGCATCATAAGACGAAGGTAAGCATCTCAAAATCTTGTTAACTTTTTCATAGTTCGAAAGTTCTTTTCCTAGTGCATGCAATGAAGTAGCAATCTGAGTAAACCTAGTGTACATGTCAGAAATCGATTCATGAGGTTTCATACGAAAAAGTTCATAGTAATGCAAGAGAATGTTTAAACGGGATTGTTTAACTTCATTAGTGGCTTCATAAGTTATGCACAATTTATCCCAAATTTCTTTACTAGTTTTGCAAGTTGAAACACGCATGTAATCCTCAGATTTCAATAAACAGAAAAAACAATTCAAACATTTCGCATTTAATTGAGCTAAATCTCGTTCATTAAAAGTCCATTCGGTAAAAGCAACTTCAGTTTTAAAACCATTAATTTCACGAGAAGGTGGAGAATAACCTTCTTGAATAAGCATCCACATGCGATAATCAGTAGATTGTAAAAAAGTTGACATGCGAGTTTTCCAAAAATCAAAAGGTAGGTTATCGAACAGAGGAGGTCGGGTAATAGAATACCCTTCCGTAGTGTTGCGATTCCCAAAGTTAGACATGGATCAAATTCAAAAAGTTTTCAAACTTTAATTTTCGAATCAGGCTCTGATACCACTTGAAAGTTCGATGGGAATGTTAAGCCCTATGAACTTAGTCCCAAGCTAACCAAGAGGGGGGATGAATTGGTATTTTAAAAAATTCTTTTCACAAAGAAAGGAAATTGCATAAACCAAATCACACCACAAAAAATAAATGCGGAATTTAAAAGTGCGGAAGTAAGAAAAGGAACACAGAAATGTATAGTAGTTTGGTCAACTCGACCTACGTCCACTCCTTGGAGGCACCCTCCAAGTATTGCACTACAAAACGTGACTCTCCTTTAGCCCCCACGGCTAGGCGGAGAAACCCTCACAAGAACCTCCTTTTTGCCACCCCAGCATGGCAGAGAACCTATCTTCTTCTGCTTCCTCCTGAAGCTGGCAGAAAACCAAAACCAAAAGCAAAACTCCTTACCTCTACCGACCCTTCCACGGATGAGAAACTCTAGACGAAGACGACGCAGAGCGATCCTTGAAGCAACCCTTGTGAATCTCCTCACAAGCTCCCCCTCACAAGATCCTCTCTCTCTCCTCTCTCTCTTTCTCTCCTCAAGTCTTCTCAGGTCAAGGCAGCTGCCAAAGGTCTTAAAAAATGTTGAACAAGAGCTCTTAAATAGAAGAGCTTCAAAAGAGCTCATTAATTGCAAGTTGCCGACAATATCGTCCAGGCCGATATGGACATCGGCCTGGCTGATCAGTACAAATCAATGAAGATCGGTCAGAACATCGCCCTGGATGGAAAACAGGACGATTAAAAATTGTCTTGATCGTCCAGACCGATATTACGATCGTCCTTGCCGATTAGTTCAAATCAGAGGAAAATCATTCTGATAATAGCCCTGGATACGGGCTGGCCGATATTAATCGTCCTGAAGTAACTTAAGGTTTTTGGACTGGATCGTCCTGGCCGATCCTGCGATCGTCCAGGACGATATGATCGTATCAATCATCCTTAATTACTCCCTTGATTTCCTGAACAATTATGGCATAATTTGTGAATATCGTCCAGGCCGATCATAGGATCGTCCTGGCTGATAATTTAAAAATACAGTATACCATAATTGACTATGGCGGGTACTTCTTTCTGTTTTAAGCTTATCGTCCTAGCTGATACATGTATCATCCAGGATGATCTGTTAATGTCGGCTGCCTTAATTAAGAATCCTTAATTAGACTTTCTATTTTAAGCTGATCGTCCAGGCCGATCCAAAAAATCGTCCGGGCCGATATGAGTAAAAACAGAAATTCTAAGTCTCTCAAGTGTGTGTGTGAAGGGTTACATAGCATCAGTCTCTTTGACTATTACAAGTAGACTCAAAAGGTGAAAAACAAACATACAGATTGACTCAACCCTAAACCTACGCAATCTTGAACTTGGCTTCTTCTTGATCGTCCGATCTTCGATTCCTGAAAAGTTAGAGGCAACAAGCAGTCCAAGAGAAACAGTGTTTGTCAATCATCAAAACATAAGTCATGAAAAATATATTTTCAACAATATATGGAGATTTATGGTCTCTAAAATAAAGCATGTCATATTTTCAACTCTTTATATGGAGGGACCCAAACTTATTTATTTTCTAAAATTCATAAGTGAGTATGTTTTATAGGTATGTCATCAGAAGGGTTCCAATTAAAGCATGTGTATAATGGTGTTTAGGGCACATGACTAGATACATCATCACATTAGAATGAAGATACCGAGGGATAGTGACCAATTAACCTCATTTTTGTATGAGATCATCAGGGCCTATCCAGCCTCATACTTGTTGATCCAATGATTAACAATCATCTAGTTTCCAATCATCTAGAGCTCAATCCAGATCCTAATCTAGATTTCAATTCAAATCCTAAATATAGACTTCTATTCAATATTTAATATTTACACCAATCCATACTTCAATCAATTTAGACCTCAATCAATCTAGACTTGAATCAATTCAAGCTTCAATTAATCCATATTTCATTTAATCAAAACGTTAATAAGTGTTCAATCAAACCTTAATTAACCATAAATCCATATTGAAGTTAGCCTTCAATTAATTCTTAATCAATATTCAATCCTATCTAATAATTAGAAATAATTTAATTAAATTTCATTGATTTAGATAAATCAAATTCAATCAATTAAATTCAAAATCTAGCTCATATCTAGAAATTTAGACCAAAATCTAATTCTAGAGGCCTTTATCCTGAAACCCTTTTTGAGTGATCATTCAATTTCTTTAAAAAAACTAGCCAAATGACCTTTAATGCATGAGTTATAAATGGTATATTAATTAGGAATGTCTATACAGTCCACCATCCTAATTTGAGCTCAATCTAAGACCTCAACTAAATTTATTTCGAAATGCTACAAAATCTTCAAATATTTACAACTTGTAGCCACTAGACCTTCCACGTGGTGGAATTTAACCTTGGGACCCCACCCAAGACCCTTAATCATATTCATAACCTTTGTTATGATATGTTGATCATTAAGCTATATTTTTGATGACCTAACCAAAATGCCCCTCTAGGGCAAAATTAAAGTTTTATTCAAACTTCAATATGGCTAGTCAAATCAAACCCTAAAACCTCATCTAATCAATCCTAAACACCATTAGGAGTGCATTTGACTCAAATATAGACCATGGTTATGCATGTTTGACTAAGTCAACCTTTCTTAACCAAATTTCCCTTTGAAGGCTTGAATAGTTTGTCAACCCAAATGACTTCACATCGCTTGGAACCACTTCCATTTGGTATTAAATGTTATTTTGAACATCTTGGACTCAAAACTAGGCCTTAGTTTAACATGGTTGACCAAGTTAAACCTGGTTAACCAAATGGCTACTTAAGGGTCTAAATGGTCATTTTGACTGAAATGACCATTCCAGTCATTAAGACCACATCAATTGGTCTCTAGTAATTAAAAAAAAACTTGTTGAGCCCAAACCCAACCCTCAGTTTGATCTAGTTGACTAAGTCGACCATTAAGCCTTTTCCACACTTAATTAAGATCCAAATGCATCCAAGCCTCATCAAAATCCCTTGACCACTTTTTCAAGTTATTTGAGATTGACTGGTCTCCTTGACCTAATCAACTATTTACTTGGTTAATAGAGCCCAAGTCTTTTCAAACTTGACCTATTTAGGTGAAATCACTTCATATAATCAAATCAAAATCCTCAAGATTTCAATCCTACTCTAATGTATGGTTTAAACACATCCATACCTACCATGAGTCATATCAACATAAGTTTGACCAAATCAACACTTTAAACTAGGTTAAACTCCCATATTGTGGTCAAGCCACTACATAAATCCAATTAAACTCTTATCAAGCATTCCATCCAATCTCATATCATGGTTTTAATGTTTTTAAGTTCATCAAGAGTCAAGTGATATTTAACTTGACCAAGTAAACTCAAGTTGACTTGGTCAAACTTCTATTTACTTAACTCTATGTATTCAAACTCCCACCTTCTAGCATTAAACTTCACCTAATCCATCTCACTAGCTCATCAAGGCTTCCCACATGTTACCTAAGCAATGTTGACCCATTGACAGGTGAAACAGTTAATAAAGGATCATATAGCCTTTTAAGTGGTCAAAATACATAACCAAACTCCTTAAACTTGAATCCCATTTAACCCCAGCTACTTAAACACCTTATGGAATATTCTTGAATGAATTGTAAACCTTGAATTAAGATTAAACATGCTTGATCATTCCCACATGCTCACAAAGGGATAAAATGGTTTTTACACATCATTGTTCTCCCCTTGTACTTTCTTATGGCTTTCTAACTACCTGAGGCCACTTGTCAGTCATCTGATAACAAGATAAAAATGATCCCAACCCTTCATTAGAAAAAGAGTAGGTTGAATTGGCTAAAAGTGTGAGAAAGAGTCTCATTCACAACCCTACACTCTCTTACTACCCAAAGCCTCCCAAACCTGAGTCACATTTTCTTTGAGCTCTCCACCATCCCCACAATACATCCCAAGTCTAATATGACTGTTCGAACCTATTGATGATGATTTTCCAGCCACCCAAGTGCCAACTCCGTCCAAGGTGGAGAACGCATAATCTAGAGCTTTTCAGACCATAATGTATTTAGAGGAATTTAGCATGTACAATTTACAAATCCAATCATCCATTAAATGGTTGAAACTATAATTTAAATTAAAGTAAAACCTAAACCCTATATTAGGACACCCTAGTTTAAGTAACTTTTCATTAAGTGCTTATTAAACTACAAAAGTAAGTCCCTATTGTTGCAACTTAGTTTTTCAAAACTATGTTTTTTATATCATATATATTTTGGGTGATTCCAAAATCTTATTGTGTTAATTAATGTTTCTCCTAACATATATTAGTAATTTTGTTTGTGTTTTTTTTGTGTACTAATGTTTCAGGAAAATCATATTCCAAATTACTGAAGACTTCAATACATATTAGATT
This sequence comes from Dendrobium huoshanense, assembly GCA_016618105.1. NCBI lineage: Eukaryota > Viridiplantae > Streptophyta > Magnoliopsida > Asparagales > Orchidaceae > Dendrobium > Dendrobium huoshanense. Next base: position 23,793,494 of record CM028351.1, on the reverse strand, counting down.
AGGGTTTATTGTATTTGATGTTTGTATTTTTTCTATTTTTCTTAAGTCTGAGAGAGTATGATTGTAATTGGGTAACCAAGCATACACACACTGGGGGAGTGTAATTTTTTTTAAAACTAATCATAATGTATGATTATGGGATTGTACGTGATTATTTGACCTAAGTGTTCCTCCAGAAATCAATTAATCAAATCATGTAATGCCTTAGAAATTTTTGATTGAATTGTTCATACTGTACGAAGTTACCTTCATACAGATGATGTCCAGAGTATGAAATGGCTACATAATAGTTCATTTCAAATAAAATTATTATTTTTTGAATTGATTGTACTATATTAAATAACTTTCATACAAATGATGTCTAGAGTACATAATGGGTGCATGCCAATTCATCCATATGAACATGTGAATTTTTTGAAATGTTTATACTATATGATATAGGGATCGTACAGACAATGTCCAGAGTATGAAATGGTCTCATCCATTTTTGTACCAAACAAAGCATGATTTGGTTAAACTAATGTTATTGTATGATATAGGGTTCATATTGATTGTACTATATTAAATAACTTTCATACAAATGATGTCTAGAGTACATAATGGGTGCATGCCAATTCATCCATATGAACATGTGAATTTTTTGAAATGTTTATACTATATGATATAGGGATCGTACAGACAATGTCCAGAGTATGAAATGGTCTCATGCATTTGTATAGAATCGTACCAGACGAATTGGCTCAATTTTGAATTGATTGTACTATACGATGGAAGTTCTTTCATACTACTGCTAGAGTACGAAAATGATTCATATAAGATCGTATGAACATTTTTTTAAACAGATTGTATGTACAATGTACGATCATACCATACGATTCATGATGCTCAAATTAAAATTTTTCATTTTTTGGACAATTTTTCATTTCATTGATATATAAGAGTTCTAAAAACTGACTATCAAAGAACTCCTACTATGAATTTCTTTTGAGAGTGTACTTGGAGAGTATTTGGGAGAGTTTCTTGGGATTGGAGAGTGAGAAATTTCTTAAGAGGGATTTTTGAGGGGATTCACAAGGTTCCCCAACTATGAGTATCTCTTGCTTGTTCTTCAAAGTTCTTCCCTACTTTCTTGAAGACTATAGGAAGAAGATTTTCAAAGGAATGACGACACTCTGCCGACACCAGGAGGGAGTTAAAGGACATCGATTCTCTCTCATCACTTAGAGGTTGAGAAAGGATGTTGATTCTCTACCTTCATTTGGAGGGTGAGAAAGCATGACGGTACTCTATCGATACCAGGAGGGTGTGAAAGGATATTGATTCTCTACCATCACCAGGAGGGAGAGAAATGATGACGGTACTGTTAAAATAGTTGCTATTTGCATGACTTACATTTTTGCAACTTGTATAGTTTTGATGATTCCAAACATTATTGTTCAAATGTGTAGTTATCTCCTAAAAATTTTAGAAGATTTGTATTTGCTCTTGTGTGTACTAACATTTCAGGAAAATCAGACTCCAGACTACGAAAACTTCAAATCAAATTCAACATGAGATACTTTGTTAATTTGAAACTTGCATTTTTCTTTGAATTCAATTTGAAAGTGAGTGATTGTAATTGAGTGAATAAAAAACATACACACACACATAAGGAGATCATAAAAATTTTATACTGATCGTACGGGACGATCAGACAGTTATCTCCTATTGAGCACATAGAACGAAAAGGAAATGGCTTGAAAAATTTTCTAAGTCCTATTCATATGGGACGATATTTTTATCATCCAGGATGATCTGGTCTCTATAAAATGTTCGTCCAGATGAAATTAATCATCGTCAGAAAATGAGTTGCTCTCTGTAAAATTTTCATCCAGACGAAATTAATTATCGTCCAGGACGATCTGGTCTCTGTAAAATTTTTGTCCAGACGAAATTATTATCGTCAGAAAATGATCTACTCTCTGTAAAAATTTCGTCCAGACGAACCATTTTTCGTCCAGACGATTAACCGACTTAGAACGGTTTTCAGCAGTTTTTTAGACCGACCTTGTAATAACCGTTCGTACCGGACGAACTTATTTCGTACGGAACGATCAGTGTGTACGAAGACATTTCGTACACATATTCAAATAGGGTCATTTTAAATCGTTTAAGTAAAATCGTCCAGGACGATCCACGATCGTACGGGACGATCCTCTGCGTATAGAATTGAAAACTTGTAGTTTTTGGGCGATTTTTCTTGTCTTTTGTATATATATTCCAAATTAGACTGCCACCCAATCTTTTTGTCATTTGATCTTCATGTCTCTTGAGAGAATAGCTAAGGAGAGAGTGGAAGAGTACATTCAAAGGATGATTCCTACCATTGGAGAGTGAAGGCTTCACTTGAAGTTCAAAGGTAAGAATCTCTACTTGTGAATTGGGATTACTTCACTCTTTTCTTTCTTCCTTCTAGATTTCTTGTGAGAAGATCAGTCAAGGAGATCCGGTTCGCTGCCGAAATTTGGAGAGTGTAAATAGCCGAAAGGATCTCTTCCTACACTTGGAGAGTGTGAACAGCCAGAAGGGTTCTCTGCCCACACTAGGAGAGTGTGAAAGGACGGAAGGGTTCTCTGCCCACACTAGGAGAGTGTGAAAGGACGAAAGGGTTCTCTGCCCACACTAGGAGAGTGTGAAAGGATGGACGGTTCTCTGCCAACACTGAGGATTGTGTAAAAGGACGATGGTTCTCTGCCGCACCGGGTAGTGGTGAAAAGAGTGTGTTGTAAAGACTTCTCCGCCTTGCTGTGGGTGCAAAAGGAGAGTCACTATTGGTTTTAGTGCAATACTCAAAGGGTGCCTCTGAGGAGTGGATGTAGGTCTGGTTATAGACCGGACCACTATAAATCTGGTGTCATTTACAGTTTTTTATGTTTCTGCATTTTATTTTAATTTTTAACAACTCTATGGTTGAAAAATATTTTCTAGAAAAACTTTAAAAGAAAATTTTCATTTCGGTTCAACTTAATCTTCAAAGAGGGATTAAATTTTTAAACTACCAATTCACCCCCCCCTCTTGGTAGCCATGGGACATTTAGTTAGGCTTAACAACCTAATTACTAGATTCAATAGGTACTTTGCTGCGTTGGGGTTTGGTGGAAGAGAGGTTATTGTAAGAGCTTCTTCGCTTTACTATGGGAGAAAATGGAGAGTCGTTTTGGCATAGTGCAATACCTAAAGATGGCGTCTTCAAGGAGTGGATGTATGTTTAGTTGGACCGAACCACTATAAATTTTTATGTTATTTTTCTATCTTTATTTTCTTTTCTGCATTTTTATTTTCATGCATGTTCAAATTTTGTGGTTGAAAAATGTATGTTGATAAATTTTCTTTGTGTTTAAGAATTTAAAAATGTATTTTTCTAATATACCAAGAGATTTTTAAATACCAATTCACCCCCTCTTAGTTAGCCTTGGGGTAATTGCTTTAGGTCTAACAACCTATTCAGACTTTCACCCATGGCTTCTTTCCTTGTATTAAATCCATGTTTTTTTTTTTTTAATATGATAGGTTAATCTCAAGGAATAAATAATTTTTTTAAAGGTTTGTTTCATAGTCCAATTAAGCTTTATGAAATATCAATCGTTCATCTATTGACTAATGGCTGAGATTTAATCTTTTCGTGTTTCAATATGACGTGAATTAGTGGCTGGCCATTGAGATTTCCATCCAACTTTACCTGGGTTATTCATTTTCAGCCACAAAAGATCAGATGGTGCCCGTGTCGTGCTGATGTGGACTAGTAAAACTGTGTGGACCCCACCCCACCATTTTTTAAATGCTAAGGATTACTAACGGAGAAATCATTAGCATTAAATGCCATCACTAATAATGAGTAGTGCGATTTTGATCCCTCAAACTAGAACATGCCAAGTGTCCTCCCAACATTGTTGGCTCTACAAATTTAGGAATAATTAATTTTAATTAATTTTAAATAATTTAATTAGTAATTTTTTCAAAAATCATAGAAAATTCATTTTTAATAAAAAACTATAAGTATTATATATCATTTTTCTCAGAATTTTAATCATATTCATTTAAAATTAAAATTATTTTAAAATATTTAATAAAATTTTAAATAATTTTAATATTAATTATTTGGTAATTAATTAATATTTAATTAGATATAAATCTAAATAACTTAAAGTTTTAAGAAAAAATATTTTAATATATTTATAATCTTCAATAATTTTTTAAAAATTATTTTAATTCTATTTTAATATTATTTTAAATTTACAAAATCTAAGATTTATGTTTAATATGTAGTTTTAGAAGATTAATTTTAAATATATATTTTAAACACTTTGCATGCACTTTAATAGATATTTAAATTATAAAAAAATTCTAATATATTTGAATGGAATCAAAGAGGAAGTGATTAGTGAGCAATTATATCTTAATTGCTCACTCATTAAATGTCTAATCATATTAGGTTATTCTTCTTTTGATTCATAGGATTGCATAAGTGGCTAGTTCTAGGGCTCTTAATTGATCTCATGTAATTTCACTTTATTTGTTTTGAAGGTTAGAGAATAATGATTTTAATCATATAAGCTAATGACATTTAAGTACAATAATAGACACGTCTTAGGAATTTAGGAGAAATTTCAACAAATTAATTTTGCACCAAAAAGAGATAAAACTTGAAACACTTAAAATTAGCGACATTTCCTGGCTTAGGGTAAATTTTATTGATTTTAGAAATCATTAAGTCAATTATTTAATTAACTCAAAATTAATTCAATTCATTGGACTTCAATTTTGAGTTTAGTTTAATTTTTAAGAAAAATCAATATTTAATTAAATTAAATATTTAAAAAAAAAATAAAAAACTAAAGAATTCTCAAACACTTGAGCACACTCCCTTTGGTCATTTCTAACTTTTGGGAGGGATTTTAAGAAGTTTGGAATTATTTTGGATCAAAACTTTTAAAAGCCCTTTGAATTAATATATTAAATTAAATACCCAAGCTTCTAAAATTTAAAACTAATTCCAAAAAATTTCAAACTGAGCAAACTTAAAGGCATTAAACCCCTTTTTATTTTTGAATGAAAACTAAAATGCATTAATAAAGATGAAAACTATTACAAACTACTACGTGATAGAACATTTATCACAATACTCCTTTAAAAAGTTTAGAAATGAAGGAGGAATCTTATTACTACTTAAATCATCCAAACTAAATCACCAACTAAAGCATGATTAGCGAAAAAATTAGCTAACTTATTACAATTTCTGTTTACAAAATGAAATAAAACTTTGCCGAAGACCTCCAAGAATGACAAATCCTCACATTCTTCATTATGTACATTCCGATTTACTTTATCCATAGATTTTTACAAATAATTGATGATGTTGTGATTATCCCCTTCAATGATAATCCCTTTAGCATCCAACATCCATTCCATGATTATTTTCTTCAATGACTGAAAAGCAATCAACTCCAATAATCTAGTATCCCAATGAATGCAATTGAATCCAAAAGCTAGCAAGACTCTACCTTTTGAATATCTAAAAACTCCAGCAATCCCACCAATGTTAGATCTTGTTAAAGAATAATGAAGGTTCACCTTAATCTATTATGGGGGTGGAGGGTGCCAATGAGAAGACAGCTGATCCAGCTGGTTAGCACTCCAGTGGTCCATGAACAGATTAACGTTTGGAATTGTTGAAAAATTAATAGCGTTTAAAGCTATGAAGTTTAAACTCAATTCTTGATTACCATGCTTGACCAAGTTTCTACTCTTCCATGAGAAATATACCACTGAACAATATAACTTTGCAATGAACTGGTTATTCATAGCAATTTGTTCCAGGTTGATTTTGCATTCTCAGATTGAAGAGAAAACTATAATTGGAAATCCCCATTTCTTTAGAAAATCAATTACTTGAGATAGCTTTGAACAATTCACCATTACATGCTCTGTATTTTCCACTTCATTACACCTCTAAAATAAAAATTATGTCCCAATAGCCTATGGTACATTAAAAAATCATTTGTTGGAATTGCATTGTTGAATAGATGCCATCAAAAGCATTCCACCTGAGGATTAAGGTGTAGCTTTTTTAACCAATTTCCATAATCCACCACCGTGATGCTTTTACCCAAGAACTTGTGCATCATTTATAAGCAATGATATCTTTGATAAGAAGTAATTTGAATTTGCAAAATAACATCCACTAGGGAAATTCCAAAAAATCTTGGAGATGTTCCTTATTCCAATTACCATCAATTATAAAATAATTGATTGAAGGAAAATCATAGTCCAAGATAGCAATAAAAGTTGGCCATTTATCTAGACTCTTATCTAAAATCCATACATCTTTCAAGATGTTAATAGATTTACCTGACGCAATCTTCCATTTAGTAATCGGATGAAGGAATTAAGCTCCATTATATAAGATCTTCCAAGTTGTTGATCTATTACACTTGCTAGAAGCCTCCCATAAATTAACACCATACTTTTCCATTAAAGAAATATTAAGCATAGAATCTTCTCAAATTAAAAAAACGCAAGGCAAATTTAGCTCTCAGTGGGCCAGCTATTGAAACCGCCGTATGAACCCCTTGACGTTCAGCATTCCACGGTTTGCACAAATCCTCCCAAGCAATGTAGTGCAAATCGTGATTCCCTCCTTGCTTGTCCTAAATAAAACTCTTGCAAGCCTTGTCCAATTCTTTTAGAATACTCATTAGTAATAAAGAATGAGCAACAACAAAAATTGGTAATGAATCCATGACCAATTTTACCAATACAAATCTTCCAGCTAAAGAAATAAATCGGTTACCCCATATATTGAGTTTACTTACAGTTTTCTCTAGAATAGCATTGAAATCTGATGCAACCAGCCTTCTCAACACCATCTTAATCCCAAGATAGTTCAATTCATTCACTGCTTTGTAGCCCCATAAGTTTTATATTGCTTTCCTTCTTTTCTATTTCATAGTTTTCCCAAACAAAATTATAGATTTTTGTTTATTGACACATTGTCCAGTCCAGCTACAAAAAGCAAATACAATTCTTCTAAATTCCTTCATAAGCTTCATCTTGGTTTTAGAGAATAGCAGAATTTCATCTACATACAATAAATGAGAAATTCTCGAGGCAGTGGAAGCAAATTTTATCCCCAAATTCTTTCATCTATGACTCAAATCATTTGTCAAAAGTTGAAAGCAAAAGATAAATAAGTAAGGAGATAGTGGGCTACCTTATCTAAATCCGCTTTTTGGCTTGATCCCCTTTCAATTTCTAATATTGATCATAATAAAGAATTCCAGATTTTCCACACATTCCATTAGAAGATTTGAAAATTTGATTGGGAAGCCAAAATAATCCAATACCATTCTCAAATTTTCCCAAGACATACTATCATAATCTTGCTACATGTCTAATTTGATTGCCACCAAACCTTTCTTTGATTTCAAAAACCTTAGTTTATTGAAAAGTTCTTGAGGTAGAAATACATGATTAGATAAGGATCAGCTTCTGATGAAAGCAGCTTGAACCTCTGGAATTAGCCCATTAAAATCCTTTAATAGTTTATTCAACAACATCTTAGCTATAATTTTATAAATAGAAACACAAATACTAATAGGATGAAAATTTAAAGAGAAACTAGATTCAAAACTTTAGGAATGAGAACCACCAATGTTTTTCTCCATTTAGAACAAAGCCTCTCTGTCAATAGAAAATGCTGGACTGCAAGCCAAACTTCATTACCTATTATGCTCCAATAATTTTTAAAAAAGAGTAGGTGATGCCATCTAATCCAGGAGAAATGTTATTACCAAGGTTTTTAATAACAAATTCTAATTCTTGAAATGTGAATTCAGCTTCTAGTTGTTTACACTCTGGTTCAGTTAATGAATTCAAAACCGGAGGCCATCCATCCACACAACATTCTATACTCTTCCATTTTTTACTGAAGAAATCCATCGTAATTTCTTATATTTTCGTCTTCTCCTCTACCATATAAATTTCAACATTTTTCAGTTGGCATATTGAGTTTCCAATTCTTCTTCCATTAGCAAAAGAGTGGAAGAACTTTGAATTCATGTCATTCTCCTGAATCCACTTTACCTTAGCTCTTTATCTCCACCATGTGTTTAACCGGGCCATTGTCTCATTGAATTCATGAGTTTTGGATCTCAATAATAACAACTTTTGATTGGATAAACCTTGGCCATTCAACTCTTCAATTCGAAGAGCAGAGATATCATTTTTTAGAGAATCTTTTATCTCCATAAAGTTTTTAAGTTTTGCTTTGCTCCAAAAATGTAGAGCTCTCAAAACCCTTCTGCATTTAACATTAAGAACATTCATTGCATCACCTTCAACCGATTTTTTCCAAGTCTTCAGAACAATTTCCTTTGAAGCCAAAAAAGAAGCCCAGACGTCTTCATATTTAAGGAATCTATTTTCATGCACTTTATCTTTGAAAATTTTGAGAATTAAAGGGAAATGATTAGATGAATTCCTTGCCAAATGTCTGACCATAGCATTGTGAATCTCATTCAAAGCTCTAATGTTCAAAATACATTTATCAAGCCTTTCCAGAATACGAGCATTCCTGGTATTACTGTTGCAACAGGTAAATTTTTTCCCACCAAACCAACATCATGAAGATCATTCCTAGACATGAAAGTTGTCATCTCTTGTGGCCCTTAAGAAAAGGGGAACTTCTTCCCACCACTCTTCTCTTCTTGCAATAATATACAGTTAAAATCTCCCCCTACAATCGAAGGGATCTCCTTGTCACATTTAACTTCTAATCTTTCTCACAACCTCCTTCTCATATACCAGCTTCTGTTTCCATACACCGTTGAAACCATACAAGTTCCTTTATTGAAAATCTTCAACTCCCCAATTAAACATTGGGGTGAAGCATCCAGTAAAGAGAATGTAGCCAAATTAGATTTATATAAGACCATGATTCCTCCAAAAGAACCATCAAAAGGATATAAGAAAAAAATCCCAATCTTCACCCATGAATTTATTAATCTTATATCTCTCAAAAGAAGAGATTTTTGTCTCTACCTCACCAACAAAAAACACATACCAATCTTTAACAAATTCTTTTAAATAAACAGAGGCTTCCCTCTTTTTTGCCCCCCTACAGTTCCAAAAAGCTAAGGAAGTCATTTAGATATAGAGGGGGAAGGACCCCACACCTACCTTTATTCATTCCCTCAGATTTTTTTGTTCTATATGAATTTCTCAAGGCACCAAGATGCTTTAGTTCTTTCAAAAGTTTCGGTTTTTGAGATCCAGGATTCACATTTTCCAGATAGTTATTCCCCTTGTCTCTAGGAACATCTTCAATCTTTCTATCAATGTTTTTTGGAACCACATTAACTACATTACTAATTTCATCATATTTCTAAATATCTCCTTCTTCCAAATAAGGTTCAGCCGGGATAATCAACATAATTTTTTCTACTAAACTGTATCCTTCAGCTTCTGTTTCCAACAATTTGAACATATTTTCTTGAATTGGAAAATTCTCAGTATTAGAAGAAGAATTCTTACCAATTTCAAATGTAAATCTCCTTGTTAAATCTCCAGAATTCCTAACAGCAATTTACTTTATATTTATTCCCGTTTCAGCTTCAACATTTGCAATAGCCTTCACGTCTACATTCCCTCCTTCTAGCTGTAGTCCCAAACCAATCACTTGTTCTTCTAGAATAACCAGAGTTAAGGTTTGATTAGCAGCCCATCCAGCATTTAGACCTTTATTCATTTCCACATTCTTCTTTTGATAAATAACATTTACCCTCCTTCTTCTCTTATTATAAACATGAACCCACAATCCATAATTCATTTCTACCTTCGGATTACTAACCAATGGTAATCCTAAACCTTTTTCTATAGAAACAGGTGCATAAAAGTTATTATCGAAACCTTCCTTTGGATTGCAAACATTATTTAGATGACCTATACTTCCACACTTATAGAAAATGGTTGAGATCTTTTCATACTCAATTTTTTGGAAGAATCGTCCATCTAGCCCATCCACCCAAACACCTAGTGGCAATTATCTATCTAACTCCAAATGAATGCGGACTCTTGCAAAGTCCCTTCTACCCCGTTGGAACATATCACCATCGATTAACATAGGAGTTACAATTAATGAAGCAATCCTGACAACATAATTTCATCCCAATAATAAAGTGGAAGATTCGGCAATCTTACCCACACTGGAGATGTTAGACCCTTCAGAGATGTAGTTGAAAATTTGGGATTCCATTTGTCAAGCCCAATTATGTAGCCATTTACAAACCATGACCCTCATGAAATCACCTTTTCCAAATATTCTTGTGAGAAGAACGAACATAGAACACAGCCTGAGCCAAGAATATTAAGATAAAATTTCCCAAATTGAGACCACTGACATCACAACTCTGCAGCAATTATATGAACAATAATTGCTTTGTCAAACACCTTCACCATAATGGATTTTTGGAGTTTTTCAGTATTCTCAATCATCTTTGGTTCATACAGTTTAATTGCCTTGCCATCCTCTGACATGAATGAATCTCACTTTGGCAAATTCAACTTGATGTATGGATGTTTTATCTATGGATTATTCGATCTAGTTTTTACCAGATTATAAATCATTCCTTCTATATTCATATGGACATTCTCATGAATAGCAGATGTGCTTGCGACAGTATTTTGAATTGAAGGGTCTCCCTTTGATAAATCATTAGACTTGATAGTATTTCTGAATCTGTTAACAAAAAAGATCTTCATACCAGATGATGATGAGTCGATATCATTTGATTTAAATTTCACCATCGAGGAAAGTGTTTCCATATTTGAATCAGTTGCCACTTTCTTGCCTTTACCAATAATTGGAGACGAACCTATTGTCTGATCTTCACTTGGTTCTCTAATAACCAAAGGCCCGTATGATGGAAGTTTTGGATTAATCTAGTAATCTGAGATGGACGACTCTTACTGCAGTAATGAATTTCCAAAATTTAGGCCGTCCATTGTTCGGCCACCTGAGATGGTTGCCGACTGGCCAGTCATCTTCTCCGGTGATGCCGCCAATCAACCAAGAAATTCAATTTTGAAAACTTTCTCTCTAGAAAATGGATCTCTCTCTAGAAAATGTCTCTCTTTAGAAAACAGCTCTCTCTCTCTCTCTCTCTCTCTCTCTCTCTCTCTCTCTCTCTCTCTCTCTCTCTCTCTCTCTCTCTCTCTCTCTCTCTCTCTCTCTCTCTCTGAGCTGTTGTTGGATATCAATTTCTAGACTTGGCATTAAACCCTACATAGGGTCTAATATTTATTTAAAATGTCAAATCACCAGAATTAAGTTAAAGTCAAAAATTTAACCTTTTTGTTAACCTTTAGTCAAATTTAAGTTAAAACATTAAAAATTCATAACCAAATTAAAAAAAAAAAACTAATTCAAATGAACATAGTAACTAATTACTTATCTTAGGGTCTAATATTTTTAAAAATCCTAACATTCAAGAATTCACTTTAATTTAAAAAGTTAAATTTTGATCCCTTAAATTAATATATTAAATAATTCTAAAAAAGCGTAAAATTTAATAATTGACATAAAATTCCAGAAAACATCAAATTCAATCATTAATCAATCAAACTTAATAAAATAAATCATCACCCCTTAAGCTTTCCAATGAAATCACATAATTCATATTGGTTACGACTAGGTAACCCAGGCCTACTAGACTATTAAATTAGCCTCAGGGAAGGTAAAATAAAATTCATGGATTTAATGTAAACTCAAATTAACATCAAAATATATGTTAAAATTGATATTAATACATTAATATTAAAACTCAAATAAAAATCCCTTAAGCCTTTCAACCAATCAAAATGCCAGATAACTTCAATCAATTATCCTATATAAGACATATCTATGCCACACAACCTACTCCACACATTTTAGATGATTTTCTAGGATAACTGACTCTAGCATTAGGCTAATCCAACGTTTACTTTTATGATGTTATGTGCCAAGATTTTTATAATTTTCATTATATGCTGGTTTCTAGAATAAATTGATGTGATTGTTTATGTATTTATGTAATTTGTGAATTGATTTAATTATCTTTAGATTACTATTTGGTTAAGAATAGTTATGATGCTGACTTAATCTTCTATAGGTGGTCATGCTCAAATAGAGCTAAATCAAAGGGGCCAAAGTTAAAAGTTTTAAATTAACAAGTAGTTTATAGGTGCTAAGCACACTAAGCCCACTTAAAATTAAAAGAGCATGGCCAAACATGGATGTTATTGAAAATTAAATAATTTAATATATTTAACTACTTGGGATGATTGATTTTATTTACTTAAGATAACCTTGCATGTTGTAATTGAATCAAAAAATTTAATTTCATGTATATAAAATTTAATTGTAATTGAGTTATAATCCAAATGTGGTTTTTGATATGGGATGTTATACATCCAACTTGGAATCCAAAGAGGAGGGAAAATCTCTTAGGGGAGACCTCTTTTCTATATGGAAATCCATGTTTAGGAGATTTTAAATATCTAAAGAGAAAAGAAAACACTCCTTCAGGAAGGAGTTTCTTTTCATTTGGATATCTGTACCTGATAAATCTAGGAAGCTCACAAAAGGATGAAGAAGTGAGGATAGAAAAGAATCAAATTCTCAAAGTCACTTACATTAGTTTTAGGAGTAGAATATGGGTTGTTGTCAGTGGTACCCGACCACTTTAAAATTATGCAAACCCTAGGTTACAATATTAAGTGGCATTTTCCACATGGACATTATATTTGATTTAATATTTAATTAATTTATTTATGTTGATTGTGTAATAAAAATTGTATATTTTCCTAGCTTTTTTTAGTTACATGCCACTTTCTATTTTGTCTGGAATCAATCGGAGGCTCTTGATAGTATGAATAAAATTTTTCTACTCTAATAAAAATAAAATTTTAAGATCATATAGAAAATCTAACATTTTAATAAGTAAGCTCGAAATTACTGAGAGTTCTTATATATGCATATTAATTTATTATCCTCCTTATTAGGCACCCCCCCGGTTTGGGGTTTTTTAGCAAATCACTTGGTCAATTAGGGTGTAATTTTATTAAGGAAATGTTATAGGATAATATTATTTTTAATCCTTTAAAAATTTCATCATACCATTTACACAATCAAATGTTGATCAACATGCATTATTTTAGAAATAAATTAAAAGAGTCTAAAATTTTAATTATATTTTCTTCAAGCATAATCACCCCACATAAGTCAAGGGGCCAATTAGGATTTGCTCTAAATATTGGCTCTAATTTCTTAAACTTAATTAAACAATATCCCTCCCACTATTTCATAAAGACACCGGGCACATGTATTTTAAGAACCTAGGTGGTTAACTGGCTCCCCAATTCAGGTCAGGATAAGTCTAGACCTGCATTACATTAGCTAGGTTCAGACCATTCTTTTTAGTGTCCAATTTAGATCTATGATCTGGGGCAGATTCAAAATCTTAAGTCCTAAACTTTTTGGAATATAATCTCACCATTTTAATTAATCAACAACTCAAATTAAGTTTTTTTTTCAAATCAAAATTTATAGCCCAAAACATAGAGTTGACCAGGTAATTTTTGAAGTGTTTCAAAATCTCAAAATGTATCATACTTCTCTTCACTTGACATCCAGAATAAGTGCTCAAACTTTGAACCAATCCCTAATAGATTTCCAACCGCTACCTTTGATATCAGTCTTTGAAACGTCTCAAAAATAAAAATTTGACAGTTGTTTTAATCGAACGTTTTTGTATAAAAATCAAGTTTTTTACTTTGTAATTAACTACTTAGAGGGCTTGCGATCATAAGAGATTTAAATAATTCAGATTGATTTGTTTCAAAACTTAATTAATCTTCTTTGGGAAAATTAATATCAACTACAATCATTATCATCATATTCATTGATAAGGGATGGTACATTCTTCCCTTAGGAAGATATATCACTCTTTATTGTGACTTTAAATATAATATTAATGTTAGAATATCTAGATCATCATAGTCAAATATTTTATTGAATAATATGTTGACCCTTCAGGGTCATATTTAATTATTTCTCAGATTTAGCTAATATATTCATGATAGAATTTGCAATTCTATATCTTAACCCATTAGGATATCTTATCTCCACCTCACAAGGCAGTATATCATTTACAATGGACATTTTATTTTAGAATTAAAATTCAAATGTCAATTTCAAGTTTCCCAAAGAATTTTAATTTTTATTACTTTGCACCCTTTTTCAATGCAAAGTAAATCCCATATTTCAAACTCAAAAACCATGACCCATAGAAATACCTCCACTAGAAAGTTCACTAGAATAAGTGCTATAGGAAAAATAAATGGTTTCAGAATATAAAACATTTTGCTAGTTGAAGGCATTATTTTGAAAATTAGACCGAACCAGCCAGTTTGACCTGTTTAACCGTGAATTGATCTAATGGCCAGTTCGGTCCTCCTAAAGAACCGATCTAGCAATAAACAGGTTTGAATCTTCGGTTCAAATGGACAACCATAGAACCGGTCCTATTTCTTAAGAACCAGCCGATTCAACTAATAATATATTTAAATATTTTAGTTAAATATTAAATTAATTTAATATCATTTATTTTATCTAGCAATATAATTCCAAAATTTAATTATATTATATTTTAAATTAAATATAAATAATCTTGCTCATATGACGCCATAATACCATGTAAGCTCCTAACTCATGGGTACAACGAAAGGTATATAAACAACATAACATAACTCCTAAGTGATGTGGACTAAACAACTAGTAGTTTTTAGTTTCAACTTTCAATGATGTGTGCATGAAACTTGTTTTTTTTTTTTTTTGAAGAAAAATGCATAAAATTGCATTAATAATGAAAAAGAACAAACTAAGGACTCTCTACACTAGATTCCTCCAGTAATATTGTCATAAAAAGAGGAGGAATCTTATTCTTGATAACATCTTATCAAATAAAAAAAATCATAATCCCTTAGTAAACACATAAATCTGCTAACTTATTACATCTCCTATCAACACAGTTAAGAACAATTTGATCAAACTCATTAAATAATTGAATATTGCCATACCTTTAAGTTCCATTTTGTTTTGTCGTTTGCAAGAACTTCATCACATTAGCATTGTCTCCTTCAATTATAATTCCCTTATACTTGAACATCCAATCCTTGATCAACTCCATGATTGATTGAGTAGCAAGAAGCTCAAAAGTAGAAATATCCCAGTGAACATACGGTTTAACAAAAGCCAAGAGAAATCTACATTTATGATCACATACAACCCCTCAAATTCTAGCTTTATAAGAAGGTAGTAAGGCTGCATCCACATTGGCCTTTAGCCAATCAGGTGGTGGGGGATACCAATGAATATTCGATAGCCTTGACGACTGATTTGCATCCCATATGCCCGATAATTTATTAGATCCTTGAGCCATGAATGAGGAATAGCTCACTGCATTTGCACAAATAACCGAAGGGCTATCTTCTTTACCATTATGAATCATCTTGTTCCAAGATTTCCAAGTAAAGAACACCACATTATAGTATAAATTGTTAATGAAAGAGCATTGTTTTGACATCCAATTGTTGCACTCCATCAAGGATTCAAATACAGGAATTTGAAAACCCCACTTCCCAATTTGAAGTATAGCTTCCTTCAGCTTTAAGCACCTAGCCGCAACATGATATGTGTCTTCTTCTTCTAAATAGTTTCTCGGGCATTGATTACAATGTTGTAATATACTATACTCCAATAACTTGTTAGTGGGAATAACATCATTAAAAATCCTCCACCACAATGTCTCTACCCTTGGATTCAATTTGGCTTTTTTAATCCAGCTCCAATACTGCTTGCATTCAGTATGACTAGCTTAATTTTCAATGATCATAGCAGAAATTTATTTTCCATTCAACTGATGCATCAACTCCATCTTGTCTTCAATTATTTCAGTGTTAATCTTAATTTGATAAATTATGTTAACATGATTGCTAATTGCTTCCACATTCCATCTTCCCTCACTGATGTAATTTGAAACTAAAAAGCTTCTACCATCATTTGGAACAACAAACGTTGGCCATTTGTTTATACTCTTGTCCAAGATCCATGTATCATTAAATACATCAATGTCTACCCCATTGGCAACATTCCATCTAATAATTGGCCTAAGAGATTTACCTCCATCTGCAACGATCTTCCAAACAGAAGATCCCGTCCTCCTCATAGCTCCATCTTCAAGTACACATCCATATTTTGGGTAGAATGCTTTATGCAGCAATGACTCCTTATCTACCATGTATCTCCAAGCTAATTTAGCTCTCAAGGGTCCTACTATACTTGAGCAAGAGTGAAGCCCTCTTCCTCCCCAATTCATTGGTAAGCACATGACATTCCAATTGATATAATGGATACCATGTCTACTATTGGATTTGTTCCAAATAAAATTTATGCATATCTTGTCTACTTCATCAATCACACTCTTAGGCACCATAGAATTTGTACAATGAAAGATGGTGAAGGATAAAAGAATTGTTTTAGTCAACAAAATCATTCCTTCCAATGAAATCAGCCTTCCTCCGCAAGTGTTTGTCATCTTCTATGCTTTGCCAATGATAAATTGGAAGTCTTCTTTAACTAGTCTTCTTGTGGCTAACTTTATTATAAGATAAGTCAATTCCTTTGATGCCTTAAACCCCATGATCTGAGCAATTAACTTCTTCTTCCTTCTACTAACCATCTTTCCAAAAATCATACAAGATTTGTTGAAATTAATTCTTAACCCTGACCATCCATGAAAGCTCTTAAAAATTGAATTTACTTCCTTTACTACCTTCACTTTTGTTTCTGAGAAGATGATCACATCATCTACGTACAACAAATGGGAAATTCTTGGATCTTTAGAGCACAACCAAATTTCAATAGTGTCCACTCTTTATTTCAATGCATTGGAAAGCAATTGAGCACAAAGAATAAATAGAAGAGGAGACAAAGTACACCCTTGTCTAAAACCGCTCTTCCCCTCTATCCAATTAGACAGATTGCCTTTGATTATGATAGAGAATTTTGAGTCTTGAACACATCCCAAAATTAGACTAGAGAATTTAGAAGGAAACCCAAAATATTCCAAGGCTTTCCTTAAGTTAGGCCACCCCATCGAATCATAGGCCTGCTCCATGTCTATCTTGAAAGCAACCAACCCTTTTGAAGATTGAGAATGCTTGAATTTATGCATAACCTTTTAAGCAATTAGCACATGATCTGAAAGAGATCTATGTTTCAAGAATGTTTCTTGTTCTTCTGAGATCAGTTTAGGGAAGATAGATGACATTCTATTCAAAATAACTTTTGCTGCTACTTTATAAACCGTATTACATAAGCGTATCAGTCTAATGTTAGAAGGGACCAAAGGGTTAGTGACTTTAGGAATAAGCACAATAATGGTTTCCTTCTAATTTGCATCCATAATTGAAGAATTGAAAAAAGCATTGATAGCATTCCATAAATTAATCTTGATTATCTCCCATTAAGCTTTAAAAAAAAAAAAAAAAGTTAATACCATCATTACTTGGAGATATATTGTTTCCACTGAGCTTGATTAGCTCCTCCACTTTCTTCATAATGAAAGCTTTGTCCAGAAATTCTCTATCTCCATCATCAAGAGACTTCTACAGTTTAGGCCATCCTTCCATCTTGCATTCTCTACTCCTCCATTTCTCTTTGAAGTAATGGATCATCACATTCTTTATATTCAGCTGATCCTCTAGAACATCACCTTCTTCATTTTTTATTTTTGCTATATAGTTTGAGTTTCTTTTAGTCGAAGCAAAAGTTTGAAAAAACTTTGAGTTCTGATCTCCCTCCATCATCCACTTTACCTTTGCTCTTTGTCTCCACCATGTATCCAATCTAGCAAGAGTAGAATTTAGCTCCTCCACCTTCACTTTGAGCAGCCAGCAGTCATCCTCCGAGAGGATTCCTTCATCAACCTCCATCATTTGTAAATCCTCTATTTATTTTAGTAAATCACCATTCAAATAGATTAATCTTTTCATTTTTTCTTTACTCCAATAAAATAAAGCTTTTAAGGTCTTCTTCATTTTTTGTATTTAGAATTTGAGAAAAGCTTCCTTCACATTTCCTTGCCTAAATGCCTTTTACCATTGCAGCCAAAGCCTTGTTGGAGGTCCAAATGTCTTCAAACCTCAAAACCTTCTTAGTAGCATGATGACTCATGAGATTTATAAGGATCGGACAATGGTCTGAGACCACTCGTGCTAAGTGCCTTACCACAAATTGATTGGATGAGTTCAATATAGTCGAATTCAAGAGGCATCTATCAAGCCTCTAAAGAATCTGATCCACTCCTTTTTGGTTGTTGCACTAAGTGAATTTTGGTCCCACATATCCAATTTCATGAAAATCATTACAAGATAAAAAATTCTTCATTTCTTTTGGTCCAAGGGAAAACCTAAATCTTTTCCCACCTCTCTTATCTTCCTTAGAAAGAATGCAATTAAAATCTCCTCCTATCACCATATGCACTTCCTTGGAGAAATAATTTCCCAAGCTATCCCAAAGGCTTCTCCTTCTATAAACATCCTTGTTGCCATAAATAGTAGTAATTCTCCATTTGCCTTTATTTGGAACCTCCAAATCTCCAATAATAAACTGAGAAGAAGCTTCCAACAGTTGAAATCCAGCAATACTTGACTTCCACATCCCAAGAATCCCTTTTGATAAGTCTACTGAAGAAACTTGAACAAAATCCCATTCATTCCTAATAAGATGATCTACATCCTTCCTATCAAAATTGGATATTTTAGTCTCCAATTATCTAATAAAAACACCCCATACTCCTTAACCACCTCTTTTAAGTATAGAGAAGCCCTCCTCTTCCTTTCTCCTCTACAATTCTAAAATAAAATAGAAGAATTCATAGAATAAGAGGGGAATAAGTCCCCACCTTATCTTTGCAATCAACATCAGCTCTTGTACTTCTTGGGACCAAATTAATAGGTCCCAAGCCTTTCAATTGTTTGGAACCTCTCTTCATAACATTAGAAGAACTTCCCTCCTTCAATTACTTGCTTTCCTTCATTCCCTGGATATTTGTCTTGAAAAAATTGTCTTCAGCTTTATTTAATGCAACCATATCATCCACCACATTTACATTTTCTTCTTCAGTTAAGAAAATCTCACCTTCTTCCACAAACACATCTAATATATTAAATTTATTTGCATATGCAATATTAGATGAGATAGAGGGCATACCATTAGCAGCAACGACTATTATTGAAATTTCTGGATTCTCTAGTACAGACTTCTTCCCAGCATCAATACCTCCATAAAATTTATCATCCTGCCTATAAGCTCCCTTCACCAATGATTCATTCGCTGCATTCTTAAGTCCTTGTCTTGGTTTATCTGCATCTCTTCCAACATTTTTGTTCACCCATTGCTCCTTGACCCGTGGGACAGCCTTCTTAAACCTAGAATTTTTTAATGTTCTTTTTCCATAGATAACTTGCAACCAAGGGCCATAACTATCTTTTGTAACATTTGGAGTTAACCCAGTTGAGTTGATCTTCAACCCTGATATTCCATCCTCCACTTGTTTAGATCATTTTCCAGCATCATTCGGTAGTAAATCCTCCTTCAAACCATTCTCCAAGCATTCAAAGTGAGTGATCTTGCCACAAACAAAGCAGAAATTTGGCAATCTTTCATATTCTATTTTTTGAAAGAATTTTCCATTGCTTCCTTCCACCCAAACTCTAAGAGGTAGTTGAGTATCCAAATTGATACGGACACACACCCTACCAAACTCCTTTCTCCCCCATTGGAACATGTTTCCATCAATTATACAAGTCTTGCAAATCATCGAAGCAATTCTATAAATATTGATCTCATCCAGCATTGTAAAGGAAGGTTAGGCATCCTAATCCAAATAGGGGCTGACAAACCTTTTAATGAAGTAGGAAAAAAACTAGGCGACCATCTATCCATCCCAATAATCTTTCCATTGACAAACCAAGGCCCATTAGAGAATACAATTTCCAATGATTCTTTTACATAGAACGAGCAAAGGACCCAATCCAATCCAAGCATGGTGAGATGAAACTTCCCAAAGGGAGTCCATTGCCTCCTTAGTTCAGTGCTAACAACTGGAAATGGAACATTGCTTCCAAAAAATCTAATGACAATGGAGTTTTGAAGCTTTCTAGAGTTCTCCAACTCATTCTCCATATACAATTTAACAGAAGAACCATCTTCATATAACAAATCTCTTAGGTCCAGGTTTTGAACCTTAATGTTTTCCTTCTTGCTCCATAAATTTTACTAGATAGATGACATTGGTCTAGCATTAACCTCATTCATAGCCTCCTTACACATTAGAAATTCTCCAGGATTACATTCTCAAACTCTAATTAAATCAGAGTTATTCAGATTTCCATTTTCAGAATTACCTGTAGCTGCTTCTTCCACAGAACACCCTATAGATTCCTCAGTTCCTTGCTTACCTGTAATGTTCATTTCAATATCTTCAACAGCAATTTCTTGCATTCCAAAAGCTTTCTCCATCTTTGAATAGTTCTCTCCATTATTTTTAAAAATGACTTTCCATAAGGAGAACAATCTCCATTTTTCATCAAAATAGGAAAATTTTAAGTCTTCAGATGAAAATTAGCAGAATCTTCAACCAACAAATCTTTCTCTTTGCCAATGAATTCAAAAATTTTCTTTAACTAAGCTAACAATCCACCTTCATTAATAACTAACGACATACCAGCTCTGACCTTATGCTTCGATGCTTAAACATTTCCAGGTTTCCCATCTCCAAACCCTAGATTAGATGATGAGAATGTCTTGCCAAGAACGTGAGAACTTCCACTAGGTAGTCGCCGAACATCCACTGGACCACCGACTGCAGGTGATCGGTGACCCTCTGACGCCATCCGATCCAACGAAAAAATTGCAAAGTTAAATTTTAGAAATTCAACAAAGAAACTTGATTTTCCTCAGAGTAACATGAAACTAGTTTGAATGAGAATTTGTTGGAAAACATTTTTGTAGAATATTCTAATAAAAAATCATCAAAAAAAATTTTAAACTTCTTAAATTTATAATTAATTATATATTTATAATTAATTATATATTTATAATTATTCAAATAAAAATAATTATTTATAATTTTTAAAGTACTAAAACTTTTTCTAAATGTGAAATTAAATGATAGAAAAATAAAAAAAACTTAAAAAATAATATTGTATGACTTTATAAATATAGTTTTATAATGTAAAATTTATATATAATTTATATATATTAATTATGCTTAAATATATAACATAAAGCAATTATTTATATTAAATTTATATATTTATTTCTAAACTAAATTTTTATTAAATATAAATTAAAATTGAACATTGAAGATGTTTATATTTAAATTTAAAATTAGTAATTATTTATAATTAAATATATAACATAAATATAATAATTATTCATATTTAATTTTAAAATTATATAATATATTATATATGTATGAATTTTATTTATTTTTTAGTCTCAAAATTCTTAGAATTATAAATTTTTTAAGATTAAATTGTCATTATTATTATGTTAATTATATTACTTTTAATAATATTGTTATTTATTATGTCATCAGGTTTGACCCTAGTTTGACCGGTCGAACCATGAACCTCTCCTTCTTCCGGTTCATTGTCCAGTTTGGTTTTGACAACATTGGTTGAAGGACTTAAAGTATAATTTATTAATCATAAGCCGATCTTATAATAAGGTATTTAATATTTTATTTTATTTTGATAAATGTTTAATAATGTTGAATAATAAATCTATGTTAGATGGATTATGAATCTATATTATTTTGAGAAAACAAGAAGTGTTTTTCTTGAGGACCACCTTAGATGAATATTAGTTATGGCATAGGAGACTACATCACACTAGTATGATATTAAAAGGCAAATCCTATGGGTTTGGGATTGTAGATTATTATACAAGATTTACTAGGGTTAAATTTTTAGCAAATAAATATGAGTTTTTTTAAAGAATTTGGGGTATTTATAATTTAGATAAATTTAAAAATAGGATGTACCATCTCCACCATTTACATTTATCATGGTGGCATGTTTAAGAATGAAAGATTTGAGTCTTTTTTGTCAAAAATAAGGAATAGAACATATTTTTTTGC
Source organism: Dendrobium huoshanense (assembly GCA_016618105.1). Lineage (NCBI taxonomy): Eukaryota > Viridiplantae > Streptophyta > Magnoliopsida > Asparagales > Orchidaceae > Dendrobium > Dendrobium huoshanense. Next base: position 23,771,211 of record CM028351.1, on the reverse strand, counting down.
ACCTAGACTTCCCAAGTAAAATGGAATAGCTGAAAGAAAAATAAGACCTTCAATGAGGCTGTTTGGTTAATTTTGAATGAAGATTGGTTAAATATGAACTTCTTAAGGGTAAATAACAAAAAATATCTTTTTTACATGTCTTTAGGTTTTAATGTTTTATTTTTTAAAATACTTGAAAATCTTAATTAGGAAAGTTTGATGATAAGGCTAATGAAGTAATATTTCTAGGGTATTCTTGTTTAAAATATTTATATATAGTATTTAATAAGAGTGTTTTTTTACTAGAAGATTTGACCCACACTTCCTTTTATGAGTTTGATAGGGTTGCCCCATCGAAAGAGATTAAAGAAAAGGATGATATTATCTCTAGAGTTGAACATATAAGAATATAATATAATGTTAAAAACTAAGAGTCACTTCCAAAAAGTGGACGTATGAATGGAGTCATCCTAAAGTTCAGGTCATATGATATCCCTATTTGGGAGTGAAGACTAGACATAGCACTTGAAAGGAGACAAGTCGTACAACATTAACTTCAATGGTAATACCTACTAATATTGATGAGGCATTGAATGATGAGCACTGGATTTTGGTTATATAAGATAACTTGAATTTTATCAATAAAAATAATATATGGGAACTAGTTTTAGGCCACTTGATTAGAGTACTATTAGAATTAAATGGGTATATAAAAATAAATTGAATGACTTAAGATCAGTAGTAAGTAATTAAGCAATGTTAGTAGAAAATTTTTACAACCATGAAGAAGGAATAAACTTTAAAGAAACATTTGCACCAATAGTTAGATTAAAAGCCATTTGAATGTTATTAGTGTTCATACATTTTAGAGGCTTTAAGTTATATAAAATGAATGTGAATAGTTTATTCTTAAATAAATTCATAAAGGAAGATGTCCATATAGAACAATTACAAGGGTTTGAGAGTGTGGTTTAATATAAGATCCTTATGCTTGGTGTAATGGGCTTAACACATTTCTGATAGAAAAGTTATTTGTTAAAGGCATAGTAGACACCATATTATACACTAAGATTATAATAATAGATATTTTGATTGTCTAGATCTTTGTAGATGATATTTTATTTGGATCCACAAATTATGAATTATGTAAAGAATTCATTAATCATGTGTAATGAATTCATAATAAGTATGAAAGGAGAGTTGATAAAATTTCTAACATTTAATGTTAAATGATGGAAAGATGGAACCTTTCTTAGCAAGACTAACTATATTGAAGAACTCATTAGGAATTTTAATATGGAAGGATATAAGAGCACAAATAACCTCATGAGCCCTATTATTGAGTTAGATAAAGACCTAAGTGTCAAAGTCATTGATCAAAGGAAGTATGAAGAGATAATAGGATCATTATTATATTTAACTACCAACAAACAATCTATTATGTTTAGTGTATGCATGTGTACTGTATTTTAGAATAAACCTACATAATGCAATTTGATTGGGGTAAAAATAATATTATGATATCACATAGGGACACACATTTTTTATATTTGGTTTCCTAAGAATAGTATGATATTTGACCTTGTTGTATACTTAGATTAAATTTTATTAAGGTGTAAGGTACATAAGAAGTGTACATTAGGAACCTATCAGTTTATTGGACATTTCTTAGTTTGTTGGTCTAGTAAAAACTAGAATTTAACAATCGTATCCACTATAGTGAAAAAAAATATAGTTATAAGAAATAAAGTAATAACTTCTATGTTTTGGTTTACAAGAGGGCATAATTCTTATGATGTGAGATAAGACTATTGTGATATACATCACAAAGAATCCAATTTAACATTTACACACTAAGCACATTGATATTAAATACAATTTCATTAGATCATGTTTCAAAGGAAGATGTAGAGCTTTGATTTGTTGGCATCGAGAATCAATTGGCATATTTATTTATAAGACCACTTCAGTATGAGAGGTTTAGTGCATGTAGGATGAGATTAAGAATTGAATTGACTGCATAAACCATTAGGATTAGTTATGCTTGTGCATTTGTTATGTGGTTTTTGTTTATCTTATTATGTATTGTTATGCATTTATGATTTGCGTTTATTGTTATGTGTTGTCTTCATTATATGTTGATTATTTTATTATTACAATTTCCTTTTCTTCATGCAATTATATTTTGCATTTCTATTATGGTTAGTTAATACTACTTCTTGTAATGACAAAAGGTGGAGAATTTCTTTGTTTGGTTAAGTGTAGCTATTTGTCTATTTATCTATTGTAATAGCTTTAATTAAAATTAAAAAAATGTTTATTTCTAAAATATTTTTTCTTACTTATTATATTCTTATTATGCCTAAACTCAAGGGGAGAAAATAACATTCTTAAAAAAGTAAAATTTAAAAAATATATTAGTAATTAATCTAAGCTCTTCTTAAGAACTCATGTTAACCAAAAATATTTATTATCATCTTAAAGGAAGAGATTGTTGAATGTTATTCATACTAGGCTTATCTGACTTGCTAGAAGTAGAAGTAGCTTGATAATGGAATTCCTAGAGAGTGGATGTATGTCTAGTTGACCTTACCATTGTAGAAATATAATTTGCATTTGTTTTTTTATTTGTGCTTCTTTATTATTAATTTGTTGCAATCTAGTTATTTGTATAGCTTTAAAATATATATTTTTATTCTATCATGATAAAATTATTTTGAAAATAATGGGAATCATTTTATTTGATGCTTTAAAATTCTAGGGAATTCCATTATAATTGTTTAAGTTTTTAAAATACACCAATTCACTCGTCCCCTTCTTGTGTGCATTAGACATTTTCAAAGAGAAGTGACTGTCAAGACATTCATATTATATATTTTAATAGGTATGTGAATAGTTATGAAACTTAATATAAGTATAATTAGTAAGTACCTATCATTCAAATCATTAAGCTACGAAAAAATGAGTTTTCAAATATGTAAATGGGGCAAATAATCAAGTATCTTCTGAGAGCCTAAAATATCTAGGACTTGTGAGTAATGAAATAAATAGAGATACGATAACATCTGTGTTTCCAGAAGTAAAAAGATGGTCATGAGAGACAGAAGATTTATGTCTAAGAGTGGGCACGAAAGAAGAAGAATGGTTCAAGAGGGAAATGTTTTGCAATTGGGATGAATTTGACAATATTTTATGATGACAATTAAATATTTAATGTATTTGAAAATTTTTGGTGCTATATAGATAAATAAAAAAATAATTATTACATATATAACTATAAATATTTCAATTGATATGAATGTAAATTCAAAAGATATAAAAGTATTTTAAAGTTAGGCCTCGTTTGTTTTTCCTTATTTATGTCGTTTCTATTTTACATCTGTGCAAATGGTTGCTTTCTCTTGTTTGATTAGGCTCCTTTTGTAAAATAACTTCTTCAATTTCTCCTTATTAATGCCGATCTCAAAAGTAAAAAAATATTGCTTACCCCCGTCCAATACCTAAGTTTTGAGAGGAATAAACTGATTTCCCCTGCACATCCCCACGTCGCCCTCCCATCCCTCTTCAGCAACCTTTTCTTCCTCCTCATTTCTTCCTTCGCTATTTTGCAGTGCCTCCCCCATTTCTGCTCTAATACGGACATAATAGGTTTGTCGACCTAGCTTCCACCTTCAACTCTTCTCCATTGAATCATTTCTGTTCTTCCACTATTTCTATTCTAGGAAGCAAACAAGTATGTCGACCTACCTTCTATCATCCCTTCATTCTTTCATCTGTAAATCAAACCTTAAATTAAGAGTTGTTATCAGTTTAATTTTGATGTCAAAATTTGAATTACTTTTCTCCAAAAATCATATTATATGTAATACTAGTTTGCTAAGCTTTTAATTATGTAATTAAAAACATTTCACAAATAGCATTTACAACCATAAATTTTCTACCTTCTTAATTTCTGTGCAAAAATAATTCGTGGACCTTCTCACTACATTCATATCAACAGATTCCTTAAGTGTTCTCCGGTAATCTTCCAAATATTATGTCAACAGTACACATTTGTAAACAAATATTATTTTATTTATATAATACCTGAGTTATTACTTTAATTTAATACCTGAGTTATCAGTTTAATTTAATACCAAATTACCATGTTAACACTACATTTAATATCTGAGTTATCAGTTTGATTTTGATTTCTAAACTAAAAAAATATAATTATCTTGCACAACTACAAAACAGAAATTCCTTTGTTTTAAATATTTAAAAATATTTGTAAATTTTATAATTTTTATTATATATTTATTATGTATTTTTAATCTCTAAGATGTTGGAATCTGTAGATGGGGAAACAAAGAGAATGTGGTCTACCTGCGACATGGGATATCAATAGCACATTACTCTATTGTGATTTATGCATAGAAGAAATTGAATTGGGTAAAAGACCTTCCACCCATTTTAATAAGGTAGGTTGGACAAACCTTATGACAAAATTTAATTCTCGCACTGGAAGATCGTCTGTTCGTACACAGCTAAAGAATAAGTGGGATCAATTGAAGAAAGATTGGAAGTTGTAGAAAGAGTTGTTGCATGGGGAGACTAGATTAGGGTGGAATCCAATAAAATGAACTATAGATGCTTTTAATGAATGGTGGAATGATAAAATACAGGTATTACTAAGTGAAAATTTTAAAATACATTCATATCACATTATAATATATGTAGGTTTAATACATAAATGTTTTCACTTATGTAGGTCATACCTGCAGCAAGAAAGATTAGGTTCAACGGAATACCACCAGAACTCGAACAAAAACTTAAAATTATGTTCAATCGCATTGTCGCAACTGACAATAATGTATGGATTCCAAACTCTGGCATTTTACACTTCGAAGTAACTAATGACAATCACAATTCATCTGAGGAACATGACCTCCAAGATGATGACCCACATACGAAAATAGGCACAAAGAAAATGCTATATTTCCAATAGCTTTCCAAAGATCTCAAAGTTCAACCACATTCCTGAAAAGAAAGAGAGTTAAATTAGTTAGGTTAGCAGGGAAGCAACTATTTCTAAATCATATTGAATGTTTAGTTAATGATGCGCAATCAGTAAGATCTACTATAGCAACCTCAACGTCGCAACGTAGAACTGTTACATTACTTGATGCAATCGCAGAGATATCAGCCATACCTGAAATATATGATGATTTGAAATCTATGCTTTTGCAATTGAGTTCTTAAAAGATAGAAATAGTAGAGAGAGTTTTTTGGGAATCCCAAGCGAGCAAAAAGTTTGGTGGCTTCGAAGATGCTTCAACAAAAGTTCAAACTAGACTTCTATAGAAATATCTTTTATTTGGTTATGTATTACCTTTCGTTCTTTTGTTTCGAATTAACAAATATTACGACATGTATTTATTTTTTTTTAATGTTGTTGAACTTATCAAAAACCTACAACATCTATGAAGTGTTGGGAAATTTTATGCATTACTCTTATATCCATACATAAATTCTGTAACTTATCATGATTTCCTCTATTTTTTTCATCTGAATCTAAGTTCTTTTCAAAAAACAAAAAATTCGGACTATACCATGAATAGTCTTCAGGCAAAGTAGCTTTTAGTTACTAAGCTCCGTTCATTTCCTGATGAGATTGGACACATTTGAAATCTGCAACAGATTTTTCAAATGTAGACCTCACATGTTGGCATAATAAAATCAGATCTTGGAATGATTCTTTCAGCACATCCTTTGTTGAAGCACTTGTTTACAAATTAAATTACAAGAAGAAAAATTGTTATATCAGATTTATTCATATTAACAATTTTAGCTAAAAATAAATGTTAATAAACCAGATTACCTTTTACTACATCTGTGGTAAAAAATACAATCAAAATGGAAATTGAATAGATATATATTTTTTATGAAAAACCACCTAATCTTTTCTTTTCAAGGCACCCAAATATTTTCAAGGATAACCTCCTCAAAGCATACGGGAAGTTGAAGATTTTTTCTGAGTATTTATTGATGTTTTCTTGTGGCCATTTCTACTTTATGTTACAACTAAAAGTTAAATAAAAAAGAGGAGTTTTGTAGTTATTATTGCTAAAAAAATCCATTTGGATCAGTTTGATAGAAATTCAACATTACATGTATCTTTTTCGTGCCATGTTGTGTACATATTCAGTTTAGTCGAGTCGGGTTCATGTTGAAATCCTCCACCTATTTCTTAAATATGGATACGTATTCAGCTTACTCGAGATGGGTTCACCGGTTAATGTTGAAATCTTCCACCTATTTCATAAATATGTAAGTAATAAATCAATGCAACTGAAAAAAACCATGTACCCAGTGCACTGCAATAGTTGAGAAGCAATCAACCTTCATTAGATGGATCCTTTTCACTCAGAAGGTAAAATATTTGATTCCAATTGGAAGTTATCAATGCCATCCAACTAATTATAGCTAGATTTGAGTGCATTTTAAGTAGAATGGCTACTTAAAATATGATTCCTATAAGAATATGAATTGTTCTCTCATCTCTTCATTGCCGATTTACATTTAATTTACATATGGAATTAGTTTCAATCCAGCTCATGAATTCTCATTTAGTACATTTTTTTGGTCCATCCACTGGTAAAAAAGTTTGTTTGTTATTGTTACTGAATAAGTTATTTTCTTTACCAATGGATCATTCTAACTTTATTTCTAAACATGACTTTACTGCTACAATTACTTTACAAATTCTCTTTAGCTTAGAATTCCTGACTTCCATACAAACTGCAATCATCAGCTATCAACTTGGTTTTTCCAAATTACAAACAATATAACTATTTACTCAACATTTTTATTAGTTTTTCCCATAAAGATTGAATTGTTTGTAAATTTTGTTTTTTTTTCTATGTAAACAGAAAACCAATGTCTTCGGAGAATGGAAACTATTCAAATGATGAGTAAGAAGAAGAAGTTTGTTCAGATCACGAGAACAAGACAATTTTTCAATTTAATAATGTTGTGCTAGGCTCGAGCTTTATAATGTAAGATTACTACTCACTATACTTAAATAAAAAACCGTGCATGACCTCTACGCAAACTGGAGACAAATGGATAAGCGAGTCAATGTTCGGGCATCCAGTTAGATTTCATAATATTTTTAGAATGTCTCAGATCATTTTCAACGACTTGGTATGTTTGCTTGAAGAAAAACATGGCATATATGGATCATGTAGGAAAAACATTATAGAATATCTTGCAATAACTTTATTCATTTTAGGGCAAAATGAATCCATTCGATCAATATCTGAAAGATTCCAACATTCTACATAAACAATAAGTTGATACTTTTGTGTTGGACTTGAAGCATTATCACGACTGTCATTGAAAATTATTTCACCAAAAGATAATAAATTTTAGAATATTCCAATGCAGATCCGTAGGGATATGAGATATATGCCATATTTCAAAGATTGTATTGGGGCAATTGATGGAACTCATGTTGATGCAAGAATTCCTGTAGAAGATCAAATTCCTTTCATAGGACGGCATCATAAAACTACTCAAAATGTAATGGCTACTTGTGATTTCGACATGTGCTTTACATTTATTTCAGTAGGATGGGAAGGTTCTGCACATGATGCTCGCATTTTTAAACATGCTGTGACAAATCCTAAATTTAATTTTCCAAAACCACCAACAGGTAAGTTTTATGCATCTATAAATAATTTAAGTTTTTTTACTATATAATATTGTATTTATTAACTTATTGTAAATTCATGTACATGTAAATATTACTTAGTTGATGCAGCTTATCCTCTGAAAAAAGGATATATGAAGCCCTACCCAGATACCCGATATCATTTAGCAGATTTTGTTTAAGGAAGTCAACCAATAAGGGGTTACAGGGAAGTATTCAATAAGAGACATTCTTCATTACGAAGTATCATTTAGCGTGCATTTGGTGTGTGAAAAAATGGAGAATTCTACATGATATGCAAAATTACGCGTTGAAGAAACAATGTCAAATAGTTATAGGTACAATGGCATTGCATAATTTTATACGAAGACATAACTCACGGGTCGATACTAATTTTGATGAGTATGAGAAGGATGAAAACTTTGGTTTTTCTGACTGTAGTCTAGACAGAGTTTCAGAATCAGATGAAGAAAATGTTTGTGTTGACGAACAGACTGATGGTGAAGGTGTAACTGAGATGAAAGAAATTAGAGATAATATCGTAAAATAGTTGTCCAACTTTAGTAGGTAGTATAGTTATCTTAATAATGATTTTCAAAATTTAATATTATAGAAAAATCGTGTTGTGTGTTTTCTTTTGTTATTAATGATGAAGTATGTAAGGACTAACAATTTTTTATATATATATTTCAGGTGTGTAGATGATATATGATGATGAAAATGTAGAAGTTGAAGAAGATTACCTTGGCAAACTTTATGAAGGTTTAGTTGCTTGTTAAATTTGTTAGAATTTGTGTTTGTGTGATTGAGAAAAAAATGAGTTTTAAAAAAGTTATGTTTGTTAAATGAATTAGTAGATGATGTGTGGTTATATTAAAAAGTTGATTCTTATTTACTCAAACTAGATAGTTTAATGGTGTTCGTAATATTATCACATTTATAATAAGTATAATAGAAATTGTAAAAAGTGTATTTCATGAAAAAAAATTATTTTAAAATGTTTTGTTAAACACATCCTAAACAGAGAAATAAAGTAAAAATATATATTATAGATGTTTGTGATACAGGAAGTTAAGTAATTACAATTTCCTCCACTGCTGATAATGTTTTCGTCACTAAATGTCTCAACAAGATGATGAATCAGACCACATTGGAAGAATCATTCGTGTAGTTTCGAAGTGAAATATCGACCTGGAGCCGAAAATTTTTTGTTGGACAGAATTTCAGCAGGTTGAGATCTGGGTATAATTAATTGAAATAAGAGGATAATTTTATCTTTTATCATTAGTAGAGTAGAGCAGAGAACTGAGATTTAGCGAATCAACCAAACAACTTCCCGTCATTTTAAATAAATGTTTTCAAAACTCAATATTTTCAATAACTATTTTTTACCAACATTCAGAAAAGGCGGGTGGTAACCAAACGAGGCCTTAATCATGCGTGCTTCGGTATGTAGTCCTACAAAGACAAATTTTATAAGTCGCACCCTTAATAGTCATTATTATTCAAAACAACATGAAAAAAAAAAAATTAACCTAATCGGGAGGGGTGCCCGTGACTAGTCGATGAGCCAGAGTTAATCATGGCACCCCTAGTGATTGCTTTTAATTTTTTTTTAACATTAAATGCTAGCTAATAGCATATACTAGCAGTGGCCATTTTAGAAAAAGAAAATAAGAAACAAAAAGTGTAATGGACCACACTTAAGGTTTCATTTTGAATGGCTTTCTTTCTATTTTTTAAAGCAGTTTTTAAGTACAAAAGTTTTAGCCATTTTAGAAAAAAAAAAAAAAAAGAAACAAAAAGTGTATTGGACCACACTTAAGGTTTCATTTGGAACGGTTTTCTTTCTATTTTTTAAAGAAGCTTTTAAGTACAAAATTAAAACTTTTGAACTAAAAAGCTTCTAAGAAGCAGAAAGATAGCCGTCCCAAATGAAGCCTAAGATGGGATGAGAAATTGTATCTACAATTATCTTCTCAACTCTCATATCTTTAAACTCTTTCCCACAGCAGCTGCTCAAGTCATATCCAATCATAGATTTCTTTGGATAACGCCTATAGTGTGCGAGAAACCGTCGCTGCCCAATCACGTATTTAAGAGTGTTTTTTTCCCCCCTTAGATTTTTTATTTGAAATTTGTTGTATATTTATTTGTATTATAAATGAAAATATTGGTAGATGTTTTATTGGTGGATTTTCATTTTTTTTTTCATTTACTTAACTATCTTATAAGTTGTGTTATGTTATAGTTGATTATTTAGAATATAGTGGCAATTTTTTATTATTAATTAGAGAAAATACATATTTATTTTATATCTCCATAGAGTTTAATGCTTTCCAAGAACTGAGAAAATTTATTTGGTTTTGGAAAAATGCATTTTTTCATAATTTTTTTTATTTATCTAAAAAAAACTTTTGGTTTTACTAATTTATAAAAATTAATAATTGAAAACTAAATTCTATTTTAAAATGTCTTTGTGGAATTGTTTTACTACTTAAGTGCGTATATTATCATTATTATTCCGTAACTAGTAATAATTTATATATTAACAAGTTCTATTAAATTTTTCATACGTTTATGATTGCTAATTTTTATTTTTAGATATATTGAATATATTTAATTATTAATTTGATTTGGGATAGTACTAGTTAATTTTTATAATTTTCTATAATTTTAATAACATGTCTTGCAATGTTTTTTGTTGTCTCGTAGTTGTAGTAAAAGAGATGAATGGGCTTTTTGTTTTGATTGTGCTTGTGTATAATGTGCAACTGAATGTGAATGAGCAGTTTTCACCTACGTACACCAGAAGTCAAACTCGTCCAATAAAAATAAATACAAATACAAATCTTAAGCAGCTAAAATTAGGAGTCCTTAAAGCACTTAAATATGAATAATCAAGCACCACAATAAATTTAATATGTCGTTGTCTCATTGGAAATAATTTAGTTGTAACAAATATTGATGATGATGAAGTGTGTGAAGTTGTATTGGACCATGCATCTAGAGAAGCACTTATTTTGTATGTTGAAGTTCAAACGTTGGACACTAAGATGTAGGCTGTTGAAAATATAAACATCCATATGACTTAGTCCCATAACTTACATTATATGCTTGATGGTTGCCTAATCACCCATCCTGATATTTCAGATGTTAATGAGCATAGGAATAAGTGTCCCACCAATTTGATATTTTTTTCATTTATTATGCCAATCAAATTGTAATTATAATGTTGAGTGATCGTATTTTCAATAGGTTCATTACATAACAACTTGAACTAAATATTGCAGCACTATGAACACAATCATCCCACCATAAAATTGATGAAGAGCAAGGTGTGGGGGTCATATGCCAATAAGTTTTGAAGTATATGAGATATTGAGTAGCGGTTCTGGTGATGAGCATGATGACAATGAAGGAGACTAGCTATTCATCTGATGAAGTTTTACCTATCAAAGTAGATCATGGTGCCATGTATAATCTAATTATAGATAATTATCTACGATTTATAAATGCAGAATAGATGGTTTACAATAATATGTCATACTACTTAGGAGTGGGATGCAAACTTGACTTTGATGATGCTTTTTAAAGTAATAGAATATGAGAAGAATTGTACATTCTACAGGAGTTAGTGGAAGGGATGTGCTTCACAACTAATACAGACCTACGATTTGCATTATGTGGCTCGTTAAAATTAAACAATATGAAATTTATAATGATAGATTCAAATAATAAAAAGTGGACAGTATCATGTGTACACCATGTTGCCCCTTATAGACCATGTTTATGGCATTTGCATGCGTGTTCAAGCAAGTGTCTAGGAGGGTCATGGAAGATTTCCATATTTAGGAATAATAACAAATGCAATACTCTAATTATATCCATAAGTCATAGAAAATGCACTTCTATATTTATTAGCTCCTTTATTGTACCAGCTATTAGACAACAAATAGACTTAAAGCTCAGAGAAAGTATTGGTCATATTGAAGCTAAAATTAACATTAAGCTTTCTTACATGAATGTGTGGGATTACAAGTAAGGATATTAAAGCAATATTTGGAAGTTGGAAGGACTCTTATATGATAATGAATTTTTTTTTTGAAAGTTATTGCCTCCATTATGCCAGGAGCAATGTACCAAATTCAATTTAATAACACACATTAAATTCTAAAAAATTTCTAGGCTTTTACACCCATAATTGCTAGTTGGAGGAATTACAGACTAGTTATAAGTCATGATCGAACATTTCTGTTTGGTAAATATAGGGGAACCCTACTCACCATAGTTGGTATTGATGAGACAAATGGACTATTCCCCTTGGCGTATGTGATTTTTGAGTCCAAATGTAATGAGTCATTGTTATTGTTCCTTATTTGTCTTTACCAAACTTTACCAAGCCTTAGGAATAGAGAAAACCTTTGCCTCATTTTAGATAAACATGTTGGTTTAGTTAGTGTGTGATGAAATGTTTTCCTAAATGTGTTTCATCGTCATTTCCTTCAGCATCTCCAAGAGAACTTTAAGAAAGCAGTGCACAAAATGGGCAGTGCAGATGTTGAAGTTTTATGTCATAAGCAGTACCTAGCTGGTAGTACTAATAATCTAAGTTCATTTAATAGAACAATAGTTGATTTATAAGATAGTAAACAAGATATATATCAATGGTTGGTGAACCGTGATCACACGTTAGATACTAACTCATGACAATGGTCTTAGGTATGGAGTGATGACTACAAATGCTTTAGATTAATTTAATGGCCTCCTTAAAAGAGCTCATGAATTACCTATCCATTCTTTGATTACAACAAAATTTTTTAAATTAGTTATTATCTTTTTGCATCGGTTACAATATTCATAAACAACGGAGTTGGAGCGCAGCAGTATCTTTCCACAGGGAATTGAGGAGTCATTGTGCAAGATTAAACTACAAGCTAGGAGAATGAGAAATCCCACCATAATCAACTTGATAGAGTTTCTGATGACATTTTTGGAAGGTTATAACCTATGGATAAAATAGATGAGTCCACCTATATGCATAGTTGTTGATGGACCTTACTTTATCACATTCCTTGCATACATGATGCTAGTTTTTTGGCTTTGATACGGCAAAATCATCTCCCTTATGTTTCAAAATATTTCACCAAAATAAACTTCAAGTACACATACAAAGTAGAGTTTCATAGTATATCAAATAATCAATTTTGGGACTTTTATGACCCTAAGAAAGGGTTTTTCACACTAGCACAACCCAAATATAAAAGACGAACTAGGAGACCAAGACATTACAAGAACACTATAGATGAGAGGAGTTCATCATCCAAGCAGTTTTGTGGTTTATGTAAAATGGCGATTCATACCAGGATAAATTGCCCTCATACTAATTAATTGTAATCATAGTCTACATGATGTTGATGTATGCAGTAGTGATTTGCTCATGTTCTATATGACATATAACTTAAAGTAGTGAAAAAACTAAACAGATGTTTCATTAGGTAAAAATTATTGCTCTACTTGTAATTTCAATTAACAGTGTAATTTTTTTATTATGTGCAATTTAAATTTCCCAAGAAAATTTTATTTCCTATGATTTTTATACTATGTACTAGTTGTAATAATTTGTTTTAAATAGTTAACAAAAATATTTTTGAGAGTAAGATTTTAGAGCTTAAGATTTTTTCTATGCATGAGGATGCTAATGTTATGTGAGAAAACGTGGCTAGTGATATTAAGAATATTGTAAAAGATGTGCTTCGAGTATCAAAGGGAAAAACTCCTAATAGTAAAAATAGTTTGTGGTGGAATCCAATTGTGCAAGAAAAGATTAAAAATAAGAAGATTTGTTATAAAAATTGGTTTAATTTTAAAAATTCTGATAATTGGGAAATATATAAAGTGGCTCGTAAGGATTCTAAGAAAGCAATATGCGATACAAAGACATTAGCTTTTAATGATTTATATAATAGATTAAATACTAAGGAGGGGGAAAGATATATGTATAAATTAGCCAAACAAAGAGATAGGAGTAGTAAGGATTTAGTTCAAGTGAAGTGTATTAAGGATGAAGATCAAGAAATACTATTCTTAGAAGATGATATTCAACAAAGGTGGATGAGATATTTTGCTAAACTTTTTAATGAAGATTGTGAAAATAAGATTGACTATAGTGACCTTAGCACCCTAAATGATAATAAAGATTTATATTTTTATCGGCGTATTAGTAAAATATAACTTAGAGAGGCTTTAAAGAAAATGAAGGGTAGAAAGTTGTTGGACCTGATGATATTCCAATAGAGGTGTGGAAATGCTTAGGAGATGAAGGGATTTCTTGGCTTACTAAACTTTTTAATACTATTTTAAAGACTAAAAAGATGTCAGATGAGTGGAGAATGAGTGTGTTAATTCCTATTTTTAAGAATAAAGGTGATGCACAAGATTGTATGAATTATAGAGGTATTAAGTTAATGTGTCATACTTTAAAACTATCGGAGCGAGTTATGGAGCATAGGTTACATCGTGATACTAATGTTTCTCAAAATCAAATTGAATTCATGCTGGGTAGGTCGACTATGGAAGCCATACATTTATTAAGAGGTTTGATGGAGAAATATAGAGAAAATAAGGAGGATCTACATATAATATTTATTGATTTAGAAAAAGCATATGATAAAGTTCCAAGAGAAGTGCTATGGAGAGTTCTTAAAAAGAAAATAGTCAATAATGCTTATATTCAAATCATTAAAGATATGTACGCAGGAGCTGTTACTTGTCTTCAAACATAAGGTGGTTTAACCAAGTATTTCCCTATTTCGATTGGGTTACGTCAAGGATCAACCTTAAGCCCATATCTTTTATCATTAGTCATGGATGCTCTCACTAGACATTTGCAAGAGGATGTATCTTGGTGTATGCTTTTTGTTGATGATATTCTTCTTGTTGATAAGACTAGAGAGGGAGTTGAAGATAAACTTGAATTATGGAGGTCAACCTTAGAGTCTAAAGGTTTTCACTTGAGTAGATCTAAAACGGAATATATGGAGTGTAATTTAAGTAGTAATAAACCTAGTGAAGGGATTATGACTTTGGGCGATCAAGTCATTAATAAGAGTACATGTTTTAGATATCTTGGATCTATTATTCAGAGTGATGGTGAAATAGATGGGGATATTATCAGCAGAATTCAAGTTGGATGGTTGAAGTGGAGGAATGCCTCGGGCTTGTTATGTGATAGAAATGTATCCCTCAAACTTAAGGGAAAATTCTATAAGATGGTAGTGAGGCCTGCAATGCTTTATGATGCTGAATGTTGTCCATTAAAAAAGAAGCATAATACTAAGTTAAGTGTGGCAGAGATGAGGATGCTCAGGTGGATGAGTTGCTTTACTCTTAGAGATAGGATGCGAAATGAGCATATACGTGAAAAGGTTGGAGTAGCTCCAGTAGAAGATAAGATTAGAGAGAGTCACTTTACATGGTTTGGTCACATAAAAAGTTGGCCTTCCGATGATCTGGTTAGGAGAGTAGAGGTATTAGATTTGACTTGTGCTAAGAAAGGTAGGGGTAGACTTAAAAATACTTGGTTAGAAAATATTAGGAATGACCTTTCTTTATTACATTTAAATGAGAATTTGACTTTTAATAGGACACAATGGAGAAACAGGATTCATGTAGCTGGCCCCACATAGCGGGATAAAGGCTTGATGATGATGATGTTGTTGTTGTTGTTATCTATTTCAATTAATATCTTTCAAGTTTCTTTTCAATCTTATGCTTTCAATTAAATAGTTGATTTACCAAATATAAGTAAAGCATTTAAAAGTTAATTTTTTTTTTTTGTTTTTTTATAAAATGCCTATTGCAAATATGGACCCAAGTAGTGTGATCTTTATGATAACAGATATCAATGTTTCTTGACTACTGCGATTCCTATATATCTGCTTTATTAGTCTAGTTCACTAACCTTTCAAGTCCATAAGTTCACTTGGAACATCAATCGGCCCAAAATAAGGTAGATAAGGATTGAGTCAGTCTGTAATTTCTATTTGAATGCATATTTTACCTTTTCTTGTGTCAAATGTACTTTGATGTATCATGAAACTAAGTAAAATTGCACACACACACACACACTCACGGGGAGAAATTTGGTGAGTTAGAGTTTTTTTATTTTTTATCATATCGTACAGGATAATTTTATATCATCCTAAACAATCAGTAAAAATAGAAACCCTAATTAAGGCATTTGGGTCATATAAATTTGCTTAAGCAAATCATTTTGGATGATACTTGAATCATCCTGGATGATACTTACATCGTCCTAGATGATACGCTCAAATCACAAAAAACTAACCGCCAAACTTGTTTAGGCAAGATTTTAATATCTTAAAATTATACTAATCATACATGATGATCTTGATCTTCCTGGATGAATTGCATCAATTATGCCTAAATTGATCATGTGATTAAGGAAAGTAATCAAGATTTGATTGATTGATTATATCATCCGGGATGATCGCAGAATCATCCTGGACGATCATTAAGAAAAACCTTAGTCTTTTCCTGAATCTCCTAGATGTCCCAAACTATCTGTTGGATGATAACTGATTTTAAACTAATCATACAGGATGATCCAAGCATTATCCTGGATGATCAGTTATATTCATTCATCATCCTGATTTATCTTTTGAACACCCCGAACTATCAGTTGGATGATAATGTATGAATTAAAAATAATCTACATCGTCTATGATGATAAGAACAAACATTATGTTCTAATCATACAACTAACCCAGATCATCTTAGTTGGAAGGGCTGATTTAAACTAATTGTTCAGGATGATCTGTCGTAGACGGTCTTTGACGACAAGTTGAAATTATGGCATTTATAAAGGCCTTTTATTTAAGCTCTCTTGGTTATTGATGAAAAAATATTTTGCTATTTTCCTCACCTGAGAGAGCTTAGGGAAGAAGAAAGAGAGGTTCAGAGAGAGAGAGAGAGAGAGAGAGAGAGATAAAGAGAGAATCTTATGAGGGGGAGTTTATGAGGTGTTCATAGAAGTTACTCCAAGCAAGGATTCAAGTCGTCTTCTCCAATCATCATCTTTGGCTTCTTAGTGGCTCTTGGGAGGTCTTCGTCAGTATTAGATCAAGGTTCTCTATCTGCTTCATGAGGAAGCAAAAGGAGTTGGGGTTTTCTGCCTACTTCAAGATGAAGTAAAAGGTGTCTGGGTTCTCTACCTCATTGATGTCGATAAAAAGGATTTTGTAAGGGCTTCTCCGCCTTATTGTGGAAGCAAAAGGAGAGACGCTGTAGTTATTAGCGCAATACTCAGAGGGTGCCTCTAAGTAGTGGATGTAGTTCAGATTGACAAAACCACTATAAAATCTGGTGTGTTCTTTCTTATTACTTATCTAAATTTTAATTTTTGCTCCTTAATTTTCTATGGCTGATTGTATGGTTAAAATTTTTGATTTATTTTGTTTATCGGTTTTGAATCAAAGTTTGATCATGTTTATTTTAAAATATTCAAAAAAGGTTTTCAAAAAGATTTTGCCTTTTGTTTATGAATTTTTTAAAACCAAAATTTAACCCCCCCGCCTTCTTAGTTAGCCTTGGGATAGTTCATAATGACTTAACAACTCTAACAAACTTTCAAGTGGTATCTAAGCGGGATTCATAAAATCAAGATTTAGAAAACTTTTGAATTTTAAACCATGGCTAACTTTGGTAACTGAAACATAGCGAAAGGGTATTCCATTACCCGAGCATCCTTATTTGATAATATACTGTTTGATTTCTAGAAAACTTGCATGTCCACCTTTTATAATCTATAGATTATTGCATGTGGATGAATGTAAAATAATGTTATTCTACACCAACATGTGAAATAAATGACATCAAAACTAAACTTCCATTTTCTAAATGGACTTTTGATGATTGAGATCTAGCACAACTTAATGAAAAATATTTAAACTATTTTTCTGTGCACTGAAATATGAAGATTACATGCGTGTTTCAACATGTGAAACTGGTAAAGAAATCAGGGATAGATTATGTATTACTTATGAAGGAACAAGTGAAGTTGAGCAATATAAGTTAAATATTTTACTTCATGACAATAAACTTTTTTACATGAAATCTAGTGAGTCAATATATGAAATGTATACTAGGTTTACATAAATAGTAACATCCTTGCATACCTTAGGAAGAGAGCTAACAAACTATGAGAAAGTTAACAAAATATTGAGATGTTTATCTTATTCCTTTGATGTTAAGATTACTATTATAACTAAATCCAAGGATTTTAATGTTTATTCTATAGGTAACTTACTTGGATCACTCATTGCTTATGAGAAAGGAGTGAACCAAAGATAACTTGATGTAGGGGAGAAAAAGAAGTAGAAAATTGTAGCCTTAAAGGCTAACAATTCAAACACTAATTCTTTTGGTTCTAAAAGTGATGATGTTGCTTTAATTACTAGGCAATTTAAAAGATTATTAAGAAAAAAGTAAAAGCATCATCAGAAATGGAACAAAGGTAAGAACTATATGAATTCTAAAGTTTCTTCTGATATTGTCTATTTTGAGTGCATGAAGTCAGGACATCTGATGTCTAATTGCCAACTATAAAACCTCACCCTAGCAAGGAGAAGGGTGAAGAAAAGCCTAAGTTCAGGAAGGACAAGAAACAGATCAAAAAGGATTTCTTAGAGGATTCTGCATCTAACTCCTCTAAAATTGAAGATAAAGAGGAGAGAACAAACTTGTGTTTAATGGTGAATAATCATCTTGGTCACTCTGACTAAGAAAAGGTATGTGAATAGACATATGATCAATTGCTTGATATTTCCGAGAAAATTCATTCAGCTTATAGAAAGCTTAAAAAATCGCATGCTATCTTTAAACTGGAATATCTGAACTTATAAAAAGAGCATAAACTTTCTATTAAAGATTATTATACACTTGATATAAATCACATGACATTATTAGATAAATTTTAAGCTTTGAACATAAAGTATTCTTAATAGACTGATAAACATGATTCCATGAAATGTTTAAATGTTGAGCTTGAAACTGCATTTAAAGACTTAGATACTCTTACAACGGATTTAGATAGTAAGGAGCATAATTTAAAAATAGAAATTTTTAATTTTTGAAAATGCAAATAAGTTTTTAGAACCTCAATTAACTGCTTTCAAAGAAAATAAAAAACAACCCATAATGCTTGAGTTTTAAAATCCATCAAATCAGCATGCATCATTCAAACCTAAAAAGATGTACTATAACCCGAGTAGGTTAGTAAATCATTTTTCTGGTGTTAGATGATTTTCATGTGGCATGCTAGAACATATTTCCCACACATGCATAATTCACAGTATAACACATTTGGTGTGGAGACCCAAATTACATAATTCACAGCATAGCACACATTCATTACATTCATGTTTCCATAAGAAGGGACCCAAACGTGTTTGGGTCCCTAAATCTAAAATTTGATGATTTTGTAGGAGTGCTCTCACATAAAACCTCATAATAGCATGTAGTACCTGGATAGCAAATGTTCACGCCATATAACTTAAGATGCTAATTAACTCATTTTGCTAGAGACCAAGGCTTGAGGCAAGGTCACTCTTAGATATAATACCACTAGGAAAGTGGTGGGTGCAGGTATAATCGAAAACTCCAAGAACCTTTTGATTGAAAAGGTTTACTTATTGATGGCTTAAAACAATATTTGCTTAGTATCAGTCATCTCTGCGATAAAGGATTCAACATAAATTTTTTTGTTAAATAGCTACATTATAAGCTTAAATATAATATTATTTCATAGGGAAAAAGTATCAATAATATTTACAAGCTTGATTTAAATAATATTGAATGTTCTTCTTCATTTTGCTTAAAAATTATTGCTGATGAGTCTTTGTTGTGGCATAGGAGACTGTGTCATGCTAGCATGAAAACACTTAGAAAAGTAACCCAAAAAGACTTAGTAAGAAAAATCCCCAAGCTTGAATTTACTAAGGACCACCTGTATGATGCCTGTCAATTAAAGAAACAAGTCAAATTCTTTTTTCATTCCATTAAGGACATTACCACTTCTAAATTTTTAGATGACCTTCACATGGATTTATTTGGACCCATTAGCACTACAAGCTTAGGGGGGAAAAGTCTTTTGGTTTGCAATAGTCGATGACTACACTATGTTCACTTGGATTAGATTTCTATCACATAAAAGTTAGTCATTCAATGAATTTAAATCTTTCTCCACTTGGATATAGAAAAAGCTAGGTTGTGATATCTTGACCATCCATAGTGACCATGATGGAGAGTTTAAAAATGATAGATTTAAAACTTACTGTGAGAAGAAAGGGATTAGTCACAACTTCTCAGCTCTTAGGATCCCTCAGTAGAACAAGGTAGCTGAAAAGAAGAATAGGACCTTAGTGGAAGCCACTAGAGCCATGTTTGCTGGGTATTCACTTCTAAAATTCTTTTGGGCAGAAGCAGTGAACACAACTTATTATGTGTTGAATAGGGTGAATGCTAGATCCAAACTGAATAAGACACCATGAGAGATCATTAAGGGTAGGACAACCAACCTTTCTCATCTCCATGTATTTGGTTATAATATTTTCATTCTAAAAAATGGGAAATCACTCTTAGGAAAATTTGACCCAAAATATCATGGAGTGTTCTTAGGCTATTGAAGTTTAGGGAAATCCTATAGAGTGTTTAATAAGAGGATATTTGTGGTTAAGGAGACTACTCGTGAGATGTTTGATGAATTTAATTCTAAGAAGTCTAGGGTTAAAGAAGAAGATGAAATAGGTGAGATTACCAAAAAATTATAAATATGGAGGAAAGGGTAGAACCTCAACACACATTGCCTAGAGAATGAAGATATTCTTTGAGTCATCCTAAAGAACTGATCTTAGGAGACCCTTCTGATGGTGTTAGAACTAGGCATGGACTTAGAAAAGAAGTTAACCACTCTATCTTCATCTCATTGACTAAACCCACCAACATCAATCAAGCCCTTTATGATGAATTCTGGATCATACTTATGTAAGAGGAATCAAACCATTTTCATAAAAATGATGTATGGGAACTAGTAGAAAGACTTAAGGACAAAAGTGTAGTTGAAACTAAATGTGTATTTAAGAATAAAATGAATAATTTTGGTGTGATGGTTAGGAATTAGGAAAGATTGGTGACTAAGAGGTATAGTCAAGTAGAAGGGATTAATTTTGAGGAGACTTTTTCCCATGTAGCTAGAATGGAATGGATTAGAGTGCTACTAGCCTTTGCCTATTATAAGGGATTTAAGCTTTTCCAAGTGGATGTCGAGAGTTCCTTTTTAAATGATGTACTAAAAGAGGATTTGTTTGTAGAGCAACCCTCGAGCTTTGAGAATTCCCAATTTCCAAATCATATTTTCAAATTAAAAAAAGGCTTTGTATGGATTAAATCAGACACCCAAGGCATAGTACAAGAGGCTTAGTATATTCATACTGGAAATAGAGTTTGTTAAGGAGAGCAGAGACACCAACCTTTTTTTTTAGGAGAGTAGGAAATTAATTACTAATTTTTTAGAGCTATATTGATGATATACTCTTTGGATTTTCTAATAAAATTTTATGTGATGATTTTTCTAAAATAATGAGTAAGAAATTTGAGATGAGTATGATGGGAGAATTATCCAACATTTTTGGGTTTAGCATAAGACAAATGGATGATGGAACTTTTCTTAATCAATCAAAATACATTAAGGAAATCTTAAAGAAATATGAAATGGATAAATCCAAACCAATAAACACTCCCATGAATTTCAGTACTCAATTAGATAAAGACTCAAATGGAAAATTAGTTGATCAAAAGAAATACAGAGGAATAATTGGATTGCTCCTTTACTTGACAGCTAGTAGACCTGATATAAAATTTAATATTTTCCTTTGTGCTAGGTTTCAAGCTGATCCAAAGGACTCTCACCTTATTCCAGTTAAGATAATCCTTAGATATCTCTTAGTAACCCAAAACTTAGGAATTTGGTATCCAAGGCACAATACTTCTTTTGAGATTATAAGAAATTTTCTTATTCAAACTTTGTAGGGTGTAGAGTGGATAAAAAGAGCTCCTCTAGAATGTATCAATTCATAGGATAATCCTTAGTCTCCTAGTCCAACAGAAAAAAAAACTCAGTTGCACTTTCCACTACTAAAGTTGAATACATAGCCTTATGAAGTTGTGTGGCCTAAGTCCTTTGGTTAAAGAAACAAATTTTGGATTTAGGATTATTAATAGGCACAATGTTAATTCTATATGATAACACTAGTACCATCTTCATTTCTAAAAATCCTATCTAACATTCTAGAACCTAATACATTGAGCTAAGACACTACTTTATTAGGGGTCATGCTACTAAAAGAGACATTTAGCTACACCATGTAATAACTAAAAACCAATTGGCTTACATTTTTACTAAATCACTAACCTTTGAAACTTTCAGCATCTTAAGGTCCAGATTAGGTGTCATATATATAAATGCATGAACTTGATGATTACTGAACTTTGAATTTTTTTAATTTCTGATCTTTCTTTTTTTTTTTTTTCTTGTTTATTTTTATTTATGTGATACATTTTTTTGTGTTTCATTTTCGTGTGATTATTCCCTTCAATTTTTTATTGATCACTACTAGAATGATATTTTTGTGTTGTTATTATTTTTGAAAATTTATTAATAATGATTGACATTCCTAAATCCGGTAAAAGAAAAAATTTTGTTGATAGTTTCTTTTCCTCTAACTTCTTTAGCAGCATAATTTTCTTTTCAAAGAAAAAATCTATTTCAAATTAATAATTGGACTTTGAAATTGAGATTTTTTCTATCTTCCTATAGTAATCTATCTCATATGAATAATGTTCAAAGCCATTAAATCCCTTTCATGCTTTCTTAATTAAGTTATTGCATTAATCATATGAATATGATTATTCCTAGTGGTTTACTCCTTATATTATAGAGTGAATTTTTCTTCTTTATCATCTAGAAAATATTCTCACAACTGAGAGTCTTTAATAGTTTTGAAAGAGAGCTAGCTTGCAAAAATTATAAGAGGCATAAAATAATCCTAGAAAGAAATACTTAAAGATGCATAATAATTATTAAATAATTAAAAGATACACAAAGTGTATAAAAATCAAAAGATGTGCGAAGTGTGCCAAATAATTGATATGAGGCATAAAATGAGCCAACAAAAAATCAAGCTTCTATCTTTTTTGAACCTTTAAACCATAGAAGAGTTCATGTGTCACTTGATATCTTCAAAGACTTATTTTTGAAGACTAATTACTTTGTTATATTATTCTATAATATATTTCTTCAAAAATGATGTTTTGAATAGATCAATTTTCTTATATTATTTCTTTTTTTTTTTAGTTAGATTTTTATCTTCAAAAGATTTTTACTCAAAGAGGAGTTCGAGCTGGGGTTAACAAGATCAGTCATTCTAACATTTTTTTGGATTTTGGCAATGTTAATTTATTTCTTACTAATTTTTAATTCAATCAAATGGGAAATTTATCATTTTTTAGTATTGAAAAAAAAAACTTATTTTATGCTATTTTTATTTTCTTTTCATTATGTTTTTTTACTTATTTCTGTACTATGTTCTTTTTAGTGGTTATTTTTCTATTTTCTCCTTTTTTTGATGTCAAAAAGGGGAGTAGTATTAGTGTTGTATCGTTTGCCTATTTTAATAAAATTTACTTTGCCTTGCTTATATTATTCTCCTTTTTTTTTGCTTTATTTTTTTAATTAAAAAAAGTAATTTGAAATGTTCTAATAATAATATTTGTCATCATAAAAAAGGGAGAGATTGTTGCAAATTTGGACCCAAGTAGTGTGATTTTGATGATAACAAATATTAGTGTTTCTTGAATATTATGATTCTAGCAGATTTGCTTTATTTGTCCAGCTCACAACCCTTTAGATCATAAGTTCACATGGAAGGTCAACCAGCTTAAGATCGAGTAGACTAGGATTGATTAAGTATGTAATTTTTATTTGAATGCATCTTTGCCTTTTCTTGAGTAAAGTATACTTAAATGGATCCTGAAGCTAAGTAACCTTGCACACACAGACTAAGGGGGAGAAATTTAATAAGTTAGATTTTTTTTTTATCATATCATTCAAGATGATTTTATATCATTCAGGATGATCAGCAAAAATAGAAACCCAATTTATGGCATCTCGATCATATAAACTTTCTTAAGCAAATCATCCTGGATGACACTCCCATCATCCTGGACGATATGCTCAAATCAAAAAAACCAGCCGCCAAACTCATTTATGCAAGATTTTAATCTCTCAAAATTATATTAATCATATAGGATCATCATGGATAATTTGTATCAATCATGACTAAATTGATCAGGTTCTTAAGGAAAGTAATCAAGGTTAGATTGATAGAACATATCATCTAGGATGTTTGCAAAATCATCCTGGATGATCAATAAGAAAAACCTTAGTCTTCTCCTGAATCTTTTAGATGTACAAAACTATCTACTGGACGATAACTTTTAATGATGAACTAATTCTCTAGGACAATCCAAGCATCATCCTAGATAATCAGTTAAATTCTTTCATCATCCGAATTTATATCCTGGATGTTCTGAATTATATGCTGGGTGATAATGTATGAATTTGAACTAATAGTACGGGACAATATCCACATCATCATGGAAGATCAAAACTAATATTGTGTTCTAATCATATAGCAAACATAGATCATCCTGGCTAGAATGGCTGATTTAAACTAATCGTACAGGAAGATCTAGGGTTTAGGGTTGATCGTCCTGGATGATCTTTGATGGAAAGTTAAGCTCTCTTGGTTGTTGATGGAAAAATCCTTTGTTATTGTCCTAACCTAAGAGAGCTTAGAGAAGGAGAAGGAGAGCATGGGAGAGAGAGAGAGAGAGAGAGAAAATCTTGTGAGGGGGAGTTTATGAGATGTTCACAAACGTTCATCCAATCAAGGATTCAAGTCATCTTCTCCAATAATCATTCTTGACTCCTTGATGGCTCTTGGGAGATCTTCATCAGCACTAGATCAGGGTTCTCTACCTACTTCAAGAGGAAGTAAAAGGAGTTAGGGTTCTCTGCTTTCTTCAGGAGAAAGCAAAAGGAGTCTGGGTTCTCTTGCTCACCGTAGTCAGTGAAAAAGATTTTATGAGGGATTCTCTACCTTGTTGTGGGAGAAGAAGGAGACACTATATTTATTAGTGCAATACTTGGAGGTTGCATACAAAGAGTGGACGTATGTTATGTTGACCGAACTACTATAAAATCTGGTGTGTTCTGTTGACCTCATTATTTGAGGTCAATTTCCCCGGATTCAATTCTAGCACATAGGTTTTTCGTAGCCTAGTGTAGATGTCGCACCCGCAGGATTTCCCTTAGGTGGAGACCCAATGACGTAGCATCGACTCAAGCCTATCACTCAACTCGAATCAAAATCAATTCAATCAATTTTTATTCAACTCCAAACAAACTCAAATCAAACTCGATTTATGATTTGTCGATGTCGATCGACTCAATCTAATTCGTTTTCGATCAAATTAATATATCATTAAGCTCTAAACAACTCACCATTCAAAACATCAAATTCTTTCTAATAAAAATCTGTTTTAATCAAATCAAAAATTAACCCTTAAATCCTTCTTTTAAAACATGATTCAATATCAGCTTTTAGATTTTTTTTTTAAATCATGAATTGATCATGGCCTTTGATTTAATTTGAGAGGTGATTAGATTTGGTCGTTGTCAAATCAATTCCACACGATCTCTCTCACTCCCTCTTAACCCGCAAGAAGGCCGAACGAAAGCCCTCTCTCTCTCAGAAGTTCGCAGCCCACGATCTCATTTCCCTTCTCATTCACACAGCAGTTCCGAACTCCCTCTCCCTCATTCTAATTTGCGAAATCCCCCAGCCCGTGACCTCTCTCGGTTTGTTCTCTCCCATTCGCACAAAGCATCCCAACATCCAGTCTCTCCCTGAGCAGTTCCGAACCTAACCTCCCACGATCCTTCTCTATTTTGCAAAAAGCAGAACCAGCTCGCTCCCTCCCAGTTCGTGAAGCCGTAGCCCCGTCTCCCTCTGTCTCTGCAGTTCACAAAATCAACAAAAATGAAGCCCCTACTCCCGTCATTTTGCTCTATTCGCAGAGAAAGCCGAGCTCCCTCTTCCCGTCGTCGTCGCTTGTCCTAGCCGAGAATTTCGCCGTCATTTGCCTTAGTCGACGCCGACAATCTTCTCAATTTTGGGTAATCTTCTTTCTCCTCTACTTTTTCCTCTCCATTAGTTTTTCTTCTCTTTATTGGTTTTATGAAGGAAGAGATTAGGGATTCATTTCCTTCATTGTTGAGATCTGATGGTGCTTTGAAAGATTTACCCAAAATATCATTCTCTTACATCTAATGGATGTTTATCTTCTTTATTACTTCAAGAAGCTTGTCGATAGGGAAGATAATGAGTTTTGTTGTTATTTAACAAAGATATGGTGTTGATATGAAATTAAGAACCAACAGGAATTTGCTTATCTATTCAGAAAAATAAAAGATAGTTCATCGATCAAACTTCTTGCTTGAAGAATGATTTACATTATTCTTGAAGATCTCTTCCTTGATCCTGAGATTAAAATCCATATAGTTATTGTCTATTCCTTTTCTATTAACGAATATAATTGTTGGTGTGCTGCATTACATTTAAAGCATTTATATCTTAAGGCATAATTCATCCCTAAAGGTGTATGCGAAAGTGTATAGTAACTTTTTTCCTTCACTGAGACATGTGTGTTTTCTTTTATGAGTTTTGCTGACAGGGATTAATGTATTATCATGAATTATGAGGTGTTGATGAGTTATTGTGATAAATTATGTTGCAGTAAAGGACATTTGAGATGATTGTAGTAATGTTTAAATTTCAATATACATATGTGATGCCTATCTTAGTAAGTTGTTTAACAACTATTTGTTCTTAAAATTTTCACGGTAAGTAAGTAGGTTCAGAATGTTAAAAAGCCACTCATAATATTTTTCTTTTCCACTTGTGAATATATATAAGTCTTTTATAAAATATTCTAGAGAAATGAATTAGAGAGCATTCATATCATTTTCTTTTTTAGTTGTGAGCATTCATAAAAATTATTTAAAGGTGCTATGTTGTTGAGAGGTATTTTGAGTATTTAAGTGACTTTGAAAATTGATTTGTGTTTAACTTTTATGGTGAAGTGTATATATGTTAAAATGTTTAAGAGTGGATAAGTGTGTTTGTAGTTGAAAAGTGAAAGGTGTTTTTTGTTTAAATGAAAAGTTTAGCGTGTGATTTGTGAATGGTAAAGTGAAACTTGATTGTTGGAAATTGGAAAATGAAAAGTATATTGTTTTGAAAAAGTGATACATATGAGAAATAATAAGTGGGGTTTGTGGATTCGGAAATGTGTAACTTGTGAGTTGTATGTGTAAATGTCGAATAGTAAAGTGTATGAAGTATTGAAGTAAATTGTTTTGTTTTGAAAGTGGAATTTATGTGATTTGGAAAGGTGAAGGATTTATGTCTTGAAAGTGGAATTTGTGTGTTGAAAGGTGTTTTGAATATCGAAGTGTATGAAAGTGTTTTGAAAAGGAAGAGTCTAGAGTATGATTTTGGGAATGGTGAAATGTGCAAAGTGTGAGAGATAAATTGTTTGTTTTATGAAAATTGTGTAATTTTGGAAGAGTGGAAATGAATGTTGGAAATATATAAAATAATGCTTCTAAAAGTAAAAGCTTCAAAAGGTGTTCAACCAAACCAGTGTTCAAGCCCGAAGAAAGGTACGTCTTTATTTTCAGTAAATTTCAATTATTTCATTATTAATTATTAAATGTGTTTTCTAATCCCTATTTTTCTTTTCTTTATTTGCATGAACTGCGAGGAATGGTACGGATCGAGGAAACAAAAGTACAAGGAGCTAAAGGCGTCAGTCGCCTCTATCCAACCGGGTAGAGGTGCTACGGGCGAAACCACTGGGTCATAGCCCCCGGTGACTGTAAGTATTTCTAAACTTAGAAAACCTTTAGGGGCCCCTTGATGTGGTGTGCGTTAACCCTTCCCTTTTAGGTCCTTGTAGTAACTTTAATTTTATTAGGTTTATTTTTATTTGCTCTTATATCCCTAAACCCCTTTTACATATACGCAGTCCCAAGGGTTAGTAAATAACAAAAATTTCGTCCCATATAATAGTAGTGACATTTAAGGATAAAAATTAAGGACTGAGTCTTAGAAAATCTAGACTTAGGATGCATGCACACTTTAGAATAGAAACTTATAACATAGAAAAATTAGTGACATCTCACTTTAGAATTAGTAAATATCTTTAAATTAGAATTCAATCAATTAGAAAGCTTTAGCCGATAATTGACTTAGGATATTTCAAAACCTCACAGCCTACTGCACACACTTAGATTTGTTTGTTAGGACAACCGACTCTAGTTTTAGGTTAGGCCGGTGTTTATTTCCTTACTGCACTGTGACGGGCTTTTTCTCGAGTTTTATTGCATGCTGGTTGTAAAATGTTGGTGTGTTTGTTTATTTATTTTTACTGCACTCTGTGTTGGTTTGATTGACGATTAGATTACCCATAGGCTAGGAGCGATCTGGATTGTTAATATGATTTTCTGCAGGTGGCCACACTCATGCAGGGCAGAAAAAGAGGGGCTAATTAATTAATAATAAATAAATGCTACAGGTGCTTCAGCTGCTTAGCCCCCAAATGAAGAAGAGTGTGGCCAAGTGTGGCTAATTGATTCAATTTAAATGCATATATATAACTGCTTGGGATGATTTTTATTATAAATTGCTTAGGATAACCCTGCAGGTGGATTATATTTTTCTTTTCTTTCTGTGAAATGTAATGTAAATGTAAATGCGTTTGAAAAATATTATAAATTGTGAAAGTGATTTTGAAAGTGGGATATTACATCCAATTTGGAATCCAAAGAAAGGAGAATATACCTCAAAGGATTATTCTCTTTTATTTGGAAAGCCAAATTAGGATGATTCAATATCCAAATAGAAAAGAAAATACCCCTCTTAGGGATGAGTTTCTTTTCATTTGGATATCCAGAACCCGTCGGACCCGAGAAGTTCGTAGAAGAAGAAAAGACAGAACAAGAAGATTGAAGAAAGAAGAGGAAGAAATGAAGATTTAAGGAACAGTATATCCCATTTCAAAAATCACTTGCGTCATTCTTAGGATTAGAATCCGGGTTTGTTGTCAATGGTGCCCGACCACTTTACTTTTCTGCAAATTCTGGGTGTAATATGGACATTGGACATTGGACATTATATTTGGATTATTAAAATTGATTGTTTACATTGTTTGTGCAGTAGATTTTTTAGGACCTTGCATGCCGTGTTTTGTTTTAGCTTGGATTCGAAACGGAGAGATTTTTTTCGTAAGGGTACGCTTAAAATTCTTCTACTTGTAATTTTAAATAAAAAATTTTTAGGCTCACATAGTAACTCTAACGATCTAAGAAGTAAGCTCGGGACCGCCGAGAGTCAGCATAAGCATATTAATATTTTCTCTTCCTTGTTAGGCACCTCCCCGCCTGCGGGTTCTGGCAGACCACTTGACCTATGAGGGTGCAGTTCTGTCAAGGGGAAGTTGTGCAATCTCTAGAGAAAAATCTATTTTCTAAGCCTAAATTTTTAAACTGCTTCATTATCATTTTATGCATTCGAGTCAATTAGCATGCATTGCATTAGATACAAACTAAAAAGAGTCTAAAATATTAATTGTATTTGTAGACATTTATCACCCTACATAAGTTGAGGGGCTAATTAGGAATTGTCTTAGATGTCAGCCCCAATTCCTTAAAACTTAAGCAACATCTCTACCCATCTTTCATAAGAGACTGGACACATGGTTTTAAAGCGCCCAAGTGGTTAGCTGGCTCCCCAATCTAGGGCGGGGTAAGTCCAGATTTGCACTTCATTAGTTAGGTTCGGGTCGCTACTTTGTAGTACCCAAATTAGATTTAGGTTCTGAGGCAGATTCTTTTTAGATCTTAAGTCCTCGCCCTCCGAGAATATAATCCCAACTTTTTAATAAAATGTCAACTTAAACATAAAATTTTCTCTTAAAATGTAAAGCCCAACATAGGATAGACTGAGGTTGTCTCTGAGCTTCTCAGAATCCGACACCTCCTACTTTTCCTCCGTTAACTCGCTAATAAATGTTCAACATTGAGCTTTCACCTTGGAAAATTCTTACTTCTGTTTCTTGTCTTTTACTTTGTAGTCTAAGAGTATGAAATCACTGCTTTAATCGAGAGTTTTCTTAGGAGCATTCCTCCTAGGATGTAATTAACTATAGGAGCTTGCTCCTACAGGGATTTGAGGACCCCAGACTAAAATAAACCTTATTTTATTCGTATAAAACAAGGGAAGAATCTTTAGGAATGTAGATATTTTTAAAACCTTATTTTTAATTTTGAATAGACTTGTAGAATGTTATTATTAACTTTTCAGATAATATAATATTATACTTGTTATATTCAACTTTAGAAATAATGAATTTTATAAAACTCATTCTCGCTTTTGGATATCTTGAAGAATATTATGTTCGTCTTTTAAGATGATATAATATTCTTCTTGTCATATCTAAATAAAAGAATGAATAAACTTTTTTTTAAAAAATCGTATTTCTATCTTTAAACATATTCTATAGAATTTCATGTTCATCTTTTAAAATGATATGTTATTATTTGAACTGTTTGATTATAGAAATATCAATTTTCAAAACCCTATTTTGATATTGAATCCATTATAGAATATTGTGTCGGCCTCTCGAGACTGTACTTTATTCTCAATGCAGTATTCAATTATAAAATAGGAGAAATCAAAATCTGCGTGGTGACACAATTTTTTTTCTTCACCAAGGTTTTTCTGGCGACTCTGCTGGGGATTTAATCCTCTCTCCATCTTTAGCAGTGTTTTATACCCTTTAATCGGTAGTATACTTGTGCTCGTCATAGGTTGTAACTACCTTTCTTCCGCCGGTTCTTTTATTCATTTCATTCTTGAATAATTTGGCCGGTATCTAAAAAATTTTAGAGGTCTTATTTTGGACTCCGTTAGAAAACTAATGGGAAGCTCCTTTATACGACCTTTTTGTAAAGTAAATCCCCGTGCTAATTTGAATGTTGTAGTTACATTTTTTTTGTAGCTTGATGTTTGAGTTAGCACTGGGTCCAAAATCAATTTACCCAATCTTTAGTAATATGTATAGTGACTTCTTTTAGTAACTTAATGTATTATTTGGATTGGGTCCAAATAACTTTAAGACTTCAAAAATTTTAAACTTCTGTGTCCTAGCTAATATGTTATAGTTATATATTTTTATAACTCGATATGTGGCTGGACAAATCTCAAGAAAATTTGAGCTTTTAAATCAAAGTTTTCTCCTTATCTAAACAAGCATATTATAGTTATATATTTTTATAGCTTAATATGTGTGGTAGGACAGGGTCCAAAAGCTCAAACCTTTAAATCAAAACGTTCTGCTTGTCCTAATAACATATTGTAGTTACATGTCCTTTGTAGCTTGATGTGTTTGCTAGGACAGGGTCCAGAATTTGATATATACAAGATTTTCAAGATTAAATTCAATTTACATTGAGAAAAGTTTGAAGGTTCGAATAGAAGTCAAGTTTATAAAAAATAATTTTGCTAGAAAAAATAGCAGGTTGATTTCTTTTAAAAAGAAATTTACCTCTATCTTCCTTAAATTGTAATTAAAATTTCATTATGGTTGACTCCTCTAAACCTTAAAGAATAAGACCTATGGTTATCAATGCTAAAATGAAAAGTGTGTTCCCTCCCTCCCTCCACTTGGGTGGATTAATGCTTTAGATGAAGATATATTTAATCTCATTTCCTTTCGGAACCTCAAAACACAAAAATTTAGCTAATTTTGTTAGGTTCCTAGCAATCGCTGAATTAAATTCAAATATATTTTCAAATCTTCTATTCAACCATATTATGATTTTTTTAATCTTAGGAATGTATAAATATTGGTTGATATATTGAAGTTTGAAAATCATTCTAAATTCCCTCACCTTTAAACCTTCTTGTAGGTTAAAGTTTAATATGCCTATAAATCCTATTTCCTAAGAGTACTACATGGATACGACAATTTGTCCTCTACTATGTGGTTTAACTCTGATAGAAAATGGATCTTAAGGCATGTGATAAAGATAAATGACCTAATCAATTATACAAAAAACATTTGTTTACCATCTGCAGTTTTCTCTTATGGTATTATTTTTAAATCAAAATTAGCTATGTTTATTCTTAGCTTTATTATTCCATTTGAGAAAACTCATGAACAATTCTTATTACGATTGATCATCTTAAATTTCATTCGAGTCGAAAACTTAGGACAATTCAAGTTTCTTTATTAAGGTTAACCCATGATATGGTTAACATTCCATTTATCATGTGGCTTTCCCTCAAAATTAATTAACACATCTTGAATTGATACTAAGTTAGTCAATTTCATAACATCTTTGACAGTTTCCTTCTTCAATAATAAAATAAATAAATAAATAATTATCATATTTGGGTTCACCCATTATGATATCCATAAATAACTTCTTTTAAATTAAGATTTATGTCAAATTGAAATTGGAGGAGGTGGAAGTTTTATTCATCTTTTTACCATTATACATCTCATAGGCATCTTATGAATTGATGAACTTATTTTTATCTCAACTAAGTTGTCTATTCATACTATTGGATCAGGTCCAATTTGTAAATCAATCTTCCTTGTGTAAGAGTGTTAATTTTTTTTAACTCTTATACTTGGAAGATGATTTTACAACTGAAATAATCTTTTCAAGATTTAAATAGAGGAAGCCTCCTTAAAAAAAAAAAAAAAAAAAAAAAAAAAAAAAAAAAAAGAGACACATTTAAATGTGTAGTAAAAAAAAAATAGAAGAAGAAGAAGAAGAAGGCTTCCCTTTCTAAATCTTGAATATCAAAGGACCTATTCATCCTTTAGTATTTTTAACACTTTACTTTGAGAATTCAAAAATTTGGTTCATCACCCAGTATTGATGTTTTATTAGATGCAAAATATATATCATCTAAAAAATTTAGAAAGATTAGATTTCTACCTCTGCTTTATTTTTCTTTGAATATAGTTCTTAATTCAAAAAGAATGAAAAGATAAGAAGGAAACCCCAGTTTTGCTTGTATGGAGCTTTGATCTGGGTTAACAAAATCTAAATCTTGAGACCTCTCTAGTTGGAAACTTGAGTAGGTTTGTTCATATCTTCAAATCATAAAGAAAAGTTACATAGATGATCAATCTAACTAGAATTATGATGGTGCTGGTTGTGCATTATTGGGTTTCACATATCTAACCTAATTGAGATGCATAAACAAACCATGATCCAAAAATCTTTAACTCTCTTTTGGACATCTTCCAATTTGAATGAGTTTCTAGATAAGATCCTGATACTGGATGATCTATAGTGATATTTATAGATATAAAAATCACTTTCTTTAGATTCAAATTTTTGAAACTGAACTAAGGGACATCCCTTAGTTGGTTCTGAGATGATTATCTAATGTTCTCATTCACTATTGAATAACTATAACTTCCAAATTTAAATCTATTATTGACTGAACTAGGATGTTAGAACATGAGGGGTTCTATCCTTAGTGATGTCGATGATACCTTTATTTGAATCTTTGTCAAACTTCAAAACAAAATCAAGCTACAATTTGACTAAGTCCATAATTGACTAATCTTGGATGTTAGAATTGGAAGAAATCTATTCCCGATAAAGTTCATGGTAACTTCGTCAAAAAGATATAAAATTCAATTCAAGGTTTATCTTTATCATAAACTAGAATTGGATGTTAGAGTCTAACCAACTCTATTCCTGCTAGCATTGAAATTCAAAATATTTGAAACTACAATTTTCTTTAAAGAAAGTTGTTAAGTTTTGATTATTTGATTAAAATTCATTTTGGTTATATTCAAACTATTTAATTTAGGAGGAGTCAACCCTTCTTTCGTTGAGTTTTTGAATCTTTTCCCATATCATTTTGATTGGGTTAAGATGATTAAAACTTAAATGATCATTGTCAAATATTATAAGAAAATTATCAAATGAAAAATAAAACTTTTACTATTTGATGAAAATCAAACTTTTCTCAATCATTGTGAGTATTTGATATTCCTTAGTGTTTTCACTATAAAGGATGCTCAAATATACTCATTGTTCTATAACAACTCATGCAAAAGTTAAAATTTTCTAAGGAAAATTTTATCATGTTGCATTTAGTTCTCTTAGAACATATAAACGAAGACTCTAGAATATTCATATGATTTTCTTCGAGTTAATCGAAACAAATTCAATCATAGAATCAATCTTTAAACAAAATCTTGCATTTCTCCTTTGGTGGTCGAGATGCTTTGTTAAGTCTTTACTTATCAAAGATGATCAAACTACTCCCCTTTTGTTTTCCTCACATGTGATGATCTGATATAAAAACATATTCTCTAGTGGATTATTTGTAAGTTATAAAGATCATTCATAATGAAGGATAAAACAAAATTTTAATCAAAAGATTTTCAAGTCTGTCAATCGTCAAAATATTTTTTCTTTCCCTTCTAGAAAATGACATATATAAAAGCTTATGATCTCTAGTAGAACATTTGCAAGTTGTCAATGTCATTTGTGGTTGAGGGAAAAGATTCAAGGCTTTAAAGAAATCAACTTTACTTTAAAAATTCACCACCCTGAAATCAGTCTTTAGGTCTAAGTCCGCTTTTACGGCATCCTATTGGCTTTCTGGCTTAAGTCCGCTCTTACGGCAGCCAATCCAGTTTAAATCAGTCTTTAGGTCTAAGTCCGCTTTTACGGCATCCTATTGGCTTTCTGGCTTAAGTCCGCTCTTATGGCAGCCAATCCAGTTTAAATCAGTCTTTAGGTCTAAGTCCGCTTTTACGGCATCCTATTGGCTTTCTGGCTTAAGTTCGCTCTTACGGCAGCCAATCCTGTTTAAATAAGTCTTTAGGTCTAAGTCCGCTTTTACGGCATCCTATTGGCTTTCTGGCTTAAGTCCGCTCTTACGGCAGCCAATCCTGTTTAAATCAGTCTTTAGGTCTAAGTCCGCTTTTACGGCATCCTATTGGCTTTCTGGCTTAAGTCCGCTCTTACGGCAGCCAAACCTATTTAAATCAGTCTTTAGGTCTAAGTCCGCTTTTACGGCATCCTATTGGCTTTATGGCTTAAGTCCGCTCTTACGGCAGCCAATCCTGTTAAATCAGTCTTTAGGTCTAAGTCCGCTTTTACGACATCCTATTGGCTTTCTGGCTTAAGTCCGCTCTTACGGCAGCCTATCCAGTTTAAATCAGTCTTTAGGTCTAAGTCCGCTTTTACGGCATCCTATCGACATTCTGGCTTAAGTCCGCTCTTACGGCAGCCAATCCTGATTAAATCCGTCTCTAGGTATAAGTCCTCCTACGGCATCCTTTTGACATTTTTGAAGTTAGGTATAAGCATCCCTAGTGGCATCCTAATCTTCGTCCCGAGGAGAATTATAAGCATCCCTAGCGGCATCTTCTCTTCGTTAAATGTTAAATCTTAAATCCATCTTTAGGTCTAAGCCCTCTCTTACGGCATCCTATTGATTTCTGACTTTTATCAAAATCAAAATCAAACTCTCCATTCCGTCCAAACTATATTCTAATCATTGCATTCAACTTTTTTTTATATCTTGGCTTTATTTAATAATGCTAATTTCATTAGTAATTATTTGCTAAAGTCATTATTGTCAATATCGAATTTTAAATCAAATAATCGATCCAAATCCTTCAAACAATCAACTCAAAACTCTATCAACTTTATCTAGATTTTCTATCAATTCCAAAAATCCCTTCAATTCATATACTAAGACTTTCAAGTTCAATTTCGGATCCAGTTGATTGTTTCGATCAACGCCAATACGCACGATAAACTTTAGCAAGTTTATCATGCCTATTGGGGGTCCATTTGTTGACCTCATTATTTGAGGTCAATTTCCCCGGATTCAATTCTAGCACATAGGTTTTTCGTAGCCTAGTGTAGATGTCGCACCCGCAGGATTTCCCTTAGGTGGACACCCAATGACATAGCATCGACTCAAGCCTATCACTCAACTCGAATCAAAATCAATTCAATCAATTTTTATTCAACTCCAAACAAACTCAAATCAAACTCGATTTATGATTCGTCGATGTTGATCGACTCAATCTAATTCGTTTTCGATCAAATTAATATATCATTAAGCTCTAAACAACTCACCATTCAAAACATCAAATTCTTTCTAATAAAAATCTGTTTTAATCAAATCAAAAATTAACCCTTAAATCCTTCTTTTAAAACATGATTCAACATCAGCTTTTAGATTTTTTTTTAAATCATGAATTGATCATGGCCTTTGATTTAATTTGAGAGGTGATTAGATTAGGTCGTTTTCAAATCAATTCCACACGATCTCTCTCACTCCCTCTTAACCCGCAAGAAGGCCGAACGAAAGCCCTCTCTCTCTCAGAAGTTCACAGCCCACGATCTCATTTCCCTTCTCATTCACACAGTAGTTCCGAACTCCCTCTCCCTCATTCTAATTTGCGAAATCCCCCAGCCTGTGCTCTCTCGGTTTGTTCTCTCCCATTCGCACAATGCATCCCAACATCCAGTCTCTCCCTGAGCAATTCCGAACCTAACCTCCCATGATCCTTCTCTATTTCGCAAAAAGCAGAACCAGCTCGCTCCCTCCCAGTTCGTGAAGCCGAAGCCCCGTCTCCCTCTGTCTCTGTAGTTCGCAAAATCAACAAAAACGAAGCCCCTACTCCCGTCATTTTGCTCTGTTCGCAGAGAAAGCCGATCTCCCTCTTCCCGTCGTCGTCGCTTGTCCTAGCCGAGAATTTTGCCGTCATTTGCCTTAGTCGACGCCGACAATCTTCTCAAATTTGGGTAATCTTCTTTCTCCTCTACTTTTTCCTCTCCATTATTTTTTCTTCTCTTTATTGGTTTTATGAAGGAAGATATTAGGGATTCATTTCCTTCATTGTTGAGATCTGATGGTGCTTTGAAAGATTTACCCAAAATATCATTCTCTTGCATCTAATGGATGTTTATCTTCTTTATTACTTCAAGAAGCTTGTCGATAGGGAAGATAATGAGTTTTGTTGTTATTTAACAAAGATATGGTGTTGATATGAGATTAAGAACCAAGAGGAATTTGCTTATCTATTCAGAAAAATAAAAGATAGTTCATCGATCAAACTTCTTGCTTGAAGAATGATTTACATTATTCTTGAAGATCTCTTCCTTGATCCTGAGATTGAAATCCATATAGTTATTGTCTATTCCTTTTCTATTAATGAATATAATTGTTGGTGTGCTGCATTACATTTAAAGCATTTATATCTTAAGGCATAATTCATCCCTAAAGGTGTATGCGAAAGTGTATAGTAACTTTTTTCCTTCACTGAGACATGTGTGTTTTCTTTTATGAGTTTTGCTGACAGGGATTAATGTATTATCATAAATTATGAGGTGTTGATGAGTTATTGTGATAAATTATGTTGCGGTAAAGGACATTTGAGATGATTGTAGTAATGTTTAAATTTCAATATACATATGTGATGCCTATCTTAGTAAGTTGTTTAACAAATATTTGTTCTTAAAATTTTCACGGTAAGTAAGTAGGTTCAGAATGTTAAAAAGCCACTCATAATATTTTTCTTTTCCACTTGTGAATATATATAAGTCTCTTATAAAATATTCTAGAGAAATGAATTAGAGAGCATTCATATCATTTTCTTTTTTAGTTGTGAGCATTCATAAAAATTATTTAAAGGTGCTATGTTGTTGAGAGGTATTTTGAGTATTTAAGTGACTTTGAAAATTGATTTGTGTTTAACTTTTTTGGTGAAGTGTATATATGTTAAAATATTTAAGAGTGGATAAGTGTGTTTGTAGTTGAAAAGTGAAAGGTGTTTTTGTTTAAATGAAAAGTTTAGCGTGTGATTTGTGAATGGTAAAGTGAAACTTGATTGTTGGAAATTTGAAAATGAAAAGTATATTGTTTTGAAAAAGTGATACATATGAGAAATAATAAGTGGGGTTTGTGGATTCGGAAATGTGTAACTTGTGAGTTGTATGTGTAAATGTCGAATAGTAAAGTGTATGAAGTATTGAAGTAAATTGTTTTGTTTTGAAAGTGGAATTTATGTGATTTGGAAAGGTGAAGGATTTATGTCTTGAAAGTGGAATTTGTGTGTTGAAAGGTGTTTTGAATAACGAAGTGTATAAAAGTGTTTTGAAAAGGAAGAGTCTAGAGTATGATTTTGGGAATGGTGAAATGTGCAAAGTGTGAGAGATAAATTATTTGTTTTATGAAAATTGTGTAAGTTTGGAAGAGTGGAAATGAATGTTGGAAATATATAAAACAATGCTTCTAAAAGTAAAAGTTTCAAAAGGTGATCAACCAAACCAGTGTTCAAGCCCGAAGAAAGGTACGTCTTTATTTTCAACAAATTTCAATTATTTCATTATTAATTATTAAATATGTTTTCTAATCCCTATTTTTCTTTTCTTTATTTGCATGAACTGCGAGGAATGGTACGGATCGAGGAAACAAAAGTACAAGGAGCTAAAGGCGTCAGTCGCCTCTATTCAACCGGGTAGAGGTGCTACGGGTGAAACCACCGGGTCATAGCCCCCGGTGACTGTAAGTATTTCTAAACTTAGAAAACCTTTAGGGGCCCCTTGATGTGGTGTGCGTTAATCCTTCCCTTTTAGGTCCTTGTAGTAACTTCAATTTTATTAGGTTTATTTTTATTTGCTCTTAGATCCCTAAACCCCTTTTACATATACGCAAAGTCCCAAGGGTTAGTAAATAACAAAAATTTTGTCCCGTATAATAGTAGTGACATTTAAGGATAAAAATTAAGGACCGAGTTTTAGAAAATCTAGACTTAGGATGCATGCACACTTTAGAATAGAAACTTATAACATAGAAAATTTAGTGACATCTCACTTTAGAATTAGTAAATATCTTTAAATTAGAAATCAATCAATTAGAAAACTTTAGCCGATAATTGACTTAGGACATTTCAAAACCTCACAGCCTACTACACACACTTAGATTTGTTTGTTAGGACAACCGACTCTAGTTTTAGGTTAGGCCGGTGTTTATTTCCTTACTACACTGTGACGGGCTTTTTCTCGAGTTTTATTGCATGCTGGTTGTAAAATGTTGGTGTGTTTGTTTATTTATTTTTACTGCACTCTGTGTTGGTTTGATTGACGATTAGATTACCCATAGGCTAGGAGCGATCTGGATTGTTAATATGATTTTCTGCAGGTGGCCACACTCATGTAGGGCAGAAAAAGAGGGGCTAATTAATTAATAATAAATAATGCTATAGGTGCTTCAGCTGCTTAGCCCCCAAATGAAGAAGAGTGTGGCCAAGTGTGACTAATTGATTCAATTTAAATGCATATATATAACTGCTTGGGATGATTTTTATTATAAATTGCTTAGGATAACCCTGCAGGTGGATTAGATTTTTCTTTTCTTTCTGTGAAATGTAATGTAAATGTAAATGCGTTTGAAAAATATTGTAAATTGTGAAAGTGATTTTGAAAGTGGGATATTACATCCAATTTGGAATCCAAAGAAAGGAGAATATACCTTAAAGGATTATTCTCTTTTATTTGGAAAGCGAAATTAGGATGATTCAATATCCGAATAGAAAAGAAAATACCCCTCTAAGGGATGAGTTTCTTTTCATTTGGATATCCCGAACCCGACGGACCCGAGAAGTTCGTAGAAGAAGAAAAGACAGAACAAGAAGATTGAAGAAAGAAGAGGAAGAAATGAAGATTTAAGGAACAGTATATCCATTTCAAAAATCACTTGCGTCATTCTTAGGATTAGAATCCGGGTTTGTTGTCAGTGGTGCTCGGCCACTTTACTTTTCTGCAAATTCTGGGTGTAATATGGACATTGGACATTGGACATTATATTTGGATTATTAAAATTGATTGTTTACATTGTTTGTGCAGTAGATTTTTTTAGGACCTTGCATGCCGTGTTTTGTTTTAGCCTGGATTCGAAACAGAGAGATTTTTTTCGTAAGGGTACGCTTAAAATTCTTCTACTTGTAATTTTAAATAAAAAAATTTTAGGCTCACATAGTAACTCTAACGATCTAAGAAGTAAGCTCGGGACCGCTGAGAGTCAGCATAGGCATATTAATATTTTCTCTTCCTTGTTAGGCACCTCCCCGCCTGCGGGTTCTGGCAGACCACTTGACCTATGAGGGTGCAGTTCTGTCAAGGGGAAGTTGTGCAATCTCTAGGGAAAAATCTATTTTCTAAGCCTAAATTTTTAAACTGCTTCATTATCATTTTATGCATTCGAGTCAATTAGCATGCATTGCATTAGATACAAACTAAAAAGAGTCTAAAATATTAATTGCATTTCTAGACATTTATCACCCTACATAAGTTGAGGGGCTAATTAGGAATTGTCTTAGATGTCAGCCCCAATTCCTTAAAACTTAAGCAACATCTCTACCCATCTTTCATAAGAGACTGGACACATGGTTTTAAAGCGCCCAGGTGGTTAGCTGGCTCCCCAATCCAGGCCGGGGCAAGTCCAAATTTGCACTTCATTAGTTAGGTTCGGGTCGCTACTTTGTAGTACCCAAATTAGATTTAGGTTCTGAGGCAGATTCTTTTTAGATCTTAAGTCCTCGCCCTCCGGGAATATAATCCCAACTTTCTAATAAAATGTCAACTTAAACATAAAATTTTCTCTTAAAATGTAAAGCCCAACATAGGATAGACTGAGGTTGTCTCTGAGCTTCTCAGAATCCGACACCTCCTACTTTTCTCCATTGACTCGCTAATAAATGTTCAACATTGAGCTTTCACCTTGGAAAATTCCTACTTCTGTTTCTTGTCTTTTACTTTATAGTCAAAGAGTATGAAATCACTGCTTTAATCGAGAGTTTTCTTAGGAGCATTCCTCCTAGGATGTAATTAACTATAGGAGCTTGCTCCTATAGGGATTTGAGGACCCCAGACTAAAATAAACATTGTTTTATTCGTATAAAACAAGGAAAGAATCTTTGGGAACGTAGATATTTTTAAAACCTTATTTTTAATTTTGAATAGACTTGTAGAATGTTATTATTATCTTTTCATATAATATAATATTATACTTATTATATTCAACTTTAGAAATAATGAATTTTATAAAACTCATTCTCGCTTTTGGATATCTTGAAGAATATTATGTTCGTCTTTTAAGATGATATAATATTCTTCTTGCCATATCTAAATAAAAGAATGAATAAACTTTTTTAAAAAAAATCGTATTTCTATATTTAAACATATTCTATAGAATTTCATGTTCATCTTTTAAAATGATATGTTATTCTTTGAACTGTTTGATTATAAAAATATCAATTTTCAAAACCTTATTTTGATATTGAATCCATTATAGAATATTGTGTCGGCCTCTTGAGACTGTACTTTATTCTCAATGCAGTATTCAATTATAAAATAGGAGAAATCAAAATCTACGTGGTGACACAATTTTTTTTCTTCACCATATTCTTTGTTATTACTTTTCTACATTTTAATTTTCGCACCTTATTTTTTTGTAGTTAATTGTATGATTAAAATCTTTGATTTGTTTTATTAATCGTTTCCGTATCAAAGGTTGATCATATTTGTTTTAAACTATTCAAAAAGTGTTTTAAAAAGATCTTTCTTTTTGAGTAAGAATTTTAAAAAACAACCAGTTCACCCCCTCCCCCCCTCTTGGTTAGCATGTAGCTAGTTCATAAGGGCTTAACAACTCTAATGAACTTTCAATGCCTTTATGCTTTCTGCCCTTTATATGAAATATCAACATAAATGACGATGGCACAGGAGGTATGAAGGCCTAGAACATGTCTAGTTAAAAAGCAACCTGGTGAAGAAGAGTCTATGTATGGTCCTCCACCATCAGACGTACAGCCTACCATCGCTTGTCTTTAAGGCAAACATAGAGCTGCCCAACTTGACCAGGTGCTAAAATTATAAATATTATTCTAAATTAATGAATATTTTAGTGTCTTTTCTTATGTCCAATTTAATTTGAAGCGGACTATTCTTGAGAGTGCGTCATATATGGTCATCATTCAAAAT
Organism: Dendrobium huoshanense; assembly: GCA_016618105.1. NCBI lineage: Eukaryota > Viridiplantae > Streptophyta > Magnoliopsida > Asparagales > Orchidaceae > Dendrobium > Dendrobium huoshanense. The sequence goes on along the minus strand of CM028351.1, from coordinate 23,729,230 downwards.
TGACCTATTGAATGTCCAAGATTTATTACATCCATCAGGATAGCTGGATTGCATTATGTTAGAGAGCTTATGTAATTAAACATGATAACCATCTTTTCATAGCATTGGTCGAGAGATGGTCTCCTCAAACAAATTCATTTCATCATGCAGTGGGGGAGATGAGTATTACACTCCAGGATGTAAAGATGACTTTGGGCCTACAAATTCATAGACCTACAATAGCTGGCCCATTAGTGTTTGGCATTAGGAAATAATGGAATTCTTGGCCATATTAATGTGATTATTTACTAGATCATCATCGAAATCCAGATGTAACTTACCATTACCCATTTAATCCTTAAGTACTTCTAGATTTTAAATGGGTTAGGCTCACTCGAAGATATACTTGCTACTAAGGTGGCTACAGTGGAACTACAGGAGGGAATGCTATATTGAGTTGAATGATATAGTGTTTTGAAGGCATGTATGAGATTATATTCTTTACATCATTGTCTGTTTGTTACTTCCATATACATTTTGAAATTACTAGATGGACAAGAGGGGAGGGGGGTGAATTGTGAAAAGTTTTTGACAATAATTAAAACCTAATCAGGAGTTCTAAATCTTTTTTGTTGTTTTTAGAATTTTAATATGAAAAATTAAACAACCCTTTTTTCCAAATTTTCCAAGGAAAATATTTTCAAATTAAAAAGGCACACAGTAATGAAAAAGTAGTAAGAAAAAACACACCAAGAATTTTATAGTGGTCCGGTCAAAATATAACCTACATCCACTCCCCAGAGTCCTCCGCTCTGGGATTTTCACTACCAACTATAGTTCTCCTTTTGCCCCCCTCGGCAAGGTGGAGAAGCCTTTACAAACCTCCCTTTCACCAACCCGGCGTGGCGGAGTGCCAAACTCTATTTTCGCCCTCCTGGCACTCGACGGCATTTTCCGGCGGAAAATTCTGAAATAAACCGCCGTTCCGGCGGATGTGTTTGACGTAAAGTTTGCGTCTCCGGCGCAAAATACTAAATTTACCGACCCGCCATGTCCGACGGCACAGGGATGCCTGAACCGTTTCCGTCGCAGAAACTGGCAGGCGACGGCAGAGAACCTTCTCGTTTTTCTCCCTCCTGGAGAAGGCAGAGTACCTCAAGGTCACAGATGTAGACGAGCCTTTCCCTTGGAGATCCTCCTCAAATTCTTCTAGGGCCACAGGATGAGCAAGATGCAGCAAGTTCGGAGAAACCGTGTGATCTCCCTCACACCTCTTCTCCCTCACAACGCTCACCTTCTCCTTCCTCTCTCAAACCCTAAAGAACTTCTCTAGAGCTCTCTCCCTTGGAATCCCTCTCTAACCACGTTCTCTTCTCTCATGCACTCTCTAAAAAATTACTTTATTCATACATAAAAATGGGCTCCAAAAACCCTGAAATCTCAAAGTAGCCGTTACTATCGTACAGTACAGTTCTACAATCGTATAGTATGATCTTCATAAATAGACTTCATCCTGGTACGAAGTGGTACGAACAGTTCAAAAATGTTCGTACAGTACGATACTAAATCATACGGTATGATACATGACAATACAGTTCGGACAAGACGATAGTCAGGACGATCAAACATCATCTATGTTCATCGTATGGTACGATGTACATCGTACAGTACGATGAGACAAAAAATAACTGATCGTCCGGGATGATATCCGGGATGATTATAATTCATCTCTGTTCATCGTATTGTACGAATGGGTTCGTATAGTATGATGTTCAAATTATAATTAAGCCCAGATTTCTTGCACTAATCACGGGTTAAGTTAAGTAAGTATTTAAAAATAATCATACAATACGAACAGGTTTATACCGTACGAATGGCGGAAAATTACTTACCTAAGTTAAACAACGGCTAGGGTTTTGGATTTGAATATATCGTACAGTACGATATAATTTCGTACGGTACGATCTATTCACATAATCATACTACAACCCTCTGATCGTACGATACGAATTAGAATCATACAGTATGATCTACAGATAAGAAATTCTATTACATTCTACCTTTAAAACCTCTCCCCCTGTGTGTGTGCTTGGTTGCTTGAGCTTTTATGTATTTTGTGGCCAGACTCAAGAAAATAAAAATGAAATAAAAAAGAAAATACATTGCAGACTCTTAATCCTAATCTGCCCATCCTTGAGTCTTCCTCTCATCCTGAGTAGCTTTTGATCTTCCTGAAATATTAGTACTCACGGACAATAGCAAATAATATTCAATGAATCTCAAGACTATTATTATTTGTCATCATCAAAATCTTAAGCTTGGGGTCATGGGTTGCAACAATCTCCCCCTTTTTGATGATGTCAAATAATAGTTGTTGTAAGCAAGTGTTAAAGGCATTTTTTTTTAATTTAAACATGAGAAAAAGAAAGGTACAAAAATAAAGAAAATGCAGTGAGAAATAAAAAACTCAGATACCAATAAAAATTACTAGATGGACAAGAGGGGGGGTGAATTGTGAAAACTTTTTGACAATAATTAAAACCTATGTAGGAGTTCTAAATCTTTTCGTTGTTTTTAGAATTTTAGTATGAAAAATTAAACAACCCTTTTTTTCCAAATTTTCCAAGGCAAATATTTTGAAATTAAAAAGGCACGCAGTAATGAAAAAGCAGTAAGGAAAAAACACACCAAGAATTTAATAGTGGTTCGGTCAAAAAATGACCTACGTCCACTCCCTGGAGTCCTCCGCTCCGGGATATTCACTATCAACTATATTTCTCCTTTTTTCCCCCTGGGCAAGGCGGAGAAACCTTTACAAACCTCCCTTTCACCAACCCGGGGTGGCGGAGTGCCAAACTCTGTTTTCGGCCTCCTGGCGACGGTAGAGAACCTTCTCGTTTTTCTCCCTCCTGGAGAAGGCAGAGTACCTCGAGGTCACGGATGTAGATGAGCCTTTCCCTTGGAGATCCTCCCTCAAATTCTTCTAGGGCCACATGAGGAGCAAGATGCAGCAAGTTCGGAGCAACCGTGTGATCTCCCTCACAATGCTCACCTTATCCTTCCTCTCTCAAACCCTAAAGAACTTCTCTATAGCTCTCTCCCTTGGAATCCTTCTCTAACCATGTTCTCCTCTCTCATGCTCTCTCTGAAAAATTACTTTTTTTATACATAAAAACGGGCTCCAAAAATCCTGAAATCTCAAAGTAGCCGTTACTATCATACAGTACGGTTCTACAATCGTATAGTACGATCTTCATAAATAGACTTCGTCTTGGTACTAAGTGGTACGAACAGTTCAAAAATATTCGTACAGTACGATACTGAATTTTACAAGACGATACATGACAACATAGTTCGTACAAGATGATAGTTGGGACGATCAAACATCATCTCTGTTCATCATATGGTACGATGTACATCGTACAGTACGATGAGACAAAAAACAACTGATCGTCCGGGACGATATCCGGGACAATTATAATTCATTTTTGTTCATCATATTGTACAAATGGGTTCGTACAGTGCGATGTTCAAACTATAATTAAGCCCAGATTTCTTGCACTAATCACGGGTTAAGTTAAGTAAGTATTTAAAAATAATCGTACAGTACAAACAGGTTCATACCATATGAACGGCAGAAAATTACTTACCTAAGTTAAACAATGGCTAGGGTTTTAGATTTGAACATATCGTACAGTACGATATAATTTTGTACGGTAAAATCTAATCACAGAATCGTACTACAACCCTTTGATCGTACGGTACGAATTAGAATTGTACAGTACGATCTACAGATAAGAAATTCTATTACATTCTACCTTTAAAACCTCTCCCCCTGTGTGTGTGCATGGTTGCTCGAGCTTTTATGCATTTTGTGGCCAGACTTAAGAAAATAAAAATAAAATAAAAAAGAAAATACATTGCAGACTCTTACTCCTAATCTACCCATCCTTGAGTCTTCCTCTCGTCTTGAGTAGCTTTTGATCTTTATGAAATGTTAGTACTCACGGACAATAGCAAATAATATTCAATGAATCTCAAGACAATTATTATTTGTCATCATCAAAATCTTAAGCTTGGGGTCATGGGTTGCAACACTTTTGGATCTAAAATTCATCTTCAAAATCTCCCACTTATAGATGATATTCAATTATTCATGCACTAAGTCTCTTGGTGGAGCTGTGTTAGCACACCTATATAGAGAATTGATAGAGAAAACCAAGCTGAAGCGAGCTAACATTTTTGAATTTGTTCATCTACTATAGGTTTTGTCTTGGGAATGCATCCATGTTGGGCGACCAACATTGTATGTACCATATACATAACTACTACTTGGGTATAATCTGGGAGGAAGGTACTTCATCATTTATACTAACTCAATTATATATGTTAACTAATGTGTTGAAGAATGAGCTAGGGAAAAACCTACAAGAAACATAAAAATATATAAAAATAAGTTAAATAGTCATCTTCAAAGTCAACTGTGCCTTCTTTCAAAATCAATTTTACGTAGATATTAAATTATGAGAGTTTGTGACATCTGTAAATTTTTTTGTAGGTAATATGGGTGCCATATGGACCAAGTATCCAATAAATTATTGTAGAGATATGTTTGGTAAGTAGGGACATCTAGTGTGCTCGTGTCCCACTTATTGAATGGAAGAGAGTTGAGTGGCATCTACCCGACTGAGTTATCCAATAATTTGGATTCTCGCAGAATATTAATGTTCAATCGATGGATCCAAACTATGTTAAAGTGGATGATCATGGAAAGTTTTATATGGATTAATTGATTTACCATCTACTCTATATTCTTATGTGGGAGTGATGATGTGGAGTATACATCCATGGTGTGTAAGATCCTGATGGTGTGGATCAATCATTAAAGTAGTACTTGCATTAGTATAGATCATGGGCATCACTTTACATACTACAACCTCCTGTTGAAGAACCAAGTTCATACTACCCACGAGTGTCTGTGAGTAGGGGTGTCAATAATTGACATGACATAAAATTCCGACTCGAACCCACCCCAAAAATTTTGGGTCTGAGCCGACCCAATTTCAAAATGGGTTAGGTTCAAGTTTAGTAAAATGACCTGGCTCAAATTTTGGGTCGGGTTTGGGTTAAACTGAAAACCCAAATTCTAACTCATTTTAACCCGCACATTTTCATTTCATGAGACACAAACAAGGTGGATTAAATTAGGGCTAGATCAGCATCCATGCATTTTCATTTTGCTTCTGCTTCATCCTCTGCTCTCCTTTACTTCTTCATCTAGGGCTTCTATTTCTTCTCTTCAGATCTCCTTAGATCTCTGGCTCTGTTAACAGTTTCCTCTCTTGTCCTTCTCTATCATATTATTAGTATATGGTGTTCATCGTGTACATCTCGTTTGGCTCAACACAAACACTTACATCGCTAACTATTTGTATCTCTTATCTTTTTTCTATTTTCTCCTTTTAGAAGCTTAATCTATTAGCATAATAGAGGGTTTTCTTATTGCCTTCCTGTTTGATCAAATTATTCTGATGTTTCATATGAAAATTTTGAGTTTAGAGTTTATTCAATTTGTTCTTGTCTTGCTGACTTACTGTTATCTCAAATATTATCTTGAGTTTTTTAAAATCTGAAAAAGTTTGGTAGGCATTTCAGGTTTGGCATGCTTTCTGCATTGGGGTTATTTTTGTCAGAAAATTAATGTGGTACTATTCAGTTAAATCTAGTTTGAGAGTATTATTTATGTTCAGTTTGTGCTGGTTTTTCTAATTAATCCTTTTGCTGAGTTGTTGTTCAGCAACCCATGCTTGGTTGATGATTTTATGACTTCTGTTGCGTTCTGAATATTTTTCTATATTTAGAGGCGATTTATGGAGAGGAATATATTGTTATGCTGTTATGCTGAGTTGCTATTCAGCAACCCATGCTTGGTTTATGGTTATATGATTTATTTTCAGTTAAATTTGGTTTAACGAATGTTTTTCTATACTCATAAGATATGCTGTTATGTTGTTATATTTGTATTTGATAGTTACGCTGTTATACTTAGTTGTTGTTATTAGTATTTAGTGTTTTTGTTATGCTAACTACTCTATGAGCTATGATGTAATTATGTTTTTTTTCTTAATTATACATGCTATATTGGAGAAGTTGTTTTTTGGCATTTGGTGAAGACTTTAATGAGTTAAAGTTTTAACGTGTTATGTGTATTTTTTAAACAATAAATTTAACAAATAGGTTAGAATTAGCATTATAATATATTATAATGCTTTTGTTAGATGGAGAATTCCAATACTATTCTTGAGAAATTTTTATTAGATCTAAATGAAAAAGTCTGTACTTGTGAAAATACTATATAACCCTCTAACGAGCTATGTAATGAGGGTACAAGAAACGACGAAGGATGACCTCAGTTGTTTGGGGCCATTATGAGATGTTACCTAATACGAAAGATGGAAACAAAAATATAAATGTAAGAAATTTGGCAATACTTATTTATGTGATAGCAAAAATGGAATTGGTAATCTTTGATGCCACCTAAAAAAATGTAAGAAAAGAAGTATGCGTGATATAGGACAGTTGATCTTACAAAGCAGCACTGAATCTTCAATGTTTATGTCTGATAATAAGTTTGATCATGCTGAATTTTGTGACTTGTTTATTGCTTCTATCATTATGTATGATTTTTCCTTTCAATGTGTTGAGTGGGTTGAAGTTCGAGCACTTTTGTTGTATCTTTGCTGGAATTTGCAATTAATTTCTACAAACATGGCTAGAAATGTTTGCAAAAAATTATTCATTAAGGAGAAGTGTAATATAAAGGAACAATTATCTTAAGTCACTAATAGGGTTTGCTTAACATCCGACCTCTAGACATCTATGAATACTAATGGGTTTATATATTTAACTACTCATTATATTGATAATGATTGGTTTTTGTTGGTGGAATTTTGAAAAATATTAGTTTTCTTTGGGAATTTTAAAATTAAGATTTAATTCTAATTCTAGAAGTCGAATCAACTCGTTCGGAAAAGTATATCACCCCGGAGAAAGAAAATAAAATTCCATAACGGTGTTCAGACTTAGAATTATGAAATTCATCTTGAATATCATGACTAGATTCTAAAGAGAACTCCACACGGCCCCGAGGGGACAAGGTAGAGTTTAACTAAATAATCCAGTTATGGTATTTAAGGAGTATGATTGTCGAATTCATATCCAAAGCCTTATCAAAGAAGGATGTATCTCCCCAAAGGAGATAACACCTTTCAATGACAAATCTTCTAATATGATAATGACAATAATTCTTTAACATTTCCCAAACAAATCTAAGAAGATTTTAAAAAGATTAATTTTGAAATCAGGTGTGTGTGGTTCCAAATCTCCTACGAGCGCAAGCCCCCATAGTTAATTACATCGTAGGGAGACAGAGTCCCCTATGAAAACTCTCGATTAAAATAAGAATAAAATTTTACTAGATTTTCTAGGAGTGATATCAAAAAATCGAATAGAATCTTTTGGAAAATCAAAAGGGAATGGATCAAGATTGAACATTTATTAACAAAATCGAAAGAAGAGAAGTAGGAGACACCTTGAGATTCCAGAACCATCCAGAAGTGTCCCAACTTAATCTAAGTGTTGGGCTTTACATTTTAGGATTGAAAGGAGATTTTAATTGAAATTGAATATCTTATTAGAAATTTGGGACTATATTCCCGAAATTTGGGGTCTTATAATCAAAGATCTGCCCCAGATCCTAAATCTATTTTTGTCACTGGACCACAGTCGTCCGATCTTAACAAATGCAGTGCAGAACCTGGACTTACCCCGGCCTGGATTGGGGAGCCAGCTAACCACCTAATCGATTTAAAAGAGATGAGTCCGATCTTTTATGAAGAAGTGGTAGGGACGTTGTTTGAATAGTTGCTATTTGAATGATTTATATTTGTGCAACTTATGTAGTTTTGATGATTCCAAACATTATTATTCAGATGTATAGTTATCTCCAAACAATTTTAGAAGATTTGCATTTGCTCTTGTGTGTACTAACATTTTAGGAAAATCAGACTCCAGACTACGAAAACTTCAAATCAAATTCAACATGAGATATTTTGTTTATTTGAAGTCTGCCTTTTCTTTGAATTAATTTTGAAAGGGAGTGATTGTAATTGAGTGAATAAAATCTCACACACACACATAAGGAGATCTTAAAATTCTATACTGATCGTACAGGACGATATTTATCGTACTGGACGATCTGTCAGTTATCTCTATAGAGCACTTGGAACGAATAGGAACTTGCTTAAAAAATTTTTCTAAGTCCTATTCGTCCAGGATGAATTTTATTATCATCCCGGACGAAGGGTTCTCTGCCCACACTAGGAGAGTGTAAAAGGACGAAGGTTCTCTGCCTACACTTGGAGAGTGTGAACAGCCGTAGGGTTCTCTGCCCACACTAGGAGAGTGTAAAAGGACGACGGTTCTCTGCCAACACTGTGGATTGTGTAAAAGGATGACGGTTCTCTGCCGCACCGGGTAGTGGTGAAAAGAGTGTTTTGTACAGGCTTCTCCGCCTTGCTGTGGGTGCTAAAGGAGAGTCACTTTGTGGTATTAGTGCAATACTCAGAGGGTGCCTCTGAGGAGTGGATGTAGGTCTGGTTATAGACCGAACCACTATAAATCTGGTGTCATTTACTTTATTGCTTTTACGTTTCCGCACTTTAAATTTCAGTTTTAACAACTCTGTGGTTGAAAAACATTTTTCTACAAACTTTAAAAGAAAATTTTATTTCGGTTCAACTTTATTATTAAGAGGGTTTAAAATTTTTAAAACTACCAATTCACCCCCCTCTTGGTAGCCGTGGGACATTTACTTAGGCTTAACAACCTAATTACTGGACTCAACAGATGTTGTACTTAAGGTTTTGGAGAATTGGGGCCGACATCTAGAAATTTCCCTAATTGGCCCCTTCGACTTATGTTGGGTACTAAAATGTTAAAACTGATGCAATTAAAATTTTGACTTTTTTTAATTTGTATCTAATGCAATGCATGCTGGTCGACAACTTCCAAATCAAATATGCTTGAAATTTTAAAAAATAGGCTTATAAAATAATTTTTTAGAAGACTGGACTTCCCCAGGTCCGTCACCTCGTCCTCATAGGTCAGACTATCTGGACTCTACCTGTAGGCGGGGAAGGGTCTAAAACAAGGAAAGAGTAATGCAGTAATATGCATGCGACCCCGGGGTCGATCCCTGGCTAATTCTCTAGATTCGTTATCTTTCTATGTTATTTAGACTCACTAAAATTTTAGACTTTTAAAGTTATGAGTAGAAAACTTTCACACCCTCACGAGTCTCGCGTATCCAGGAGAAAACAAAAGCGACACACAATCGCCAAAAAAACTAAGAAAAGCAGGCAATCCTAAAGGCAATCAATTCATTACATCAAATATTAACTAATTAATAAATGTCCAAAGGCAAAGTTGTCTTGCTTATTACAAACCAGAATTTTGCAGAAAGTAAAGTGGCCGGGCACCACTAACAACAACCCGGATTCTAAACCTAGTAATGACGCAAGTAATGTTTAGTGGAATACTCTCGATCTTCAAGTCTTCAATCTTATTCTTCTTTGGGCTCCTTTTCATCAAACTCCTTGGATTCTTCGTGTTAAACTACCCAAATGGATAAGAGGGCACTTCTCTTTTAAGGGGAAGTCCACTCTTTCCTCTTTGCATATGGAAAAGGTATGATCCAAATTTGGATTTCCAAATAGAAAATGAATACTTCCCAAAAGGGCATCCTTTCCTCTTTGGAATCCAAGCTTTGGACCTATGTATCCCAACTCAAAATGAACTTTCAGAACGCTTGACAATCACACAAATTACATTTATTTAAAAATAAAATCTAGACTCTCCTGCAAGGTTATCCTAAGTAGTTAATAAATCAAAGAATATATATTCCCAAGTAGTTATATACGTGCAAAAAAGAAAGTAAAACACACTGGCCACGCTCTTCTTATTTGGGGGCTTTAGCAGCTGAAGCACCTGTGTAAGCATTTATAACAATTAATATATTTTTATTGATTTAGCACACTTTTTGCTGCCCTGCATGAGCATGGCCACCTGCAGAAAACTATGTGAACATCTAGATCGTACCTAACCTAAGGGTAAACTAGTCGCCAAACACATCAATCCATCCACAGAGTGTAGAAAAGTAAGCAGACACAGCAAAGCAATTTCATTCACAACATGCAGTGAACACTATGAAATATCTGTCACACAACGGTAAAGTAAACACCGGCCTAACCTAGATCTAGAGTTGGTTGTCCTAGCACATCATCTAAAGTGTGTGTAAAAGGTCGTGTGGCTGGGGTAAATCCTAAGTTGGGTGATTAGTCAAAGTTATCTAGAATTCTGGGTTTGTTAAGGCTTAAAAGGGGGATTTAAGTCAAGCTTTAAATATTAATAAATTAGGAATTTTAATTAAATGTATTTTAAAAGTTAATTGATTACTACCTTTGTTTCACACCGAGGCCGTGAGGTTTATTTCACCTTCCTTGGGGCTAAGCTAATAGCCTCGTAGGCCTGGGTTACCTAGTAGCAATCAGGGTTAATTAAGTTATTTTAAATTGGTTGAAATTAAAGGAGTGAATTGATATTAAGGGGAGTTGATTACTGATTTTAATGGGTTGGTTGAGAACTTTAATAACCTATTAAGAAAATTTTAGGATTTAGAGAAGTTAACAGATTTTTAAGGATTACCCGGATACGTTAACTAAGGGGTCAAAATTTGATTTTCAAAATTAGAGTGAATCTTAAGTGTTTCAGATTTTTAATAAATACTAGGCCTAATTATGAGTTGTTAGACAGGTGGGATACTTAATTTGGAGTTTTCTATGAAAAGTTATGATTTTTAGAAGTTCTGGCCCGCTCTGACCTAAGGTCACCTAAGATGCTGAGTCCTTGACTTTAGCCAAATTATGGAGATTTAGTATTTTTAGGGAATGATAGATTCTAATTGAAATCATTAGCCATTGAGTTTGATTAGTTAAAATTTTTCTATAATTAACAGTAAATTTTAGAAATTATTCATATTCGTAGGAATTACCAAATTATTGCAACTAAGGGGGCTGCTTAAGGATTTGAATCCAAATGAGTCCTAAACTCCTTGGGATCAATTCCTAAGGTCATAAATGACCTAAGGACAGATCAAAACGTTTTTAAAGCCCTTCTGGGATTTTTAAGATTTTTAGGATTAATAAAGCTAGTTAACCTTTGATTTTATCTAAGGATTAAACTAAGACAAATCTAGAAATCAATTTAAAAGGGTTTCAATTCCTATTAATTATGGAATTAATTAGGAACAATCATAAACATTTTAATGGACTTTATAAATTAGGAATAGTTCATTATCAATTGATTAGGGTTAACAGGCCATTTCTAAGAAGGATTTTTGAGGCTCCTACTTGGGGATCCAAATGAACTCCAAATTTAATGAAATTTGGACCATAGGATCACCTGAACATAAGAACTAAACCCACCAAATTTGAGCTCAAATGGAATACTCTAAGCTGGTTAACTAAACCACCCAAAATGAGCTCTAAGTCACCTTCAAATCACTATAGGGGTCTATCCTAAGCTTGGATTGGGGCCAAAATTAGTGGCTTTACACTCCTTATCCTACTCATCATCAGCACACCAAAAATCACACCCTAAATCCCATTGGATAGGTCTATACCCCATCTTGAATTTAAGGGTCAAACCATGACCCTTAAACTTAAAAATTGGGGAAAATGCCCTTGAACAACTTAAAATGGAAAGATAAAATTTGGACATGTCAAAGACATATCAAATTTCAATCTCCCAAAATTCCAGACCTGGTGGACTTGTATTTAAAAAGTAATTAATAAAATTCATAGAATGCTCAAATTGAAATTAAGCCTAACACTGACCTAACAAGGGTCTAGAACCATAGGGCTTTTGTAGATCTCCCTGAGACCTTTCCAATGAGCCTAAGAACACCTAATTTCGAAAAGTGTGGAGAGAGTTATGAATTTTTGACGTTCCCTTGAATTTCTGGATTTATTAATTCGACAATTACACAGTCAGCAGCTCTTTACACACGTCGCGCGCTGATTGGCCAAGCAATTATTGGCACTAACCGTTAACGACCGGATTAACCATAACCGTCGGATGGCGGATCGAACGGCTGGGATCAAACGCGCTCCGATACCACGGGATCTAATCCGAGCCGTTGATCGAATTCAACGGCTGAGATTTCATCTTCAACCTCTCGCGCGTATCCAAGACCACAGAGCTTCTCCAACTTCATACGGGCGATCCCGCCGGAGAACTCCGATGAAATTTTACAGGGAGGATCAGGACAGTGGAAACCTTCAATCCAACGGTGGAGATCCGTTGGGGTGAAGGTTTCCTTCACACTTGACCGGACTACCTAGCTAGGGAGCTCGGGATGGAGGGATTATCGCAGAGATGGTCTCAACGAATGAGCTTCTCTATCAGGAAGCTTCAGGGGATGATGGCGAACTGATCTCCTTCAGACGTCAGAACTGGAGGATGGCCGGAGGTGCGACTTCGAGCGGGATGCCAAAAGCTTTAAGGGGCGCTTGCTTGAACGGATGAAGGGATCGATGTGGGAGCGTCTGGGAGTTCGAAGAAGCTCTGGGAAGCGATTTTAAATGAATGTCGATGCTTCTGGCGGTCTGGGGAGCTCGAGGCTATTCGACCACCTTTCGCGAGCTTGGACGGCCGAGATTGAGTTGGAGAGGGATCGGATCGCTGTCAGGTGCACGATGGCGACGTCCTAAGGAGATCGTGGGGATCAAACTGGTGGACAGCAACCTTGAGCCAGGAGTTGTTTGGGGGGACCACTGAAACTCATTTTCCATTGGTTCCAACCACCGCCGGCCATGGTCGGGGTCAGGTTGACTGGGGGAGACCGATGGGGACATGCTGGAACCAAGGGTGGAGTCAATTTGGCCTGGGAATGTCTGGATTGAATTGGTGGCTGGGTTGGACCCAAACCTACTCGGTTCGAGTCAAATTGAGCTCGATCCAGGTCAGGTCAGACCCTGGGTTTAGTTTGGGAGATAGGTCTTGGTCTGGTGGAACCAATGCAAGTGGCAATTGGATCCAATTTGGTCTGGCCAGACCCTGGGCTTGAGGTGGGAAGTGGGTCTGGGTCTGGTGGACCCAATGCAAGTGGCAATTGGGTCCAATTTGGTTTGGCCAGACCCTGGGCTTGAGGGGGGAAGTGGGTCTGGGTCTGGTGGACCCAATGCAAGTGGCAATTGGGTCCAATTTGGCCTGAGTTGGAAGATGGCTTGGGTCCAAGTATTTTTGGCTACTTTGGGTTAGCCTAAAACCTGACCCATGTTAACTCAAGGCATGGGCTGGCTGGAGGAGATGTGTTGGACCTAGGGCCACCTGTGGGAGGTGTTGATCAAGTTTAATTGGGCTTAGGTTGAGAGTTGGCTCAATCCCAAGTGATCTTGGGCACTTTGGGTTAGCCTAACTCTTGACCCAAGTGAGCCCAAGGGTTGGGCTGGTCAAAGAAGGTGTATTGGGTTAATGGGAACCCAATGATACCTTGATTTGGATTCAATTTGATTAAGGTTAAGAGATGGCTCATGGGAGGCCTCTCTTTGGTCACTTGGGTCAAGCCATATGGCTAACCCAAGTGAGCCCAAGGCTTGGGTCTCCAAGAGAGGTCTCTTGGGTACCCATGGGGTAATCCCTTGCATTCAAAGAACTTAGAATGGACTTGATTCAAAGATTTGACATGGAAGGGGTGTATGGGTTAATGGGTCAAACTTGGATGAGTTGGTCAACCAGGTTGACCCAAGGTCTGGGTTTGGTCTCAACAAGTTGGGTTCAATGTTTGAAACTTGTTGAAAGTGGTTTCAAAGAATTTGGAATTGATTTGAGTTGAAATGGGAATTTGAAATCCCATAAGGGAATTTTGGTCAATTTGGACCCATTGGTCAACTAGGGTCAAAAATGGGTCTAAAAAATACAGTTTGATGCTCAATGGATTACAATCAAGAGTATCGCAGTGATTGGAGGCTATGATAAGGACTCCAAGATCAAGATCTTCAAGGTGTTAGGTCCAATGGCATAGGCTGTAAATATTTGAAGGTTTTACAGCCTTTGGATTTTAATTCAGATTCTGGAGTTAGAGACCTCTGAATGGGCTCAAAATTTGAGGGTAACCTTTAGGGACATGTCTTATCACTTTGTAGGTGATAGACCCTAAATTAGAGGTCATTTGATTGGGTTTTGAAATGTTTAAAAATCTTTGAAAAAGGTCTCTAGGACAGGGCCTTAAGACTTTGGGTTTGAGTCTGTATTTCTGGATTTGGAATGGATTTTAAGTTTGAATGATTAATGTTGGAGTATCCAAATTATTTACAATCATGTGGTGATTGTTAATGAATGGATAGGGTCAAAGCTAGATTAAAGGTGGGATCAAAGTCCAAGTTGAAGTTTGGATTGTCAAATTGATTAGATCAAAGTTTGGGTATGTTTGAAGCTTGAATTAATTTGGATTTGAACTGAATGAGGTTTAAGATTTGAATCAATCAAGGGTAGGGATTGATTTGAAGTTGGAGTTGATCAAAGGTAGAGATTGATTTGAGGTTGGAGTTGATCAAAGGTAGGGATTGATTTGAGTCTAGATTGGTCCTAAGATCTAGAGGGGTTCTAAGATCTAGGATCTAGAGGGGCTCTAAAATTTGAGATATAAGAGAATCCTAAGCTCTAGAGTAGGCCCTAAGGTCTAGCTCTAGGAAAGGATCTTAAGGTCTAGAGTGGATCCTAAGTTCTGGCTCTAGGAAAGGATCTTAAGGTCTAGAGTGGATCCTAGGATCTAGAATTAATCTGGAGTTTGGAAGGGCCTTAGTGACCTCATATCAAAAATGAGGTCAACAAATGGACCCCCAATGTGTGTGGTAAAAGGAACTTCTGCTGCACACATTGGCGTTGACCGAATAGAAGTAGAATATTAAGAGTGTAAGGGAGGGGATCTCCTAACCTTAGGTCTATAGGATGCTAATAAAAGGCTTACACCTATTAGACAAGGGAACTGGAGAAACCAAGGTAGGGAATACCTAGCCTTGGGTCTAAGGAAGGGCATCACCCAACTTTAGGCCTATAGGATACTGATAGGAGACTTACTCCAGATAGGCAAATTAACTGGAAACCAAAGTAAGGAATACCTAGCTTTGGGTCTAAGGAAGGGCATCACCCAACCTTAGGTGCATAGGATGCTGATAGAAGACTTACTCCTAATGGATAGATTAACTGGAAACCAAGGTAGGAAATACCTAGCCTTTGGGTCTAAGGAAGGGCATCACCCAACCTTAGGCCTATAGGATGCTGATAGAAGACTTACTCCAAATAGGCAAATTAACTGGCAAACTAGGATGGTGCCACAAAGGGCGTACTCCATCACTAGCGAATGGTCATGTGGGGAGGAAACTTGCTCCACACAGAGGACCAAAACTGGCAAACTAGGATGGTGCCACGGAGGGCGTACTCCACCACTAGCGAATGGTCATGTGGAGAGGAAACTTGCTCCACACAGAGGACTGAAACTGGCAAACTAGGATGGCACCACGGAGCGCGTACTCCACCACTATCGAATGGTCATGTGGGGAGGAAACTTTCTCCACACAGGGGACCGAAACTGGCAAACTAGGATGGTGCCACGGAGGGCGTACTCCACCACTAGCGAATGGTCATGTGGGGAGGAAACTTGCTCCACACAGAGGACCGAAACTGACAAACTAAGATGTTGCCACGGAGGGCGTACTCCACCACTAGCGAATGGTCATGTGTGGAGGAAACTTGCTCCACACAGAGGACCAAAATTGGCAAACTAGGATGGTGCCACAGAGGGCGTACTCCACCACTAGCAAATGGTGCGATCCTAAGGGAGGGAACGATCCGACCCTAAGGAGAAGGCGAAAAACGTTAAAAGTAAAAGAATTTAAAAAGGAAAGAACTGGGTTGCAAATCAAGAAAAAAATTTTATTAATTGATAAAATGAGCTACATCAAGCATAGTATTTCTTAAGGAAACGCCCATTGACAGATAGCATCGGGTGATTTCCTTTGCAATCTACTAGCTGATACGAGCCTCTTTTGTAGACAGTCTCTATAACGAAGGGTCCTTCTCAAGTGGGTTCAAATTTGCCTCCCAACTTTCGATGGGCTAAGATAGGCCTCCGAAGGAACAACACCAAGTCTCCTGCTTGGAAGGTCCTAGGTCGCACTAGCTTATCATGGGCTTGAACCATACGGGATTTATACAACTCTAAACTTTGTTGAGCTTGGAGACGTCACTCCTCAAGGCCTTCGAGTTCTTCCAATCGCAGTTTTGCTTTTTTTTCATTTGTGATTTGATTCTGAACTGCAATTCTGAGCGAAGGGATTTGTATTTCCAAGGGTAGAACGGCCTCAGATCCAAACACTAGTGCAAACGGGGTGGATTGGGTCGAGGTTCTATAAGTGGTACGATAAGCCCACAAAGCTTCCACCAACCGCTCATACCACTATCGTTTGTTATCATCAAGGATCTTTTTAACAATTTGCACCAAGGTTTTGTTGAAGGCCTCGGCTAATCCATTTTCCCGAGGGTAATAGATCGTCGAGTATCTCCAATCAATATTATGGCGTCTTACAAAACTGTTGATTTTTGTAGACTTGAATGAGGACCCATTATCGGATATGATTCTATGGGGTACGCCGAATCAATATATGATATGGTCATGAAAGAATTTTAAGACATGGTGTGATGTTACGTTGCGTAGGGGAATTGCTTATGCCCACTTCGAAAAGTAATCAGTTGCTGCTAATATGAAATGATGACCTCTCGCAGAGGGAGGGTCAATCGGCCCAATGATATCTGTGCCCCAACTCTCGAAGGGCCACGAGGCTATCGTAGGGTGTAACACATTAGGCGGCTGATGTAAAACCACACAATGGACCTGACATTGATGACAGTACTTTGCAGTATTCATACAATCGTCAATCATTGTAGGCCAGTAGTATCCAAGTCTTTTAATTTTCAATTTCATTTTTGGATCCGATTGATGTGCACCGCATAGTCCTGAATGAACCTCATTAACAATCTTCAGGGCTTCTCGCTTGTCCAAACAGCGTAGCCACATGTGATCGAAGGACCGACGGTATAACAAATTGTTGACTAGTGCGTATGATAGGGCACATTTCTTAATCTGGTTGGAGAGTGACTTATCCCGGGGAAGCTTCCCTTCTTTAAGGTAGTCGATTAAGGGTCGTCTCCAATCGCCTTCTTCGTCAGTTGTCGAAGAGGCAGAAAGGATCTAAAGGGGAGTTTTACTGATGTGTTCCAAATCTATAAGAGAGAGGGCTTTACGACCCTGAATCTCTATAGGGATGGAATCCTCCTCAGGACATGCAAATTTCTTTGCAAATTTTGCTAGGGCATCCGCTGTGGAGTTACTTCGACGGGGAACCCTATACAAAGTGGCGGTAGGAATTTGTTCCAACAAGTGAAGTGTGTACTGGTGGTATCTTAGGAGATTAGGATTCAAGACTTTATAAGTTCCGGCCACTTGGTTAATCACCAACTAGGAATCTCCAAAGATCTTAATCTTTTTTAATTTCCATTAGAATTGCAAGTTCCAAATTGGTTATTAAAGCTTCGTATTCAGCTTCGTTATTTGTGCAGGGCTCCGATAAATGGTAGGAAAAATGCATCATTCCTTTTTCCGGCATTATGAAAATTAGACCGACTCCAGCCTTTCCAGGAATTATAGATTGTTGGGTTGCATTCCTATGAGAGGATGCTGCTCCATCAAAATACAATTCCTAGATGGCCTCATCAGATTCCCTCAAACTCATGATTTGTTTGTCGGGTAGATCATCGTTCAGAGGAGAATCT
Source organism: Dendrobium huoshanense (assembly GCA_016618105.1). Taxonomy (NCBI): domain Eukaryota; kingdom Viridiplantae; phylum Streptophyta; class Magnoliopsida; order Asparagales; family Orchidaceae; genus Dendrobium; species Dendrobium huoshanense. The sequence goes on along the minus strand of CM028351.1, from coordinate 23,711,302 downwards.
GCCGGCAGCAGGTGTGCTGCTAGAAAATTGGCAACGGCTTGTCCTTTCACAGTACGAAGAGGAGTGAAAGTAATCTCAAATTGCCGTAATATCATAGATCAACAGGCTAAACGTCCTGACAACGTAGGTTGGGTCATAAGATATTGCAAAGGATTAACTCTTGAAATCAAGCTGATTGAGTGGGAGAGCATGTAGTGCCTCAGTTTCTGAGCTGCAAAAAACCAAAGCAAGACAATGCTTCTCAATTGATGGGTATCGAATTTCAGTAGGAAGATGTCTTCGACTAAGGTAATAGAGAGCATTCTCCTTCCCTTCGTCGTTGACTTGAGCCAACAGGGCGCCTAAAGACTCATCTAAGGCTGCAGTGTAGAGAATTAACGGCTTTCCCGGAATTGGAGCTGCCAAAACTGGCGGACTAGAAAGATATTGTTTAATGTTATCGAAAGCATTTTGGCACTTCTCGTCCCATATGAATTTAGTGTCTTTTTTCGCAAGGACAGAAAAGGGTTGACATCTCCTGGAAAGATTAGAAATAAACCTCCTTATATACGCCAATCTACCTTGTAGAGATCTTAACTGGGTAAGGCTCTTAGGAGATGGCATATTTAAGATGGCTTCGATTTTAGCATGGTCGATCTCGATTCCGCGGTGCCTCACTATGAATCCTAAGAATTTCCCTGAGGTGACGCCGAAGCACACTGCAAGGGATTCATTTTTAAATCGTAGCAGCGCAACCGCTCAAATACAACTCTTAGGTCGTACAGGTGAGCCTCTTTGACTTTGCTCTTGCTAACTAAATTGTCAATATAACACTCAACTTGATTATGAATTAAGTCGTCAAAGATACGGGTCATGGCCCGTGGGTAGGTTACTCCGGCATTCTTTAAGCCAAATGGCATCACCTTGTAACAAAAGATTCCAATAGGGGTTCTGAACACAGTATTTCTCTCATTTTCTGGGGCCATCTTGATTTGGTTATAACCCGATGAACCATACATGAATGAGAAAATTGCATGTGAGGAGGCAATGTCCATCATGAGTTCTGATATTGGTAAAGGGAACTCGTCCTTAGGACATGCCTTATTCAGATCCCTATAATCGATGCAAATCCGAATTTGACCATATTCCTTTCGGACCGGCACGATGCTGGCCTCCCAAGAGAGGTATTGTTCCTCTCGAATAAACCCAGCTTCGGCCAATTTCTTAACTTCAGAAATGACTTGTTGCTCGATTTCCAAGCGCATGCGTCGAGGAACTTGTTTGAACAGGAATGGCATCGTGCCGAACTCCAAGTTTATGAACCGCTACCTCAGCAGGTAAACCTGGCATTTCATCGTACGTCCAGGCAAAGTAATCCCTAAACTCAGACAAGAGTTGGATCAAATATTTGGTTTCACCCTCGCTCAGTAGACCACTTATAAAGATTGGACGGGGGTCATCATCGGTTCCCAGGTTAATTTCTTTTAATTCATCGACTGTCGATTTAATTTCTTTTTCTAATTTAAGGGGTGCATCCCGAACTTGAAGGTCATCGGGATCATCTAAAGTCTCCAAACAGAGCTCATCAAGAGCACAGAAAGGATCTGTAGGGATATTTGGCGATTCAAGATGGTAAGTTATAATTAGGAAATACTCATCGTCATCGAATGAACTAACAATACCAAAGCTGATACCACTTGTAGGATTATCCTTAATTTTTGCTTGCCAAATATTTTCGTGGTATCTGGCCTGACCCTTAGTCCATCGGTATGGTACAGGACCTTTAGAGAAAGTATTTTTCACACAAATAGGGAAGTATTCGAAAGGTAATTCCATTAATTCATTAAAATCTGCCTCCTCAAGGGTTACATCACTTTCATCCCTCGCGGAGGAGGAGCTAAGAAAGAATTTCTGAACTTTCTTTACTTCGTCGTTCACGTTGGGGGCCACTTAAACTTCTAACCCTACAATCCTGCCAGCTGACAGTGGGGTCAGGGAAAGAGCCTCAATCCTTCTACTGAGCTTTTCATACATTGTTAATTCAGGCTTGTCACTTTTCACCTTTACAATTTCTTCCTCAATGTCACTGTCTGCCTCTAAGGTGAGATCAAATTTTGGAGAAGTATTTGCATTTTTATAATTGAGGGAGAAGGCAGCTCCTTGGTCCTTGGACTCAATGTCGGAATCTGATTCCAAATCAATAAAAACAGGTGTTGTTCTTCTCTCTGATGAAGCACGACCTCGACCTCGTGCCCTTAAGGCCATCATCCCACCTCTTTGAGGAAATGTCTTTGGAGGCCTAAGGACAACGATATCAGAGTCGTCTTCACTACTTAATTGTATAATTTCTTGATCAATAACTTTTTCTTTTTCTTTCTATTGATTGGACTTTTGTCCAACCAACGTCTCCTCAATTTTGATATCTAACTTAGAACGGGATGAGGACCCTTTTGGAACAAAATATGTAGCATCTTCGTAGATCCCACTTTCTTGAATAAAAAATGGTTGCAGATCACCCTTAATCACGTGTTCAATGCCATCTCGTTGGTACTTGATGCATTGGTGAAGGGTAGATGGAACCATTCTATATTCATGAATCCAATGTCTACCTAAAAGGGCATTAAAGAATGTCGCCGAATCAATTATATGAAATTTAGCTTCAGTTTTCAAGTCTCTTATTTGTAAGAGTAGGGTAATTGAACCTAAAGCCCTCTCGCCCTTTCATTGAACCCACGAAGCACCAACTTATCAGTTGAGAGCTTGCTAGTATCAACTCTGAGGTATGCAAGGGGTTTTATGTTCATTATGTTGACCGATGCACCCGGATCAATGAGGACTCTTGATAACTTAAAATTTCCCATATCTACAGGGATGTAAAGGGGACGATTATGGTCAGCAGTTCTCAAGAGCAAATCTTCATTTGAAAAGGTAACTCTAGGAACCTCTTTGAAGTAGAATGCCTCACCTTTTGAAGTTGTAGCCAACTGGGTTAAGCAAATCTCGGGGTCAAGAAGCGATTTAATTAAATACTCTCTCATTTCTTTGGAGAGAAGGAGGGCGTCATAAATACTTAATTTTCTTGGCAACTTCCTAAGGTGGGCCAAAACGTTGTAATCAACCTTAAGAACGATGGACTCAAAACCCGGAGGGATTAAAGGAAAGTCTGGTTGTTGAGGGGAATTTGGATCTAAATCTTTGAAGGGAATTTGTTTGCCTTTCAACTGAGGGGGAAGCCTAGGGGGTAAGACTTTACCGCCACGGAGTTGCACCTGCTCGACATCTTCAGGAGGGCAAACTAGGGCAGTGTCTACGCACACCATAGGCGTTGGATCATCATTTCCCGAAAGCGAGTCAGAATCTGAAAGTTCTATCAAGATAGGATTTCCTTGAAAATTAATTTGAGGGAACTCACTTTCTAATAAAACTTCACATTCGACCTCTTCTTGAATAGCTGATTCGGGAAGATCAATTTCTTTGATATTAAGACTTTCTTCAGCGGAACTTTGATTTAAAACATGAGAGTCATCAACTTGCATTTTGTTTCCATGGTTAATCATCAAGACATAAGCAAAAGGATATTTTTTATTCATCTTCTTACCCTTCGTCTTTGATGGGACAAAGTAAAAATCAGATAACAAAAGAGGGGAGAGGGTTTTAACACCCCCATCCGTCATCCTAATACATCTCTCATCTATACACTTCCTCTCTACAAAATCAACTTCCTTTTCTTTTAATCATTTAACAGTAGTTCATGTGACTACTGGAGAGGAAAGTGGCTCAACATCCTCCTGCGAAGCGTCCAGGTCAACCTTCCACATCGGGGCCTGGGCTATCGTAGTCAGCTGTTGAGAAAGACGAAAAGACTTGTTAATCGACTTTTTAAGTGTCCGAGACAAAGCAATGTCCCAACCATCTTCAACAAAACAAGGAGAGTTAAGAGGGTTACCTGGAATTGTTTTAATTGAAGCTTTCTCTTGATCAACCAAGTATTCCTTAGGTATTATTATGTTACCTTGGGTGTAGTTCCTCTCAAGCCAATCTTTGAACACAACACAATCTTCAAGAGGGTGACTAAGCATCTGGTGGTATGGACAATACTTGGGATCATCTTTCTTACTTTCATCTTCAGGCCTCCTGGCCTCTAGCAGCTAAAAATCTGGTTTCTTTAACAGACTCTTGAAAATCCTCTTAACTGATTCCCTCTTAAATGGATATGGTTTTGCTAATCTCTCTAAAAGGGACATAGTTAGGGTCTCTAGTGTACTGAGGAGTGACCTGAAAGGGCTGTCTCTGAGCTGGCTGTGGCGGCGGTGGTGGAGGAACACTGGGCTGACTAGCCATTGGCCTTTTTCCCTTGTCGACTGCCGACACTACTGCCTTTTCCTCAAAAGTCTTAACCAATCTAGGACCTTTCTTGTCTTCAGACTGCTCTCGTATGAATGGCATCTTATGAGCCTCTTCCTGCAAATTACTAGCCTTATTAAGAAGTTTTTCAAAAGTTTTAATGGTGAAACCCTTTAGGAGAAAAGCAACAGGGTCGTGGATATTCTTAAGGAGGATCTCCACCGCATGTTGCTCTTGCAACTGGGGTTCACACTTCATCGAGAGGTTTTTCCACCTCAAGATATACTCAACCAGAGACTCTCCCAGCTTTTACTTTTCAACAACAAGATCGCCCACAGTAGTTCATTGTTGCGCTCCAGAAAATCTTTTAAGGAAAAGGTTTTCTAGATCGCTAAAGGTTTTTACTGAATCATTGGGCAGTTCAGCGTACCGTTCAAAATCAATGCTGGATAGACTACTTACAAATTGGCGAAATAGTAGAGCATCTGACCCTCCCGCATTGCAACAACTTGCTCTGAAGTGGGCTAGATGTTGTCTCGGGTTTTCTATTCCAATGCAAATTTTAAAAGTTGGTGGCATAAAGCCTTTTGGGTAAGGAACTGAATCATATTCTTCGGGCTAAGGTCTACCCTTTGGAATAGATGCGGTTCCTTGAGAAAAGGCCAAGGCCTCCCTTACCTGGTCCTCAATTAGTTGCTTAATATCTTTCTAAGGCAGAGTTGAAGGGACAGGGGGAACTGTAGGTGCTGCTGGAGATGCCTCTGGTAGGCAAGTAGAAATCACTGGTGTTGACTCGGGGGGCTTGGGACTAGACTCTGTCTTCCTAACCCTTTCCGCAATCTCTCGAGCCGTTTATTGAATCATAAGTGAATCCTGCTCTGACTTGTCAAATCTTTCTTGCATTCCTTTGACTTGTGACATCATAGTCATCAATTGATTCTCCAAATCTTTAATATGCTCCTCACCCCTAGCCCTTACAGACTCATCTGAATCAGACCCGGCAACCTGTGGGTCATCATCTCTAGCAAGCCGGCGTCTACCAGGTTCAGGCCTCCTTGTTGGAACCTCTAGTTTCGACCATGGAGACGCTACCAACATAATCATCTTCCTCTCCAAGGAGGTCATCCTGGTCTAGATCAAAAGAAGCCATTCCCTCTTGGTTTAATAGAATATTTCTTATTTCTTGAACTACCTCCTCGACTGGTCTATCCCCAACTGACTTAGGATTGAGGGGTAAGTATATTTTGTACTCAGCCATATCAAACAATTCTTCAGAATCTAGGAGGGCAATGATTTCTGTAAGTTTCGGGTTAGGATCTGATTGTGACTCTGTAGCTAGCTCTTCTTCTATTTCAAGATCTAGGTCAATTCCTTCCTTCTCGACTGCCCCAAGATCGGTAGTCGGAGAAGTGGCATTCTCTACAAGGAGAGGAACATATACCTCAGGAGGTGAAATAGGAGCTTGTAGAGAAATAGCTCCTACATCAGGTAGGGTAAGGTCCTCAGACTCTTGTGTAGGAAGCCTAGGAATGACACATAAATCTAAGCTGTCAGCAACCGGATCATCAACGGGAATCATAACTGAATCAGGAACTGGACTGAATGCAAGAGAACTATCTACTGCAACAATTGGAGCACTAGGTTGAACATCCATTGACTCAATCAAAACTGGAGGAGATTTAACTAGGACTCGTTGGAGTTGGAGAATGAACTTTGAGGTTCTTGGAGGTGATGGTAAATTCTCCAACTTAGTCCTTTTTGGGACAAACTTCTTCTCAGGGGATTTGGGCCTCTTGCCCTTGATATCCAGATGTTTTAGAGTTTCATTCCCCTTTGGTTTGACAACTATTGAGGCCAACCTTACAGCTTTGGAAGAGGGTACCGGGTGTCTACCAACATAATGGTGGCCTCTCTCGGACCCAGTCAACACAATACCCTCCATCTTAGAAGAAGGAGGGCGTGGCGCCCAATGATATCCATCAACTCGTACTGAAGTGGCGGGCTGTCTAACATATTTCTTAATTCTCTTAACAGGTTGTGGAGTCAGATTCTTCGCCTCAGACGCCTCTTCCTTTAACACTTCTTTTTGGAAGCGATGAGAGATCACTCCCTTCAACTGTTTCATGTACTATTCCTTTGTTTGCCCAGATTGTGCAGCACAGGTCTGGATTATGTTTCTCAAGGCCCTTATTTTCTGCAAATACTTTTCTTTTGGAGTCTTTTTAGTCGAGTAGTCGACCGGGCATGGTGGGGAACGGGCTATCCTAGCTATCATCTCCTCCCCTTGAGCAGAAGCTAAGGGGTAGAAGCGGCTCCCTTTCAGAAGGGGAGAGGAAGCAGGAATAGGTAGCTCCTCATCAGCCTCAGGCTCTACTTGAGCTAAAGTCTTAAAAGGCATAATTCTCTTTCCCTTAGAGATCTTCTTTCTAAGTCTCCTCAAATAGTTCTTCTTTTGATTCTTAGTAGAAAAGTTAAGTCCAGAACTAGATCCTTCCTCAAAAATAGATTTGACTTCAATGGGAGGCTCAACAACTAGCTCAGACTGTTTCTGGTCATTACTAATCACTGGCAAGGTAGGTGCAGATCCCACAATCAACTCAACCACTGGAGGAACTTCCTTACTGGCATCCAAACTAACAATCTGGTGTCCATCCATAGAGAGCTCAAGGGTACTGAATCCCATTCCAAAGATGATAGTGCTCCCTTGGTCATTAACAGTTGAGGACAACTCTCGGTCGAAAGAGAAGATTAATTAGCCAGCCATTTGAATTTTCTGAAAGTTAAAGAGAGGATTGAAATTAGATTTCTTTTTAAGAGAAGTGAAAAAGAGTTTGTTATTTTGAAACTTAAGGCTTGTAGAATAGTCTCAACCTTCCAACACATGCTGAGTGGTAAAAAAAACACACCCAACACACGTTAGGAAGATAAAGAGACTAAATACATGCCGAAAGGAAAGTTTTCTCAAAAGGTCAACATATGTTAGCCCATAAGATGATTTTATGGAGTAACATATGAAGATTTGGAACTTGGAGACAATTGTTATTATCTTTCTTTCCACATTTTGAAGGGAATTTGAATTTTAAATGACTTAAGATGGGGCTCTTTCTACGGAATCCAAAACACAACGGACAGAGTTTCCCCTTGCCCGAAAGCTTATGAAATTGTAAGAAAAACCCGAGTAAAGTAAATAGTCTAACCCTCCTTACTCCTAAAATTTCAAGGGGAGTTAAGGGGTTAAGACTACAATACTTCAAAACTTTCTTAGAATCAAAGATTTTTAAAACTCCTTTCAATTTGAAAAGAAAAGATATACTTAATGTGATATTTGTTAATCATAATTTTAAAAGAATATTTGGGGACCTGATTTGACACTGTCGCCTCATAGGAAATCCCAGGGCAGAAGGTCAAAATCAGGACAATTAAGTTAGCAAATGACAAATTTTGGGAGGTAGAACCTCTCTTTTAATGTTTTAAAATTGTTTTTTAGATGTTGGCCACACTCCCCCAAGGAAAAAATGGATTGAGGGACCAACGGAAGGAAGGTAGTTAAGACTACTGATGAAACAAAATTTCATTCTTATTAAAGATGGAGAGAGAGATTTATCCCACCGGGCGTGCCATTTTTTGTTGGTGGAATTTTGAAAACATGTTTTGAAAAATATTAGTTTTCTTTGGGAATTTTAAAATTGAGATTTAATTCTAATTCTAGAAGTCGAATCAACTCGTTCGAAAAAGTATATCACCCCGGAGGACAAAAATAAAATTCCATAACGGTGTTCAGACTTAGAATCATAAAATTCATCTTGAATATCATGACTAGATTCTAAAGAGAACTCCACACGGCCCCGAGGGGACAAAGTAGAGTTCAACTAAATAATCCAGTTATGGTATTTAAGGAGTATGATTGTCGAATTCATATCCAAAGCCTTATCAAAGAAGGATGTATCTCCCCAAAGGGAGATAACACCTTTCAATGATAATTCTTCTAATATGATAATGACAATCATTCTTTAACATTTCTCAAAGAAATCTAAGAAGATTTTAAAAAGATTAATTTTGAAATCTGGTGTGTGTGGTTCCAAATCTCCTACGAGCGCAAGCCCCCGTAGTTAATTACATCATAGGGAGACAGAGTCCCCTACGAAAACTCTCGATTAAAATAAGAGTGAAATTTTTCTAGATTTTCTAGGAGTGATATCAAAAAATCGAATAAAATCTTTTAGAAAATCAAAAGGGATTGGATCAAGATTGAACATTTATTAACAGAATTGAAGGAAGAGAAGTAGGAGACACCTTGAGATTCCAGAACCATTCGGAAGTGTCCCAACTAAATCTAAGTGTTGGGCTTTACATTTTAGGATTGAAAGGAGATTTTAATTGAAATTGAATATCTTATTAGAAATTTGGGACTATATTCCCGAAATTTGGGGTCTTATATTCAAAGATCTGCCCCGGATCCTAAATCTATTTTGGACACTGGACCACAGTCGTCCGATCCTAACCAATGCAGTGTAGAACCTGGACTTACCCCAGCCTGGATTGGGGAGCCAGCTAACCACCTAATTAATTTAAAAGAGATGAGTCCAGTCTTTTATAAAAGAGTGGTAGGGACGTTGTACTTAAGGTTTTGGAGAATTGGGGCCGACATCTAGAAATTTCCTTAATTGTCCCCTTCGACTTATGTTGGGTGCTAAAATGTTAAAACTGATGCAATTAAAATTTTGACTCATTTAATTTGTATCTAATGCAATGCATGCTGGTCGACAACTTCCAAAACAAATATGCTTGAAATTTTAAAAATAGGCTTATAAAATAATTTTTTAGAAGACTGGACTTCCCAGGTCCGGCACCTCATCCTCATAGGTCAGACTATCCGGACTATACCCGCAGGCGGGGAAGGGTCTAAAACAAGGAAAGAGTAATGCAGTAATATGCATGCGACCCCGGGGTCGATCCTCGGCTAATTCCCTAGATTCGTTATCTTTCTATATTATTTAGACTCACTATAATTTTAGACTTTTAAAGTTATGAGTAGAAAACTTTCACACCCTCACGAGTCTCGCGTATCCAGGAGAAAATAAAAGCGGCACACAATTACAAAAAAAAACTAAGAAAAGCAGGCAATCCTAAAGGCAATCAATTCATCACATCAAATATTAACTAATTAATAAATGTCCATAGGCAAAGTTGTCTTGCTTATTACAAACCAGAATTTTGCAGAAAGTAAAGTGGCCGGGCACCACTAACAACAACCCGGATTCTAAACCTAGTAATGACGCAAGTAATTTTGAGTGGGATACTCTCGATCTTCAAGTCTTCAATCTTGTTCTTCTTTGGGCTCATTTTCTTCAAACTCCTTGGATTCTTCGTGGTAAACTACCCAAATGGATAAGAGGGCACTTCTCTTTTAAGGGGAAGGCCACTCCTTGCTCTTTGGGTATGGAAAAGGTATGATCCAAATTTGGATTTCCAAATGGAAAAGGAATACTTCCCAAAAGGGCATCCTTTCCTCTTTGGAATCCAAGCTTTGGACTTATGTATCCCAACTCAAAATGAACTTTCACAACGCTTGACAATCACACATACATTTATTTATAAATAAAATCTAGACTCTCATGCAAGGTTATCCTAGGCAGTTAATAAATCAAAGAATATATATTCCCAAGCAGTTATATATGTGCAAAAAATAAAGTAAAACACACTGGCCATACTCTTCTTATTTGGGGGCTTTAGCAGCTGAAGCACCTGTGGAAGCATTTATAACAATTAATATATTTTTATTGATTTAGCCCCCTTTTTACTGCCCTGCATGAGCGTGGCCACCTGCAGAAAACTATGAGAACATCCAGATCGTACCCAACCTAAGGGTAAACTAGTCGCCAAACACATCAATCCATCCACAGAGTGCAGAAAAGTAAGCAGACACAGCAAAGCAATTTCATTCAAATCATGCAGTGAAAACTAAGAAAAATCCGGCACACAGCAGTAAAGTAAACACCGGCCTAACCAAGATCTAGAGTTGGTTGTCCTAGCACACATCTAAAGTATGTGTAAAAGGTGGTGTGGCTGGGGTAAATCCTAAGTTGGGTGATTAGTCAAAATTATCTAGAGTTCTGGGTTTGTTAAGGCTTAAAAGGGGGATTTAAGTCAAGCTTTAAATATTAATAAATTAGAAATTTTAATTAAATGTATTTTAAAATTTAATTGATTACTACCTTTGTTTCACACCGAGGCCGTGAAGTTTATTTCACCTTCCTTGGGGCTAAGCTAATAGCCTCGTAGGCCTGGGTTACCTAGTAGCAATCGGGGTTAATAAAGTTATTGTAAATTGGTTGAAATTAAAGGAGTGAATTGATATTAAGGGGAGTTGATTACTGATTTTAATGGGTTGGTTGAAAACTTTAATAACCTATTAAGAAAATTTTAGGATTTAGAGAAGTTAACAGATTTTAAAGGATTACCCGGATACGTTAACAAAGGGGTCAAAATTTGACTTTCAAAATTAGAGTGAATCTTAAGGGTTTCAGATTTTTAATAAATACTAGGCCTAATTATGAGTTGTTAGACATGTGGGACACTTAATTTGGACTTTTTTATGAAAAGTTATGATTTTTAGAAGTTCTGGCCCGCTTTGACCTAAGGTCACCTAAGATCCTGAGTCCTTGACTTTGGACAAATTATGGAGATTTAGTATTTTTAGGGAATGATAGATTCTAATTGAAATCATTAGCCATTGAGTTTGATTAGTCAAAATTTTTCTATAATTAAAAGTGAATTTTAGAAATTATACATATTCGTATGAATTACCAAATTATTGCAATTAAGGGGGTTGCTTATGGATTTGAATCCAAATGAGTCCTAAACTCCTTGGGATCAATTCCTAAGGTCATAAATGACCTAAGGACAGATCAACAAGTGTTTAAAGCCCTTCTGGGATTTTTAAGATTTTTAGGATTAATAAAGCTAGTTAACCTTTGATTTTATCTAAGGATTAAACTAAGACAAATCTAGAAATCAATTTAAAAGGGTTTCAATTCCTATTAATTATGGAATTAATTAGAAACAATCATAAACATTTTAATGGAGTTTATAAATTAGGAATAGTTCATTATCAATTGATTAGGGTTAACAGGCCATTTCTAAGAAGGATTTTTGAGGCTCCTACTTGCAGAACCAAATGAACTCCAAATTTGATGAAATTTAGACCATAGGATAAACTGATCCTAAGAACTAAACCCACCAAATTTGAACTCAAATGGAATACTCTAAGGTGGTTAACTAAACCACCCAAGGTGAGCTCTAAGTCACCTTCAAATCACTATAGGGGTCTATCCTAAGATTGGATTGGGGCAAAATCAGTGGCTCTACACTCCTTATCCTACTCATCATCAGCACACCAAAAATCACACCCTAAATCCCATTGGATAGGTCTATACCCCATCTTGAATATAAGGGTCAAACCATAACCCTTAAACTTAAAAATTGGGAAAAATGCCCCTTGAACAACTTAAAATGGGAAGATAAAATTTGGACATGTCAAAGACATATCCAATTTCAATCTCCAAAAATTCTAGACCTGGTGGACTTGTATTTAAAAATTAATTAAAGAAATTCATAAAATGCTCAAATTGAAATTAAGCCTAACACTGACCTAACTAGGGTCTAGAATTATAAGGCTTTTGTAGATCTCCCTGAGACCTTTCCAATGAGCCTAAGAGCACCTAATTTGGACAAGTGTGGAGGGAGTTATGAATTTTTGAAGTTCCCTTGAATTTCTAGATTTATTAATTCGGCAATTATACATTCAACGGCTCTTTACACGCGCCGCGCGCTGATTGGCTAAGCAATCATTGGCGCTAACCGTTAACGGCCGGATTTACCACAGCCGTCGGATGGTGGATCGGACGGTTGGGATCAAACGCACTCCGATACCGCGGGATCTAATCCGAGCCGTTGATCGAATTCAACGGCAGAGATTTCGTCTTCAACCTCCCGCACGTATCCGAGACCACAGAGCTTCTCCGGCTTGAACCGAGCGATCCCGCCGGTGAACTCCGATGAAATTTCACAAGGAGGATCAGGACAGTGGAAACCTTCAATCCAACGGTGGAGATCCATTGGGGTGAAGGTTTCCTTCACACTTGATCGGACTACCTAGCTAGGGATCTCGGGATGGAGGGATTACCGCAGAGAAGGCCTCAACGAATGAGCTTCTCTATCAGGAAGCTTCAAGGGATGATGGCGAACTGATCTCCTTTAGACGTCAGAACTGGAGGACGACCGAAGGTGCGACTTCGAGCGGGATGCCGAAAGCTTTCAGGGGTGCTTGCTCGAACAGACAAAGGGATCGATCTGGGAGATCGAAGGGAGCGTCTGGGAGTTTGAAGAAGCTCTGGGAAGCGATTTTGAATGAATGTCGATGCTTCTGGCGGTCTGGGGAGCTCGAGGTTATTCGGCCACCTTTCGCGAGCTTGGATAGCCGAGATTGAGTTGGAAAGGGCTCGGATCGCTGCCAGGTGGACGATGGTGACGTCCTAAGGAGATCGTGGGGATCAAACCGGTGGACAGCAGCCTTGAGCCAGAAGTTGTCTGGGGGGACCACCGAAACTCATTTTCCATTAGTTCTGACCGCCGCCGGCCATGGTTGGGGTCAGGTTGACTGGGGGAGACCGATGGGGACATGCTGGAGCCAAGGGTGGAGTCAATTTGGACTGAGAATGTATGGATTGAACTGGTGGCTGGGTTGGACCCAAACCTGCTCGGTTCGAGTTGAATTGAGCTCGATCCAGGTCAGGTCATACCCTGGGTTTGGTATGGGAGATAGGTCTGGGTCTGGTGGACCCAATGCAAGTGGAAATTGGATCCAATTTGGTCTAGGTTAAAAGATGGCTCGGGTTGATCCAAATCTGCTCAGTTCGGGTCGATTTGGTCTCAACCCAGGTCAGGCCAGACCCTGGGCTTGAGGTGGGAAGTGGGTCTGGGTCTGGTGGACCCAATGCAAATGGCAATTGGGTCCAATTTGGTCTGAGTTTGAAGATGGCTCGGGTCCAAGTGTTTTTGGCTACTTTGGGTTAGCCTAAAACCTGACCTAGGTTAACTCAAGGCATGGACTGGCTGGAGGAGATGTGTTGGACCTAGGGCCACCTGTGGGAGGTGTTGATCAAGTTCAATTGGGCTTAAGGTGAGAGTTGGCTCAATCCCAAGTGATCTTGGGCACTTTGGGTTAGCCTAACTCTTGACCCAAGTGAGCCCAAGGGTTGGGCTGGTCAAAGAAGGTGCATTGGGTCAATGGGAACCCAATGATACCTTGATTTGGATTCAATTTGATTAAGGTTAAGAGATGGCTCAAGGGAGGCCTCTCTTTGGTCACTTAGATCAAGCCATATGGCTAACCCAAGTGAGCCAAAGGCTTGGGTCTCCAAGAGAGGTCTCTTGGGTACCCAAGGAATCATCCCTTGCATTCAAAGAACTTAGAATGGACTTGATTCAAAGATTTGATAGGGAAGGGGTGTATGGGTTAATGGGTCAAACTTGGTTAAGTTGGTCAACCATGTTGACCCAAGGTCTGGGTTTGGGCTCAACAAGTTGGGTTCAATGTTTGAAACTTGTTGAAAGTGGTTTCAAAGAATTTGGAATTGATTTGAGTTGAAATGGGCATTTGAAATCCCATAAGGGTATTTTGGTCAATTTTGACCCATTGGTCAACTAGGGTTAAAAATGGGTCTGAAAAATGCAGTTTGCTGGTCAATGGATTACAATCAAGAGTCTGACAGTGATTGGAGGCTTTGATAAGGACTCCAAGATCAAGATCTTCAAGGTGTTAGTTTCAATGGCATAGGCTGTAAATATTTGAAGGTTTTACAGCCTTTGGATTTTAATTCAGATTCTGGAGTTAGAGACCTCAGAATGGGCTCACAATTAGAGGGTAACCTCTAGGGACATGTCTTATCACTTTGTAGGTGATAGACCCTGAATCAGAGGCCATTTGACTTGGTTTTGAAATATTTGAAAAATCTTTGAAAAAGGTCTCTAGGACAGGGCCTTAAGACTTTGGATTTGAGTCTGGATTTCTGGATTTGGAATGGATTTTAAGTTTGAATGATTAATGTTGGAGTATCCAAATCATTTACAATCATGTGGTGATTGTTAATGAATGGATAGGGTCAAAGCTAGATTAAAGGTGGGATCAAAGTCTAAGTTGAAGTTTGGATTGTCAAATTGATTAAATCAAAGTTTGGGTATGTTTGAAGCTTGAATTAATTTGGATTTGAATTGAACGAAGTTTAAGATTTGAATCAATCAAGGGTAGGGATTGATTTGAAGTTGGAGTTGATCAAAGGTAGAGATTGATTTGAGGTTGGAGTTGATCAAAGGTAGGGATTGATTTGAGTCTAGATTGGTCCTAAGATCTAGAGGGGTTCTAAGATCTAGGATCTAGAGGGGCTCTAGAATTTGAGATATAAGAGAATCCTAAGCTCTAGAGTAGGCCCTAAGGCCTAGCTCTAGGAAAGGATCTTAAGGTCTAGAGTGGATCCTAAGGTCTGGCTCTAGGAAAGGATCTTAAGGTCTAGAGTGGATCTTAGGATCTAGAATTAATCTGGAGTTTGGAAGGGCCTTAGTGACCTCATATAAAAAATGAGGTCAACAAGTTGCTAAAGAAAATTATTAATTTTTCATTCATGCCACCCCCCCCTCCCCCCACATGATGGAATTGCTTTGTTTGAGAAGATACAATCTCTTTTGGTTGAATGAAAAATAGAAACCAATCTATTCAGTATTACTTTGGATAATGCTTTCGCAAATAATACTTCAGTTGATTATCTAAGAAATCATTTAAATTTGCATGGTGGCTTGTTATGCGATGGTGATATTTTTCATATATGTTGTACACCACATATCGTTACTCTTATAGTCAAGAAGGCTCAAAGACATTGATAGTTCAATTGGGAAAATAAGAGAGAGCATTAAGTATGTTAAAGGCTCTAAGGCTAGAAAACAAAATTTTCTTGATTGTGTTACACAAAGTTGCTTAGAGTGGAAATAAGGTTTGCATTAGGATGTCCCCACCCGATAAAACTTCTCATTCATAATGCTTGACATAGCAATCTATTTTAAACATACTTTTCAACATTTAGAGTTGGTGGATTCAAATTACAAGAATTACAACATCTTCTGAATGGGAAAAAGTTGAAGAGATTAGCAATTTTTTTGCAACTTTTCTACGAAATAACTTATCTCATTTTTGGGTCTAAATACCCTACAGCAAATTTGTACTTCCCCTGTCTTTCTACCGCTTATGCGGAACTAAAAAATAAAATCCAAATTGGGCATCAATCCATAAAGAGAATGGCAGCATGAATGATTATAACGTTTGAAAAATACTGCTATGAATTCAGTGATATTTTGGCAATAACAGTGATTCAAGATCCGAGATACAAAATGACTTTGGTTGAGTGGTGTTATCAGAGATTATATGGTGGAAATTTCTGCTTTGAATTGAGAAAGGTGAAACTTAAGTTAATTTTGTTATTTTATAACTACGATTCAAGAAGGAATGTTTTATTAGAACAAGTTCAAATATGTCTGAGCTGGTATAAGGGTTACCTTCAAAGAGCATTTCATTTCCAAAGATTAAGTCAAAGTTTATGCACGTTTTGTGTCCATATCTATATATTTTCAACTTCAATTATTTTTTATTTTTGTTTCTAAAGCCTTTCCAAAAAATAGAATGTTGATTAATTTCAGTAGGATGTCTTTACACCTAGGAAATTTGAACTAGAAATTTACCTTGATGAACCTAAGCTTGATAGTAATATAGATTTAGTCATTTTGAAGTTCAGCCAAGTGAACCAATATATATTTCTTTGTGTTTCAGCTATGGCTCGTGATGTATTATGCATTCTAATAACAACAAAAGCATCTGAAAGTGCCTTCAGCAATAGTGATAGAATTTTAGATCAATTCCAAAGTGCATTGAAACATGATATTGTCAAGGCACTAATTTGTGCTAAGGACTGGTTATATGGTGAACATGGTGATTATTCATTCATCTTAAAGCAATTTTAAGTTTGATATTTCTTTCATTTATTTATTATCCCAAAATCGTTTAAATTATTTTGTTGTAGCAGCAAATGACCCCGAACTTGATGCAGTAACTGAAGATATCCTTAATTTAGATGTAAACAGAAATAATGGAGAGCTTGGTGAAAGCTCAATTGTTGGATAAACGAAATTGATAGAGAGCTTTCCTATTATTTATTTCATGCCTATCTATATTTCCTTCTAAGTTTCAAGAACTATAAGTTGGTTAGCTATTATTTCATTTTAGTTGATGTTATGCTGCTGAGAGTCATAATTTTTGCTACTTTGCCATGTTTGTTCCATGTCATTTTGGTTGCTGTTGTGGGTTAGGTTTTTATAATTTATGGTGGATTTTTTGGATTTGTTCATTGTTGTGTTACCTGGGATATTGACATGTTGTCTTGGTTGTTTTCTTGGTTTACCTGGGTTGTTGGCTTTGTTTCCCTGGGTTGCTGGCTTTGTTGAATTATGTTTAATTTATAAGCTGATGAATTGATGTCTTGGTTTGTATTGTTTGTTGTCTTGGTAGGTTGGTTTACTTGTGAGTCTATCTTGCTTGCATGTTATTCACCTGCACATCTTGCTTTCATTTTTTAATCATTTGCTTCCTATGTAACTTGGTTGGTTTCCTGTTACTTGCTATATCTTGGTTGCCTATTATTCACCTGCAAACTTGTTATATCTTGGCTTACTTGTGTTGTTGTCTTGGTTTCCCTGGTATGATGTGTTGGTTGCTTGGTAAGCTGGGTTGGGTTACTTGGAATGTTGTTTTGGTTGCCCTGGGAAGGTGTCTTGGTTGCCCCCATAAGGTGTCTTGGTTGCCTCGGTTGCTGGTTTAGTTTCCCTGGGTTGCTGTCTTGGTTGCTGTCTTGTTTTCCCTATGTTGCTGGCTTTGTTTCCTGGGTTGGTTTAGCTGACTTGCTGTCTTGGTTTCATGTTATTCACCATGCTGTCGTGGTTTTGTTTTTGAATCATTTGCTACCTAGGTTGGTTTCCTATTACTTGATGTATATCTTTAAATGCTGGGTTGGTTTTAAAAGCATTGAAAGTTGAGTAGCGATGATGAGTGCCATTATAAACTGATTGTGAAGTCATTTGAGGAAAAAATTATTACAACTAGGTGGCATTTGTATTATCATCTAATCAAATAGATACTATGTATAAATCTAAAATACAAAATGCCGCCTTAAATGGCAATACCACAACTATAAAAAATTGTAATGTGACTCACATTTCATTATTTGATGAATTATTTGGAGAGTTAATCTAGCTGATGACTCAATCTTTCAACTAATTCAAGGATTTATAATTAAATCAATTTAACTATTTATATTTTTTGTAGTTAGCGTAAATCTCCATGAGGGCAGGCAAATGACTTTCGGTCTCCAGAGTTTGAAGTTCTTCAAATAATAGTCAAATTTATATTTATAAATTGTAATTTCAAACTTTTTTATTTGTAATTTGTGAAATTATATGTTTGTAATTTGTTATATGTGGTATTTAATTTATTTGTTCATTTAATATTTATGAATTATGATGTATAATTTGATTATTTGTAATGGTTAATAATTTATAAGTTGCTTAACTATGTTTAATTTATGATTTGATGAATTGTTGTCTTGGTTTGCATTGTTTGCTATCTTGGTGGGTTGGTTTACCTGTGTTGTTGTCTTGGTTACATGTTATTCACATGCACATCCTACTTTCGTTTTTTAATCCTTTGCTCCTAGGTAACTAGGTTGGTTTCCTATTACTTATTGTATCTTGGTTGCCTATTATTCACTTGCAAACGGGTCGGCGGGCCAATCCGAGTTGACCCGAACCCAGCTCGGGTCCTGAATAGTGACCCATTTTTCTAAATGGTTCAGGTTCGGGTTGACCCGTTTAGGTTCGGATCAAGTCGGGCGCGACCCATGACCCGGTTTTAACATTCCTACCTATGAGCAAATGCAGGTATTTATTACACTTATAGTTTCTTTTTTAAAAAATATTTATGTAATTATTCTTATGCCTTCACTTAACTACATACAATGAAACCATCTCTTTAAGACATACGAGATGTTACGATGATTCTATGGTCAACCTGATGACTTTGAACTCTAACAAACTGTTGTTAACAGGATTGGAAAATTGAATAATGCTATGATAGCACAAATGTACTTAGAGGAAACACAATACCGTTCAAATTCTTAGGGAGCGGAAGTAGGTCTAGTTGACATAACCAATATAAAAATATATTTTGCATTATCTTTTCTGATTTTCGCTTCTTTACATTTAATTTGTTGCAATCTAGTTACTCGCTTAGCTTTTGTTGGATCATTGTTGATTATATATATATATATATATAATGCACCCTACCCCTTCTTTTGTGCATCAGATTTTTTGAAAGAAGTGACTTTCAAGACATTCATATTATATATTTCAACTGGATGTGAATAGTTATGAAACTTAATATAAGTATAATTAGTAAATACCTATCATTCAAATATTGAAGCTATGACAAAAATTGAGTTTCCAAATACCTAAATGGGGCAAATAGTCAAGTATTTTTCTTAGAGCGTGAAAAGATAAGGCACAATAGAAATATCTCGCCATGTTGTGAAGTCTAGGTATTTCGAGGAAGAAAATAACTAGCGATACCATTACATATGTATTACTGGAAGTAAAAAGATGATCCTGGGAGGAAGAAGATTTATGTTTAACAGAGAGCACAAAAAACAGAGATGGCTCAAAAGGAAAATGTTCCGCAATTTGGATGAAATTAGTCAAATGTTTATGATGACAGCTATATATTTAATGTAATTGAAAATTTTTGTTGCTAGATAGATTATATATATATATATATATAGGTATAAATATTTCAAATGATATAGATGTAAATTTCATGGAAGAAATCTACAATGCCATATTCTAAAGGTGGGCTTGGAATTGCCTCCTTACAAGCTCTAAGATCTGCATACAACTGTGATTCCATTCTTAGATATTACAACCAGGATTCTCTACTCTCTAGATGGCTTAAAATCAGATATTCTTCCCCTTGGAAGCCAAACCAGAGAATTGCCACTACGTTCTGGAAAAGCATTCAAAATACTGCTATTTTGTTTAAAAGCAATTTTAGATTTCATGTTTTGGCTAACAGCTCTATAGCAACCTTATGGGACCATTGGTGTCCTAATTGCTCCATTCTGGATTTCTTTCCAGATTTTCAGCTCAGGAATGGTACTGCTGATTCTATTACTTTAGGGAAATGGATGAATGGTAATACATGGTCTCTCCTGAATTCCCTTAACCATCATGATAAGGTTTTTTTCAATTCTATCCCTATTTCTAACGGTCCCTCAAATCACATTACGTGGGATAATAACGAAAATGCTTCTTTCAAAGATTTTTATAAAGAATTTTTCTGTATGGAGAATGAAGTTGAATGGGCTCCTTTGATATGGCACAAAAAACACTCTCTCAGACATTCTGTTTACACTTGGATGGCTCTTTCTAATGGTCTCAAGACTGCTGATGCTTTAAATGCGAGAAATATTAGTATTGGGGATTCTCTCTGCCCTTTTTGCCACAATCACCTTGAAAATACGGCCCATCTTTTCTTCGAATGTGATTTTACATTTCAAATTATTAGTAGGCTGATTCCTCAATTAAGCTGTTTTCTACTTAGGCCAAATATATTACAAGCTTTACATTTCATTGCTGAACTGGATTTGAACAAGAAAGTAAAAACTGGGATTCTGTTGATTTTCAATGTGGCTATATATTTTGTTTGGTGTGAACGTAACTCAAGGAAATTCAATGGTAATCATGCTTGTGCAGACACCTTAGCAAGAAAAATCAGTAAGGTGGTATATTTAAAAATTGATTGTTGGAAATGGGGAAAATTTTAAAAGAAAAGCTGAAGGTGTCATATTTCTAGCTTTTCTGGAGCTGGAGCTGGGGTATTACTATGGATGGCTATGTTTTTGGTTGGTTCGTTTTTTTGAAGTTGACGATCGACTTTGGTATTTTATTTCCTTCTTGAGAAGTATCAGAACTGGTGCTGGTTGGAACCGATTTTCTGGCAGACAAAATCTTTTTTGTATGAAATCGCTGATGGTGGCTTCTGCTGTTGTCCACTTTCTTTTTTTTGGGGCTTCTTCTTCTTGGCTGGACGAGTATGTTTTTTTGGGCAGGCTTAATTTTGGGCTGTGGACGATGATGAAACCTGTCGCTCCTTTGGACGGTCTACGGGCAACCAAGGAGCATGATCTCTTTCATGATTAGGTAATTTGGTCTGAGTCCCAGCCAGACAGTATTTCCTGTCTGTTTTTTTGGGTTCTTCTTTTTGTTTAATCATAGCTGTTTTTCTTTTTTTAAGATCTGTCATTGCCGTTTGCCATGTTTTTCTCTGGCAATGCAATTTTGTCTTTCTTTTTACATTGTAATCTTCTGTTTTTATTTTTAATAGAAAGGGCCAAGCCCATAAATTTCCCAAAAAAAAAAAAAAAATATAGATGTAAATTCCAAAAATATTAAAGTATTTTAAAGTTAGTCGTGGGAGATGCGGCATGTAGTCCAGCAAGTAACCCATGCGCCGAAGTGGATTAATAAAAAATAACAGTAAAAACGGTGGTTTCACGCATCAATTGGTGCTTGACTGCTGATCGCTTTCTATCTGCAAAACGACGCTCTCAAGATAGATAGGTAAGATAGCGAACAATAATGCTTCGAATCGACATATCGAAGAAACAGGCCAGACGGAGCTCATAGATCCTTCGGCATCCGAATTAAGAAAGGTAGATGAATCCGCCCTCCTCCTCCTTCCTCGTTTTCCTCTATCTATCACTTCTCTTTTTCTCTCCAAATACAATCACGGGGACCTCCCACGCCACCGGAGAAGTCGGCGTCCTATCTTCGAGCTCGCGGTGGATCGTAGACCAGAACGGGCATCGTGTCAAGCTGGCATGCGCGAACTGGGCGGCTCACTTGGAGCCAGTGATGGCGGAGGGGCTCGATAAACATCCGGTGGACGACATCGCCGGTGCCGTTAGGTCAATGGGGTTTAATTGCGTGCGGCTTTCTTGGCCTGTCTACCTCGCTACCAAGGCTTCCATTGCTTCGCTCACTGTCAACGAATCCCTCCGCCGCCTCGGCCTCGGCGACTCGGCTGATGGCGTCGCCGTAAAGAATCCCGAGATCTTGAACCGAACGCTCATGGAGGCGTTCAAGGTGAGCACTAATTTCACTTACATGGGTTGATTCCCGCATGGAAACTTCAAGTTTCTTACCTTTTATTTTTAACCAACTTGCGAGGTAATGGTTCGTGTTATATTGTTGGATTATTCCCCCACTTGGTCTAGGAATTTTGTCATTGTGCGAACTAATTTTATAAGAGATGAGATGTTATTGCCTTATTGGATTAAAAGGAGTTTTAAGATTGGATTTTTCGTAGAGCATTGGATAAATCTAACAATCAAAATCATTTGTTGTTTTTGTCAACTTTTATGGGATTATTTATATATGAATTATGGAGGTTCTAACTGGAATCATTTGACCCAATCCAAATTAAGTTATCGAATTTTATAATTAAAACGTTTGATTGGGTTGAATCCGTTTAAGTCACTGATCAAGCTGAATTTTAAACCCATGGAAAGACCCTTTTTAAATTTAAGCCTTAACAAACTATTTTAGGAATTCAAAAAATTTTGGAACGAATTTAATCAAATGTGCATTCTAATAATAGAATTGATGGAAAAAGGTAAAATTTTTAGTGTCACTAATTTAATGGATTCTATTAATCAATGATGTTAAAATTTTATGGGATGCTCGGCCCTCGCATATCTATCAACTGCCAATAACTTGACTAATGATGGTGCCTAAGGAGCAACAAGAATTGCAGATACCAGCATAGGCCCTTTGAAAACATTTTATCATATATAGGTGAGTAAAAAAATTGGGTAAGAGATTGAGGGCTATAAAGTCATCAATGGAGACGAGAGCATAAATGCTTGGAGCTTCGGTGTTGGGCAGCCCATGACCTTGAGCGGCTGAAAAAAAATCGAGGAATAATAGTTCATTATGTTTTATAATTGGTTGTCAAATAGTTTATTTTATATTTCCTTAACAATGTGATGAACCAAAGCGTATAACAATGTAAAGCGCATAAAATTTTTCAAGATTTCCAACAAATCTTTAATCTAATCAACAGGATGTGGTATCTACTCTCGAAGGCCACAACATCATGGTAATATTGGACAATCAAATAAGTAGTCCTGGTTGGTGCTGTAGCAAATTTGATGGTAATGGCTTCTTTGGAGACGAATACTTTGATACCGATGAATGGATTGAAAGCCTGAAAATAATGGCAGCAACCTTCAACTATTCAAGCAATGTTATCGGCATGAGCCTCCGGAATGAACTTAGAGGACCAAGACAAAATGTCGCTGATTGGTACAGGTATTTATGCCAACTATATCTAAGACAAGCCAAACAAGTAAAATTTTTACTCTTCTAAATACTTTTGTAATGTTATTTGACTAAGATACATGCAAATGGGAGCAGAAGCAGTGCACTCTATGAATCCCACTGCTCTAGTGATTCTTTCGGGTTTAGATTTTGATAAAACCCTCACCTTTCTGTACGACAAGCAAGTGGAGTTGACATTCAAAGGGAAGCTTGTTTTCGAATTGCATTGGTATGGTTTCTCAGATGGTGGAGACTGGGAGAATGGAAACATCAATGTAGTTTGTGGAAATGTATCAAAGAATATGTTGGCCAGAGGAGGTTTTCTACTAGAGCAGGGCTGGCCCTTATTTCTGTCTGAGTTTGGAGTAGACATAATGGGTAATAATCCCGGCGATAATCATTTCCTGAGCTGCTTCCTCAGTGTGGCAGCTGAACTTGACTTAGATTGGGCCATCTGGGCATTACAAGGAAGCTATTATATTAGAGAAGGCCAGCCAAATTTTGATGAGACCTATGGTGTGTTTAGTTGGGACTGGAGTAAACCAAGAAACACAAACTTCTTACAGAGAATTTCAGCAATACAATCTCCTTTCCAAGGCATGCGATTTTTTTTTTCTATTCTTTGCTTCTTATTTTGCTTAATTTGTTTTCTTGAAATAGATAGTAACATTGATTTTTGATTCAGGACCGGGCCTTTCCAATAGATCACTATACAATGTCATATTCCATCCATTGACAGGGCTCTGTGTTCTTCAGAACAAAATGAATAGGAAACCTGTTCTTGGTTCATGTGCTGAGTATGAGGCCTGGAAGTATACATCAGGGCATAACCTAGTGCTGAAGGAATCAGGACTCTGCTTGATTGCTGAGGCTGAGGACAATGAGGTAAAGTTTGGAACCAACTGTGAAAGTTTCAGTTCAAAGTGGGAGCTTATAACGGATTCACAAATGCTACTATCAACTAAAATTAACAGCAATGGTAGCATGGTATGCCTGGATATCAACCCCGATAACAACCTTATCACTTCCTCATGCAAGTGCCTTGTTGAGGAAGGGCCATGTAGTGGTGAAAGCCAGTGGTTTAAAATAGTCTATAGTAACAGAGAAGAAAGTTCATCTTTTTCAAAATTGCTTTCGGTTTAAGGGAACTTTCATTCTTGTTAAGTTGTAAATTGTATTATCATTGAGCGCTTCCTTGATTTATAAAATTCACAGTTGCCTCAACAATATGAAAATGCATTTTCATACTTGTAAGATTTTTCGTTGTCTTAATTATTGTGTGCTTCCTTTACTGTATAATTTGGTGCTGCCCCAACATTTGTTTTTTTTTTCTTTCTTGTTGGCCCCATTTTTTATTGAGGTCATTTTCCCTATATCAATATCAATCTGCATACATCAATCATTGAACCATACTTCAAACTCTAAATCAAACTATGTACTATGCATTGGCATAATATCTTGATCATTGACATATAAAACCATCACTTGACAATCACCCCTTAGTGTCATTTGATCATTTGATCTAACACTTGACAATCACCAAATAACTGTAAGTGATATGATCATTGCAAAGCTAAAATTCCATCAATTATTAATATCCATCGATAAATTCAGAACCTAAATCTAAATAAGTATTAAATTCATCAGTTGACAGTCCCCAGTGAGAGTTAGCTGATAATGTGTTCAATCACTAATGATCATTGATAATTGTTAATGATTTGAGTATTTTAAACTCTAAATCCTCTTTAATCATTGATTAAATCAAACCTAAATCCAATCCAGAGACTAAACTCATGGACAATTAAAAACTCCAAAATCCAATGTTAGAACTAAACTCAAATCCTTTGATCCATAACCTATTTTTTGAGTAATTTTCATCACCCTGAAACCTGACCAGATGACATTGGATTCATGATCTATCACTTGCATATTGATTAAGCTTGTCCCTAGGGTCAACCACATTAGTTGAAGGCATTTCAAGATCCCTGACCCCTAAAACTCAAAATATTTTCATAGACTATAAAACCTTCATATAACATGACACATAACATGACATATTATGTTTTTTGACCATGGAGGCCTCTCCATACTCATTTATGATGATCATCATCACTAGCATGATGTATTAAACTAGCATTAAACCTTGGTTGACCGTAGTTAACCAAGGTGACCATAAAACCATAAAATCCTAAATCAGTAAAATTGAACTTTCTTTAAACCTCAATATGGATCAGTCAAACCAAGGTATGCAACCTCCTCCATCATATTCAAAGTATGATTCAGAGTGTATTTAACAAAATCTCAAGCCCTGATCAACTCTGGTTGACCCAGTTAACCTAGGTTAACCCGATTGCCCTTCAACC
This sequence comes from Dendrobium huoshanense, assembly GCA_016618105.1. Taxonomy (NCBI): domain Eukaryota; kingdom Viridiplantae; phylum Streptophyta; class Magnoliopsida; order Asparagales; family Orchidaceae; genus Dendrobium; species Dendrobium huoshanense. The sequence goes on along the minus strand of CM028351.1, from coordinate 23,686,088 downwards.
CCTTTAAACCACATTACATGCTTGAAGACCCCACCAAAACTTGGGACCTCCAATAAATCTTAAACATCATTTTGAATGTATTGAACCAAGATCCAATCGTTGGCCAAACTTGGTTGACCAAGTCAACCTAGGTTAACTAAAGGGCCTTTTTTGCCTTTTAACATGCATTTTGAAGTAAATGACCTTCCCATTACATAAGACCATCTTTAAAAAATTCTAAATATCATTTAGAATACATTGAACCGAGTTCCAACCCTTAGTCAATCCGGATTGACCAAGTCAACCTAGGTTATCTAAAGGGTCCTTTTAGCCCTTAAACATACATTTTGAACTAAATGTCCCCACCAAACCATGGGACCACTTCCAATGTGTCCAAAATATTATTTTAAATATGTTGTACCCATCATTGACCCCTGGTCAAACTTGGTTGACCAAAACATACCTTATTCACTTTAAAAACTTAATACTCATTATTTTGACCTCACCATTGAACCAAACTCTAAGAAACAACTCATTGGATCGCCATGAGTTATCAAAAAATATTGTACTATTTGGCCCACCTGTTTAGCTATTTCTGTTGAACCAAGTGGACCAAAAGGAGGATTTTGTGTGCCAAAACCCAACACTTGTAAAATTTAATTCCCTAAGTCTATAGCAGGTGTATATTGACACAATACATATTACCTAAGAGTTCCAACTCATGGTTTGACCTCGGTCAACAATTTCGGTTGAACCAAGCCACCAAAACCAACTTTATTGGGCCCAATCTTTATCTAGCCCAAATTGAACTCAACATTAGCTTGCAATGACTCTAAAACATTCCTCCTACATCACATGCCAAGTTCATGCAACCTCATATGCTAATGTGACAATATTCTCTAAAACTACCTCTCTATAATCATTAGTTCAACTAAAACTTCCTCAATAATAACCTATGAGCTTTCAAATTCTCTAGAACCTTCCTTTAGATCTTATTGGTATGTCTTTAACTGACATGGTTGTTGGCCTCGGCTTAGGTGGAAAGATCCAAGCCCTCTATTGCATTATCTCTCTCCTATAAATGCCCCCTCTTCTCTTGGGAAAATTATTGATCAAATCATTTCCCCATCTCCATAGTAAGTTCCTTAGCTCTCCCATAGCCTCCCTTTGCATTGCATAGTTCAAAAAGACTCCAAAGTGTCAAGAGCCGAGAAAAGAAGAGAGAAAGGATAATTTCAGACCAACTTCTGATCAACTGGAATTTAGCTCCTAAACTCTCCTTGGAATTTGGAGAGGATCCTTTAAGCAATCAATAGAGTTCAAGATCTTGCAAATTCACCCATTGGTTTGTAAGATATCTATATTTGAAGTTTAAATTTTAAATTGAAAATACCCAAAGATTCCAATGCATGGACCTCCTAACTCCAAGCATTGAAAGCTTAGGGTATCTTGAACCTCAATTTCAAATATTGTCAAATTTGAATGGTTAGATTAAAAGTTATGAGCATTCAAAGTTTAATTCATTTTGAACTAGATGGAGTGATCGAACGACCTAGATCAAATAAACTACGCGCTAGTGCCCTGAGATTTAAATGTGCATATGTTGAAACCACGCGTGCGCCTTTGTGGCTGCATCTACATTGTCTATGCATTGATCCAATTGTTAGATCAAACGGTTGAAGTGGTTAATTTATGCATCGATCGTTGATGCGTCTCCTGTTAATGATTACCACACAGTACGATAAAAATTGCCACGCTAATCGTTGACAGTGAGCTTTATTTAAAAAATAATTAATGAGCTTTATTTTGGAGGGTCAATTCTTGAGCATGTTATTCACATCTTGTAATTTTCTTGACTCATAGTGAGCTCTGAAATTTTGTGATTTGAATTTTCGAAGTCATGTGCTAATTGTGGACCCACAACTTTAAAAATTTATAACTTTTAGAATACTTAAAATTTTCTTGTAAATTTTTTGTGGAATGTTTTTATTCATGCAAGGGCTAGTTAGCCACTAATTTTATCCAAATCCAATTAGTATGACTCCTGTTACAAATTATCAAAGCTATAATTGTATTTATCCTTGATGACTTATTTTAAAATTTAGGGGTATTTTTATGAGCCCAACATTAGTGAGTTTAAAATACATTTATTCATTTATATATGTTTCAAAATTTACTTTCTTTGAAGGTCATTTAGTCTGTCATTTAGTGAACCCAAGATTCATCAACAGAATTTACTCACGATCTTTCAAAATTTGTAATAAATTTAAAATAAATGAAAAAATTACATTTAGTATATCAAAATTCTTATAATTAAAAGCTTAATAGAGGGAAAAAAAGCCACTTAAAATGCACTCAAAATAAAAATTAATTTAATAGTAAAAATATACAATTTGATTATAATAAATAATTAAAAAATATATATAAAAACACATAATAAATTTTAAACACTTGAAATCATCCCTAGGAATAATTTTTGACATTTGGGAAAAATTTCAAGAGATTTGGAGGTCATTTGATTTAAAAAAGAAAAGAAAAGTACATTGTTTAAATAATTAAATAAATCCATTAAATGACCAAACTTTACAAAATCACAACTAATTATAGAAAACTTCAAATCCAACAAATTCAATGGCATTGGACTAATCTCTTGGTCTAATATTTTAAAAATTTATAAAAATTCTAGAACTCACTACTAATCAAAAAGTTAATTATTTGAACAAATTTAATTCATATAGATAAATAATAAACTTGAAAACTTCATAACTAATTTTAAGTAAAATTCAAATATAGTAAAATCAAAGGCATTAAACTCATAATTAAATCTAATTTTTATAAAAAAAATATTAAAATTTCAGAAACACTTTTATCAAAAAGTCAAGAAATAAACTCCACATTAAATACATTAAAATATTTAATAAAAAATGAAAAATCAATAAATCACCAAACATTCAGTAAATCATTAACATAATGAATAAAGTAAGATAACAACATTAAAATAAATAACCAAATTTTTATTAATGAAGCTTTCACTACAGTAAAATCAGCCATTACTGGTGGAACTTGTTGAATTTTTTATGGTAATGAGGTTTGTTGGGGATTTTGTTTCACAGGTATAAACCTCGCAGGAAACTAAAATTGATGGTTTATTTTTTGAGATCTTAACCTCCAATAATTATATATATATATAATTTGAAAAATGAAGCTGCCCGGCTACCTACCCGTGTTTCCTTCTCGTGCTATCTACCTACCTGGCTACCTTTGGTGTTGCCCAGTGCCTTCTCACTTAGCCCACTGCCTGCTCGCCCGCCTGGCTACCTCCCACGCTGCCTGACGACATGGTTGCCCACCCGAATTGCACGCAGTCTCCTATCCTCTTGCCCGCTCACCGTGGGATTCAAACTAAGTCCAAAAAAAAAAAAAAAATCAAAGACTCAATTAGATTGCTAGAGGGAAAATGTGTTAAAATTTTTACTCTTTTTTATTTAAAATATAATTATTAAGATCCACTAAAGCATTTACTGGAATAAAAATCAACTGAAGCTACTGAAAAGCTGTCAAAAAACCTACCACAAATTTAATAAAAAAATTCATCGTAATCCATCAAAATTCCATCAAAAATTCATCGAAAAATAGTTCACTGGAAAGCTGCCGAAAAAATATGTTGGTTTAATTTCTATACTCTGGATATCATAAATTTTTTTATATTGGTGTGCAAGAGAGAAGATTGAAATTATGAGCCACGGAATTTAATTTTAATTTCAATTTTTGTATATATATATAATTGCTCACACATCACTTTTTCATATGTACATTTTTATAATTGCTTTCCTTTTTATTGTTACAAAGTAGAATGTACATAGAAAATAATATGAAGGAATATGTAAAAGTAATATTATAATGTTTTAGTTCTTTGTATAGATAGATTGAGTTGTGCAATGTCAATACTTATAAAAGATTAAAAATGATTGTTTATATACATATATAGGTTTAAAAAAAATGATTCTTCTTCCTTTGAAGATAATTATATCCTGGAATACTATTGAAGATTAATTTTTCAGAAGATTGAAGACAAAAAATAAATGATCTTATTAAAATCATTTATATATTGGAGTAGAAAACCAAGCTTGTTATTGAGGGATCTTGGCCACTTCTTCTTTACAGTAGACCCTGGGTTATACAAGGAAATTATAGATGAATAAAATATTTTTTTTTTCTATATTGTTATTTATACATCATTTCATCGAGCAATCATATGCATTCTTGTGTTGAATGATTATACTTAGGATTGTTAGCTTGCAACACACTTTAGGTAATTGTAAGCCCAAATAATATACTACTCCTAAGTCTCTTCATATTCATATTATATTCTATTCTTTCAAAATTTAAATCTAAATCCATATTCTATTCTATTCTATACTTTTAAAATTTTTTGCTCATCAATTTCCTTAAATCTATATGCATTTGAAAAGTTTTATTTTCACTTTAGTTAAGAGTATTCTCTTAGAAGATGTAAATAACTATAAGATTTTACCCATTTATACTCTTAAATTTGTTTGTGCAATTATATATTTATTTAAATCTTAAGAATGTCATCTATGCTTACGCAAGTAAGTATATTGTTACAAACATGTTTTTAGATTATGATTTTGATGATAGCAAACAAATCTTGTTTCACTACGATTGCTATTTTCTACTAACTTTTCATGACTCAAAGATCGAATTGAAATTGGAATCAGCTCAAGATGGGGTAGATTAGGGTTGAGTCAGTCTGTAATTTTATTTTTCCCCTCTTGAGTCAATTGTAATCTTTGGTGTGACTAATGCAAAGTAACCCTACACACACACACACTTGAGAGACTTAAAATTTATGTTTTTACTCAAATCGGCCAGGACGATATTTACATCATCCTAGACGATCGGGCTTAAAATAGAAGATCTAATTAAGGGTTCTTAATTAAGGCAGCCGTCATTAGCCAATTGTCCTGGATGATACTTGTATTGGCCTGGACGATATGCTCAAAATAGAAAGAAATTGCCGCCATAAACAATTAAGGTATTCTGTATTTTTGGCAATCAGTCAGGACGATCTTGGATCGGCCTAGACGATTTTCACAATTATGACTTAATTAATCAGACAAATCAAGGAAGTAATTAAGGATGTCTGATACGATTACATCATCCTGGATGATCGCAGGATCGGCCAGGATGATCTATTCAAAAACCTTAGTTACTCCTAGACGATAAATATCGGCCAGCACAAATTCAGGACGATGTGCTGGACGATCTAGATCGGATAGCTTGAATTTAGGGAGATGCTCTGGATGATTTTCCTCTAATTTGAACTGATCGGCCGGGATGATCGTGAGATCGTCCTTGATGATCAAGCCAATTTTTAATCATCCAGTTTGCATTCAGGGTAATGCTCTGGCCGATCTCATGGGATTTGTACTGATCGGCCAGGATGATGTACATATCGTCTTGGACGATAAAGTCGGTAACTTGCAATTAATGAGCGCCTTTGAAGCTCTTCTATTTAAGATTTCTTGTTCAACTTTTTTGAACATCCTTGGCTGCTATCTTGACCTGAGAAAACCTAAAGGAGAGAGAGAGAGAGGGAGAGAGAGAGAGAGGATCTTGTGAGGGGGAACTTGTGAGGGTATTCACAAGGGTTGCTCTAAGCATTATTCTACTTCTTCTTCCCTAGAGTCTCTTGTCCTTGGAAGGGTTGGGAGAGGTAAGTTCCAGCAAGCGATCGAGGTTCCCTGCCTACTTCAGAAGGAAGCAAAAAGAGGAAGGTTCTCTGCCTTGCCGGGTGTGGCAAAAAGAGGTGTTTGTAAGGGCTTCTCCGCCTAGCTATGGGGGATAAAGGAGAGTCACGATTGTAGTGCAATACTCGGACGGCGCCTCCGGGGAGTGGACGTAGGTCGAGTTGACCGAACCACTATAAACCCTTATGTTCTTATTTTTTTTACTGCTTCCATATTTATTTTCTTCCGCACTTATTTTTGTGGTGATTTGGTTTGCATTTGTGCTTTGCTTAATGAAATTTTTAAAATACCAATTCACCCCCCCTCTTGGTTAGCCTTGGACCAGTTCTATAGGGCTTAACATCCCTAATGAACTTTCAAGTTGTATCAGAGCAGGATTCATAAAAACTAAGTTTAAAAACTTTTTGAATTTTGATCCATGACTAACTTTGAGAATCGTAAAACACTGGAAGGGTATTCTATTACCCGACCACCTTTGTTTGATAATATCCCATTTGATTTTTGGAAAACTCGAATGTCTACGTTTTTACAATCTACTGATTATTGCATGTGGATGCTTATTATGGATGGTTACACACCTCCAACTGGTAAACTTAACGACATTAATGTTCCACTTCATTTTACTGAATGGACTTTAGGTGATAGGGATTTAACTCAATTGAATGCAAAATGTCTTAATTGTTTTTTTGTGCTTAAATATCAGAAGACTACATGCGTGCTTTCACTTGCAAAAATGGTAAAGAAATTTGGGATAAATTGTGTATCACTTATGAAGGCACTAATGAAGTTAAACAATCCTGTTTGAAAATTCTCTTACATTACTACGAACTTTTTTGTACGAAATCTCATGAATCAATTTCTGAAATGTATACGTGATTTACTCAGATTGTTACTTCCTTGCATGCCTTAGGAAGAGAGCTTTCAAATTTTGAAAAAGTAAACAAGATTTTATTATGCTTGCCTTCCTCTTTTGATGCAAAAATTACTGCTAAAACTGAATCTAAGGATTTGAACACGTATTCGATTGACAACTTACTTGGCTCACTCATTGCTTACGAGCAAGGGATGAATCAAATAAATCTTGATGCAGGTGAGAAAAAGAAAGAGAAAACGGTGGCACTGAAGGCACACAAATCTGACTCCGATTCTTCCGGGTCTGAGAGAGATGAAGTTGCCTTTATCTCAAGGCAATTCAGAAACTTTCTAAGGAAGAAGAAAAAGCATCATTGGAGAAAAAGTAAGGATAATAAATAATCTAAAGGATCTTTTGATGTTGTTTGTTATGAGTGCAGGAAGCCTGGACATGTGAAAGTCGATTGTCCTACACTTCAAGATCACTCAAGCAAAGAAAAGGAAAAGGGTGAGGAGAAATCCAAGTTCATGAAGGACAAGAAAAAAGATCAAAAAGCATTATGGGAAGAATCTGCATCAGATTCCTCTGAAACTGAACCCGAGGAAGAGACAACAAACCTGTGCTTAATGGGGAAGATCATCTTGAGCAAAGCAATGATGAAGAGGTATGTAAACCAACTTATGATCAATTGTTTGAAATTTGTGTGAAAATTCATGCATTATACAAAAAACTCAAAAAGAATCATACTAGTTTAAAGTTAGAACTTTTGAATTTAGAAAAAGAATATGAAACTATTCTCAAAGATCATTCTACGATTGATTCAAATCACATGGCTCTACTTGATGAATTTGATGATTAAAAAAAAAGCATTTAGAATTAATTGATGAGCATGATGCATTAAAAGTCTCACACACCTCACTTAAATCTGATTTTAAGAAATCTAAAGAGATAGAAAAAGATTTGAGGGTTGATAATGATGTCTTAAAAAAAATTAACTTAAGGCTTAAAAATGACTTGGACTTACTTAAAGGGAATTGGAAGACTCCCACTTTGAATCCAAAGCCAAAACCTAGGAAGAGGCATTATAACCCAAGTCACTTAAGAAATCATTTTCCTGGAGTTAGATGTTTTTCATGTGGCATGCTAGGACACATCTCACACACTTCCACTGTTCACCGTAGTACACATTGGGTGTGGAGACCAAAATTACAAAATTCATAGCATAACACACATGCATTACACTATACTTTTTATGAGAAGGGATCCAAACCTATTTGGGTTCCTAAGTCTGACAACTGTTGATTCTTGCAGGATTGCTCTCACAAAAGACCTCGTGAGAGCATAGGATACTTGGACAAATGAAGGCTCGCAACTCATAATTGCTTAAATTTGCTGCTTAAACAAATTCTTGAATTGCATTTTAATTATTGCTATTTTTGTTTTTGTTTTTTATTTGTTGTGCAAGTCGTTGTTACTTTTGTTTTCTTTATGATGATTTTTTCTTGTTCTTAAACTTTGGAGATTTATGGCCAATGATTAGCAATTCTAAATCGGTTAAAGGGAGAAAACACCGTTGATAGTTTCCCTCCCTCTAACCTCTTTTGGTGATATAATTTTCTTTTCTAAAACAAAAAGTCTATCTCATTTTAACAATTGGTTTTTGAAATTAAGATCTTTTTTCTTCTTGTTACAATAGTCTATCTTATATATATGATCCAAAGTTCTTATATATCATTCAAGTTAATTGAAATCTTGCCGTTGCACTTATCATATGATTTTGATTTTCATTTTGTGGCTTGTTCTTCTCTATGTTAGAAAGAGAGCCCCTCTTCTCTAATATCTAGAAGATATAATCACAACTAAGAACTTTTTTAAAGGGTTTGTTAAAGAGTTTTTAGCTTGCAAAAATTAAAAGGGAAGAGGCCAATGACGCCAAATTGAAAAGAAAATTATATACACAAAAGTATATCAAAAATAAAAAGATGCTCAAAGAGCCAATCAAAGTGACAAGAGGCATAAAATGAGCCTTCTAAATGCAAGCTATCCTCTCTTTTCAAAACTTTTAAAACTTAGAAGGACTCATGGGATATTTAATATTTTTAAAGGCTTAATTTCAAATTCCATGAAAGAGACAAATTACTTTGGTATACGAATTTATAAGATGTCTAGTTTGTAACCAAGTTTTGAACGGATCTTTTTTTTTTATCCAATTTATTCTGAGTTAGACCTCTTGTTTTCAAAAGACAATTCTTATCCAGGAAGAAGTCCGAGGTAGGGTAAACACGATCGAATTTTCTACCATTTTCAGATTAGGACATTGTTAACTCATTGATCTTTCAAATCTTCAAAATTTAAATTATTTGGAAAATTTGTCATATGCTTGCTTTGCTAAAAAAAATTAATAATAGAAAAATTAAAAACCAAAAACTTTGTTTCTTTTTTGTGTTTTTCTTTTGTTTTGTTTTGTTTTCATTTTCGTTTAAGTTTTTTTTTTTATCATCTAAATGTTTCCTTATTTTTTAAATTCTTGTCACATCATCCTGGCAGATGCTTATATCATCCAGATAGGATAAATTTTCTTCAAAATTCCATCTGCTAAATCTTTTCTGAGCTTTCTATGACTCATCATCCCGGACGATCCTGTATCATCCTGGACGATGTGATCAAACTCAATTATAATCTCTTTTATCGTCTTGGCCGATACAATTTTCATCCTAGCCGATACACTTATGGTCATCATCCTGGCCGATACACTAGATCGTCCTGGACGATCCACGTGTCAGCACGTTTAAATCCTTAAAATCGGTTCCATTATTGGACAATCGTCCTGGCTGATCCACTGTTCGTCCTAGATGATACACGTGGCACAGATTTAAAATGTTTTAACTTCGGTCGGTATGATCAATTATTGTGCATTGTCCTGGACGATACACCTAATTGGCCTAGGCAATCTACTTTTTCATTGGTCGTCCGGCTTGACTCCTCAGGATGATCGCCTATGTCTAATTGTCCTGGCCAATATTTGATCGGCCTGGCCGATCAGACCACCTTTTTGACCAATCAGCTTGTACGCAATAAATTAACCAAATCGTCCTGGATGATTCTGTGATCGTCCTGGACGATATGTCCATTTCTTTAAATTCAGGCTATTCCAGCCATTATTTTCACCTCAACCTTCTTCTTCTCTTGTGTTTTCTTATTGATTTCTTACGATGGCCGGTGGGAAGCGAGTCTGACAAGCTTCTGGAAGTTCTTCGAGGGCCACTATGGACCCTCATTTCAGGGAAGTGGAGGATCAAGTAGCTTACCGTCGCTACAAAGAATGTGGCATCACTCTTTCCAAAGCAATCAATCCTGCCCACCTTTCATATCCGGTAATGGATCTCTTTGCTCACACTTCTCTCTATTTCATTCTTACCCTCGATGTCCCTTTTTCTTCAAAACTTATGTTAGAATTTTATGCAAATCTTCACATAAATCCTACTTTCACAGCCCTGACCTCCTATGTGAATTGATGCCCGGTCAAGATCACATATCAGGACTGTGCTGAACTTTTACATCTATCCACCATCGGGGATAAGATGCAAATAATCATTTCAGATCTTGATTTTGACTCGTCCACGACAAACCATTTTCTTCTCCAAGACAACACACCCTTTCATGTTGGAGAGACTAGCTCTTTAATCAAAGAAGCTAGGACAATTCAGCATATCCTTCACACCTCCATTATTCCAAAAGCCAGGGGTCGAATCCACATCACTCCTCTTCTTTCTCTGACTACCTTTTTCATCATGGCCTAGAGAGAATTTAATGCTATTGATCTAATCTTTTGATACATTGATCATTTAACAACTATTCGCGATCCAGGCCATAGAAGGAAACCCAACCTTGCTTTAGGACATCTCATAGCCTAAATTCTTGAAACCAAATACAATCTTCAATCTCCTGCTTGTCACGACCTTCAGCCTCCTTGCTACTCATACAACTCTTTCAATATCCTTCACAGTACTCGTCTCCACCCAGGGGATGGGAAACCTCAAGGGGCCGAGGAGGAGGAGGCTCTCGCTCCTGTTTCTGATCCTACTCTTCTTCGACAACACTCACAGTTTGACCAGTTAGTGGAGAGATTTGATCGTTGGGAGACCCGTTTCGATGCTTACGTTGCCGCACAGGAGCAGCAACATTCTGAGGACATGGCTCGCTACGAGCAGCACCGCTTAGAGGACTTAGCCCGTTTTGACATCTACATTACACACCAGTAGTAGCAGCATGACTAGGACATAGCTTGGTTCAATGCTCAGTTTACTACGCTAGCTAGCTACTTTCAGCAGCCTCCACCAACTCCACCTCCATCTGATGATCAGGAACCCACATTTTTTTAGTTGTAGTTTCTATTTTTTGTGGATTGCTTCCTGTTTCTATGTTGTATTTTTTTTCTTCATTATTTTTTTCTTGTTGTTTCCTCCTCCTTTTTGAGATGTCAAAAGGGGGAGTAGTGTGTTTGTACTTGCTCTAGATTAGTATGTTTATACTTGCTCTTGATTAGTGTATTTGTACTTGCTCTTATTTAATTTGTTTGTACTTGTTCTGGTAAAAGCTTGTTTAGTTAGAATTAATTTTTGATATGTTTACCATCATCAAAAAGGGGGAGATTATTACAAACTTTTTTTTAGATTATGATTTTAATGATAGCAAACAAATCTTGTTTCACTACGATTGTTTTTTTCTACTGACTTTTCAAGACTCAAAGATCGAACGGAAATCAGAATCAGCTCAAGATGGGGTAGATTAGGGTTGAGTCAGTCTGTAATTTTATGTTTTCTCTCTTGAGTCAATTGTAATCTTTGGTGCGACTAATGCAAAGTAACCCTACGCACACACACTTGAGAGACTTAGAATTTCTATTTTTACTCAAATTGGCCAGGACGATATTTACATCGTCCTGGACGATCGGGCTCAAAAATAGAAAATCTAATCAGGGGTTCTTAATTAAGGCAGCTGTCATTAGCCAATCGTCCTGGATGATACTTGTATCGGTCTGGACGATATGCTCAAAATAGAAAGAAATTGCCACCATAAATCAATTAAGGTATTCTATATTTTTGGCAATCGGCCAGGGCGATCTTGGATCGGCCTGGACGATATTCACAATTATGCCTTAATTTATCAGACAAATTAAGAAAGTAATTAAGGATAATTGATGCGATCACATCATCCTGGATGATCGCAGGATCAGCCAGGATGATCTGTTCAAAAATCTTAGTTACTTCTAGATGAAAAATATCAGCCAGTACAAATTCAGGGCGATGTGCTGGACAATATGGATTGGACAGCTTGAATTCAGGGCGATGCTCTAGACGATTTTTCTCTGATTTGAATTGATCGGCCAGGACGATCATGATATCTTCCAGAAATGATCAAGCTAATTTTCAATCGTATAGTTTGCATTCAGTGAGATGCTCTGGCCGATCTCATGGGATTTGTACTGATCGGCCAGGATGATGTACATATCGTCCTGGATGATAAAGTCGGTAACTTGCAATTAATGAGCTCCTTTGAAGCTCTTCTATTTAAGACCTCTTGTTCAAATTTTTTGAACATCCTTGGCTGCTATCTTGACCTGAGAAAACCTAAAGGAGAGAGAGAGGGAGAGAGAGAAAGAGAGGATCTTGTGAGGCTTGTGAAGGGATTCACAAGGATTGCTCCAAGCATTGTTCCACTTATTCTTCCCTAGAGTCTCTTGTCCTTGGAAGGGTTGGGAGAGGTAAGTTCCAGCAAGCGATCGAGGTTCTCTGCCTTCTTTAGGAGGAAGCAAAAGGAGGAAGGTTCTCTGCCTTGCTGGGTGTGGCAAAAAGTGGTGTTTGTAAAGGCTTCTCCACCTAGCTGTGAAGGCTAAAGGAGAGTCACGATTGTAGTGCAATACTCGGAGGGTGCCTCCGGGGAGTGGAAGTAGGTCGAGTTGACCGAACCACGATAAACCCTTGTGTTCTTATTTTTTTACTACTTCCGCATTTATTTTCTTTCGCACTTATTTTTGTGGTGATTTAGTTTGCATTCGTGCTTTGCTTAAATTTTTTTTTTAAAATACTAATTCACCCCCCCCCCCCCCCCCCCCTCTTCATTACCTTGGGCCAGTTCTATAGGGCTTAACATCCCTAACAAACTTTCATATATCCCATGGTAACTTAGTTTCATCCTAAAAACTAAGCAGATTAGTCCAACTAGAATACTGATTTTGTCCTAAGTTCTGTAGGTGTTGTCCATTTATAGTCTTGAATTTGGATTTATATTTGTTAATTTATTTAAATTTTAAGCATTGCATTTATGAATACGCGAGTAAGTATATCTCATGGTTACTTGATTTCATCCTAAAAACTAAGAAAACTAGGCCAGCAGGAATATTGAATCGATCCTTAATCTAGTAGGGTTATGCCAATTTATAGTTTTACATTTTCATGTGCAATTATATATTTATTTAAACATCAAATATTGAGTTTTTACTTACGCAAGTAAGTATATCCCATGGTTACTTGGTTTTATCCTAAAAACCAAGAAGGTTAGTCCAACATAAATACTAAATCGATCCTAAGTCTTGTAAGGGTGTTGCCCGTATAGTACTACATTTGCATTTATATGTAAATTTAAATTTCAAGCTTTGATTCTATGCTTATGCAAGTATGTGTATGCCATAGTTACTTGGTTACACCCTAAAAACAAAGAAGAATATTCAAACCAAAATATTGATTTTATTAATCTTGCATTTGCATTTGCATTTATATGCTTATTTAATTTCAAACATTAAGTCGATACTTACACGAGTAATTATATCCTATAGTTACTTGATTTCATCCTAAAATCTAATTAAACTAGTCCAAACTAAATATTGATTTGGCCTTAGGTCTAGTATGGGTTCTACTTGATTATAGTCTTACATTTGTATTTTTATTTGTATGTTTATTTAAATTTTAAGCATTGAGTCTATGCTTATGTGAGTAAGCATATATTTGTATTACTTGGTTTCATCCTAAAAACTAAGCAGACTAGTCTAACCAGAATACTAATTTGGTCCTAAGCAGTTAGGGGAGTTGCCCATTAATATTGTTGCATTTTTTTATGTTTTATAGTCTTGCATTTTTACATATGTATAACTTACATGGGTATGTCAACTTTAGGATTTAGATATAAATTAGAATGTTGTGCCTCTCTCTTATATAAAGTTCGTTCACAAATGACATCATCTAAATTAAAATTAAATCTAATCCACGTCTCTTTTTATCATCTACATATAAGAGTCTTCGGATAAATGTCCATGTTCAATGCTCTTTTAAACTCTAAATTAACATCAAACTTCAATCTCTCTAAGTTAGTTATTTAAATTGAATTCATCTCAATCCATGTAAACAAAATCTAAATCTTAATTCCAAAGATTCCTTTAGTCTATGTTTCTATATGTTGCGTGCATATCTAATGTTAGTTAGAAATTAAAAGTTAAAAAAATTGATCTACTTCAGTTTAATCATGAAAGTTTGTGTAGGTTGTTAGACCTTATAGAACTATCCTAAGGCTAACTAAGAGGGGGGGAGGGGGGGGGGGGGGGGGGGGGGGGGGGTTGGTTATATAAAAAATCTTGGAAATCTTTTTTAGATCCTTTGTAAAAGTTAAATCACTAATCCTAAAACTTATAGTTGTTTATATAAATGATTACCACAATTAACTTTTCCAACCACAAAATTTAAATGTAGTAAACAAAAAATGCAGTAAAAACTAAAGGTAATAGAAGAACACCAAATTTTATAGTGGTTCAGTCCAACTAAACCTACATCCACTCCCTCGAGACTACTTATCCAGGTATTGCACTAAACACAAGTGACTCTCCTTTTTCCCCCATAGCAAGGAGGAGAAGCTCTTACAAAATCTCTTCCACCAACCTAGTGCGATAGAGAACCATCACCTTTTACACTCTCCAAGTGATGGTAGCGTACCGTCACATCTTTTTTCACCCTCCTGGTGAAGGCAGAGTACCTATACGTCCTTTTTCACCCTCTTAGTAATGGCATATAACCATCACATCACATCCTTTTTCACCCTCGTGGTGAAGGCAAAGAACCTTGATCTAGTCTTAAAAATCTTCTCTTAAGAGCCTTCAAAGAAGTTGGGTAGAAACTTAAAGATGACAAAGAGATCCTTACATTGGGCAACCTTGTGAATCACTCATAAATCCCCTTCACATGATCTCTCACTCTTCAATCACAAAATCTCTCCCAAACATACTTCTAAAAGGTCTCTCTCAAGAAAAATTTGAAGAAAAGGATAATATGACACTTTTTAGGACTTTTATAAAGAAATCACATGAAAAACATTCCAAAAACTAAAAATTTTAAGTGAACTGACTTACATTCATACTATACGATCATAAATCATATGGTACAATTAGTTCAAAAAATCAGGGTTTCGTTTGGTACAAACTAAAATGAACTTAGTTTCATACACTATAAGTCATCTATATGAATTTAGATAATACTATACAAACATTTAAAAAATTATATATTGGTATGTTACGATCTTGTACGAACCTAATTTCATATACTGTTAGTCATCTAAACGACCTGACATCGTACTATATGAATAATTCAAAAATAAATGTATTTATATGGCATGATCTGGCACGAAACAAATTTTATACAATATCAGTCATCTGTATGACCTAACATCGTATTGCATGAATAATTTAAAATGAGCAAGATCATTTAGTATGATCCGGTATGAAAGGAATTGTACTCTATTAGTCATATATACAACTTGACATCATATAGTACGAATAATTCAAAATGAATGAATTCATTTGGTATGATCATGTATAAAAGGAATTTTGTACTTTATTAATCGTCTGTACAAATTAGCATCGTACAATATGAATAGTTTAAAAATTTTTTGCCTTGATTTGATTAACTTTATTCTGGAGAAAAAAATTATCAAATTATACAGCACAATTAAATATTATATAATACAGTTAAATATACAAAAATTACAACTCTCCCCCTATGTGTGAGTGCACGGTTATACAATTATAATTACTCTTGCTCAGACTCAAGAAATAAAAAATAGAGATATATACTCTATTTCATGAAATCCTATTCTATCCTGTCTTGAAGTCTTTAACAGTCTAGGTAGTAAATGATTTTCTTAAAATGTTAGTGCATAAAAAAAATAAAAATATCTAATACATGCTTGGAGAAATAATTAAATCACCAAAACAATAATATTTTGCTATTATTAAAAATCAAAATCTTAATATTGATTCCTTAGTTGCAACAATCTCCTACTTTTTGGATGATGACAAAATATTTATTGTTTGAATTACAAATAAAAGTTTTTATCTCTGAAGCTCCCCCTTAATGAATAAAAATAAAAATCTTGGAGAAAAAGAATTTTGTCACTTCTTTTCCTTTATTTTGATTTTTATAAATTAACAAAACAATATACAAGGCAAACATACACTAAAATACAAACACCAAAAGATCTTTTTATTCCTTAGGGAAAAAGAATTTCATCCCTCCTCTTATAAACTAGAATTGAGATGTTGTCTCAATTATATATCTTTTAATTTTGAACTTTATTTGACAAAATTTTCACATCTTTTCAAGTTGGGCTCATTTTGTGTCTCTTTTTAAATTTTGGCACTCTTTGTGCATTTTCTGACATTTTGTTGTTTCCACAATTTAAATCACTAAATCTTAGCTTGTGTGCTTATCTTCTAAATAAAAGAAAATTTTCTCATGTAAAGAAGACTAAACCACAAAACAGAATCCAATAGATAACAAGAAAATAAACATTTTGAATAAGAAAATAAAAGGAAAGTAAGTCACTTTTTTGCAACAATAATAACTATAAGATAAACATCTATTCAAATATGAAGATGATCTCTTTAACTAAATCCAATTTTATTTTGATTTAAATTTGAGTAAAAAATATTTAAGGAAATAACATTATAATGCAAATAATTTAAAATTTTTATCTTTTAAATCAATATATTGGATTAGTCAATAATAAATCATAACCAATTAGAGATTGAACAAAAATTCAAGAACAATAAAATCCATTTTTTTTAATTTTTTTAAAAAATAAAGTAGCACATACTCAAATTCAAACATAAAGAAAATTGAATATAAAGAAAATACAACAATTTCAAAACAAAATATAAAACTTTAACATTAAAAAATACTACAATCAAACTAAAACATCTTAAAAATAAATACCACAATCAATCTAATAGCCCGGGGGATCTTGATCTGGAGGAGGCTGTGGAGGACTAAACTAGGTAAAGTAGCTATTGATGGTAGCCACTTGAGTGTTAATTGAATCAACGTATTCTCTCAACCAGCTCATATCTTTACTGTATCTAAAATCTTATTGGTCTAAGCTAGTCTCAATATGATCAAATCATTTATCAAAATGATACTCAAGTTGATCAAATCTCTAAATCATTTCTTTATAGAAATGATGCTCAAGTCCAGAAGAAGGAGCAGGCGCATGTGCTAGAGCATGTCCTCTTTCTTCATCAAATTCATCTCTTTCATTTCCTTGATCCTGATGGGAAAGAATATGAAATGAAGCATTATTAAATTAAACAGAAAAATTATCTAGGGGATCAGAAAGAATAAGATTGTACTTCTTTTCAAGAATGTAAGAAATTAAGTGTCATAAAGCCACATTCTTCTTCCTTCTAGTGACAAGAAGTCTAATGTGAGTAAGGTTATGGATGTATTCCATAATAGACTAGGTTTTATCAAATAGAGTGTTTAGCAAGATATAGAATATGACTATACTAAGCAAAGGAGTGATATTGATTCGATCACCAACTTTAGTAATAATAGAGATTCTTAAAACATGCTGGATGATCCTAGCATTTTGATTCAAAAGACTGAACAAGGGGTAAGTGTTGGATTGAAGGTGTTCTCCTAAGAGTCTGATTAACATTAGTCCAATCAAAATCACTTATAGAAGTCATGTAATGACCCCAAATTCCTTCAATTCTAAGATGCAAAAAGGTGCCCAAATCTTCTTTACTGATTTCAACACGTTGGTGAAAGATATACACGAACATCAAGGTGTTGTTTTCTCTCATTCTAAAATTTGTGAGAAAATAATAAAAGGTCTCATATTTAAAAATGTAGATCAAAGTGAGAATGAATAACTATTGAGTGGAGTTAAAGAGGGCCATAATTGAAAAGTTGATATCATCTTGAATAAGAAGACAAGAAGGAGCAATCTTAGCTTGAACAAATCGAGTGTAGGCTTATTCATTTTCTCTTGAATGAAAATTATCACCTTGTTTAGAACTAGATAAACTTCCCGGGAAAGGAAAGGACGTGATTGTTTACTACTGCTTTCCATTTGTGAAGGATTAAACACACGGATTGAAAGGGTCTGAATGTGGAAAAGATTGAATAAATTTAAAGAACAACTTCCAATTTAGAAAAATTTAATGAATTCATACAGTACGAAATTAGTTTCGTACGTACGATTGTGAAGTTCATACATGACAATCTTGAGTTTGTATAGACAAATAAAAACTATCAAGAATAGTTATTACAACAAAATGACTTCCCATAAAGTTGCCTTTTCGAAGAGTTATTTTAGTCTACCTTTGACCAACTTGATCATATAGATGAATAGGTATTTGTCTGGTATGATTAGTTAATAATGAATGTACTTGCCGGTTGAATTGATCTGCATGCAGATCAATAACTAGATCATACAGACAAACATGTGTTTGTATAGACGATATTCAAAAAATAACTATAGTCAGAAAGCCCTACATGTTCATATATATGAATAATTGATGGTTTATACATACAAATAATTGATGGTTTGTACAAATAATGATGTGCTTGTATTATATGATTACCCAAAGAAAAATAAAAATTTTGTCTGTCTAACTCAGAAAAGAAATCATGCTAAATATAGAGAAATAGTATGAAAGTGGTTCGTACAGCACGAATGAAAAAAGAAATTTTAGATTTTCACATGATGATCAAGCTACTATTCCAAACAAATTCAAACATGATCCACAAAATATAAAAATAAAAAAAAAATAAAAATGAAAAATTAACCATAAAAAAGAGAAAAGTCTCACAAAACAAACAATAAATAATGATCCAAAACACAATCATAAACATAAAAGAATTATACCATAAATGTAATTTATAAAATTACAAAAATCAAGCATGAATATCAATAACACCTAATCTGATTTTTAAGGTGCTAAAAGTTTAAAAAATTAGTGGTTTTATGAAAAATTTTATAAGATGATTTTCAGTTGCTACATGTTGTAGCTCAATTCCTCCTTTAGTAACATGGTTCCTAATGAAGTGATGCCTTATATCTATATGATTAGTCTTGGAGTGTTGAATTAGATTATTTCAAATGCAAATGGCACTTGTATTATTATAGAAAATTAGAATAGTACTAATTGAAAATCCTAAATTCATAAGTTGTAATTTTAACCATATAACTTGTCCCACACAACTTCCTAAGGCTATATATTCTGCTTCAGTAATAGAAAGGGCTATTGAATTTTATTTTCTGCTAGACCAAAAAACAAAAATGTTTCTAAAAAATTAATATGTTTTAGAAGTATTTTTTTTGATCAACTCTACATCCTGAAAAATTTGAATCAAAATATCTAATGATTTTAAAAGAAGTGTTGTTGATAGGATACCAAATTCCTAAGTTTTGAGTTCCCAAAAGATATCTCATAATTCTTTTAACAATAGTCAAATGGGATTTTTTTGGATAAACTTGAAATCTATCACAAAGACATATACTAAATATGATATCAGGTATGCTAGTAGTTAAATAAGATAACGATCTAATTATCCTTCTAAATTTCTTTTAATCAATATAATTGCCTTTAGAATCCTTATATAAGTGAATTGAGAAACTCATTAGTGTACTTATTAGTTTAGCTTGATCTATTTCATACTTCTTAAGAATTCCCTTAATGTATTTTGATTGACTAAGAAATGTGCCATCCTCTTTCCATTTCATACTAAAACTAATAAAGTAACTAAAGTCTCCCATCAAACTCATTTCAAATTCATTACTCATTATTTTTGAAAAATCATCACAAAGATTTTTGTTAGTGGATCCAAACAAGATATGATCAACATATAGTTGATTAATGGAAATGCCATTTCTTACTCTTTTTAATAATAGAGTTGTGTCTACACTCTCTTTAACAAATGATATTTCTAGTAATAATGTGCTTAGCCTTTCATATCATGCCATAGGGGCTTATTTTAATCCATACAATGCCTTTTTCAATTTAAACACATGATTAAGAAATTATAAATTTTCAAAACCTGGAGGTTGCTCAATATAAACATCTTCTTTTATCACCACATTAAGAAAGCCATTCTTAACATCCATTTGAAATAGTTTAAATCCTTTAATACAAGCAAAGTCTAAAAGTACCCTTATTGCTTCAAGTTTAGCTATAGGGGCAAAAGTATCCTTAAAATTAACCCCTTCTATTTTATTGTACTCTTTAGCCACAAATCTTGCCTTATTTCTAATCGCTACACCTGAATCATTCATCTTATTTTTTGATAAGCCACTTAGTTCCAACAATACTTTGATTTTTAGGTTTTTCTACCAACTTCCAAACATCATTTCTAACAAATTGATTTAACTTTACTTGCATGATAAGAAACCAAAATTCATCAAAAAGTACTTAATTTACATTAGAGGGATTAATCATTGAAATAAATGCTGAGGGGTCCACTTCTTTATTAAGCCCATGTCTAGTTCTAACTCTACTTGAATATCCTAAAATCAAATATTTAGGACAACTTTTAGAATATTTCTATTCTCTATGTATTATATTTTATATTCCAACCTTTTCTTCTAGATTTGCAATTTTAATTCCTTTGGAAATCTCTTCAATATGTTCTTCTTCTAACCTAGACTTTTTAGAACTATTAGATTCATAAAAAACTGCATGTGTGGTCTCCTCTACTTCTAATGTCCTTTTGATAAAAACTCTATAGGATTTGCCAACACTCAAATATCCTAGAAAATTACATCATCAAATTTAGAATCAAATTTTTCTAAAAAAGTTTTACCATTGTTATGAAAGAAAACCTTACATCCAAAGACATGTAGAAGTGAGAGGTTGGGTTTCCTACCCTTAAGAAGATCACAGGGGGTCTTATTCAACTTAGATCTAATATTCACCCTATTTAGAATATAACAAGCTGTATTAACCGCTTCAACCAAAAAATATTTAGGTAGTGAATATCCAACCAACATGGCTCAAGCGACTTCTACCAAAGTTCTAACCTTTCTTTCAACAACCCCATTTTGTTGATGGGTAATAGGAGCTGCAAAGTTCTAGTAAAATCCTTGCTCTTTATAGAAAACTTCAAAATTTTCATTTTAAAATTCTCTACCATGATCACTATGAATTGTAATAATTTTATAACCTAGCTTCCTTTGAATCCAAATAATTTTTTTAACTCATCAAATGATTCACTCTTCTGTGATAAAAATATAATTTAAGTGATTCTTGAATAATCATCAATAATTGTATACCTAAAAACTTTCCCTCCTAGACTTAAAATGCTAACAAGTCCAAAAAGATCCATGCGGAGGATTTCTAAGAGTTTGCTAGTACTAAGATATTTAATTGGATGAGAGGACTTTACTTGTTTCCCTAATTGATACAAATCACACATGTGATCCTCAGTGAATTCTAATTTAGGTATGCCTCTTAACAATTCCTTTTGGGTAATCTTTCTAAGAATTTTCATACTTGTATGATAAAGTCTTCTATGCAATAACTAAGATTCATCAACAATAGTTTTTAGATAAAAAGTAATAAATATTTAACATAATTTAAATCAAGCATGTAAACATTTTTTATCCTATTTCAATGCAACACATCAACTTTATTTTGGCTTATAATATAGCTTATAGGCAAAATATTTATGTTAAAACTCTTATAATAAAGCTGGATAATACTTAGCAAATGATATTTTAAGCCTTTTACCAATAAGACATTTTCAATCAGAAAATTCTTCACGTTACCAATCATACCTGATCCTACCACTCTCTTCGTGGTGTTTTCTCCAAGTTTCACTTTGCCTCTAGTTTTGGCCTCCAATAAAATTATTTGATTTGCATCTGAAGTGATATGTTTTGAACATCCATTATCAAGATACAAAATGCTCTCATGAGGGCTTGTATGAGAGTAATTCTATAAAATTATCAAATGTTAGACTTGGGAACCTAAAAGATTTTGGGTTCACCTCTTGATAATGATAATCCAGATGCATATTTGATATGCTGTAATTTATTCACCTTAGGACTCCACACTAAATGTGTTCTATTATGAGTAGTGCAAGTGTGAGAAATATGCCTCAACATTTCACATAAAAGAACATTTAGCACGAAGAAAGTGATTTACAAATTTATATGAGTAATAAAAAAGAAATGAAGTATGCTTAAAGAATGATGATTCATTCTATATTATAAACATTCAAAGTTCAACAATAGTTGATAAAATTCATGAATTCAAAAATGAAGTTTTTAAAGATATAAAAAATTTGTAATACAAAAATAAAGACTATGCATACGTGTGGAGTTCTAGATAACTAATTTTCTCCTCGTCAAGATATCTTGCTTTTTTATTATAGGAAGAAATATTATCATGGAAACTTAATTCTAAATGAATTGGCCTTTTTACTATCGTTAGAATATACCCTAATGGTGCCATAAAAATTCAAGATAAACAAACTTTTCATATCTTAAAGGTTAATGGTCATAGATTGAAAACTTATCGACGAGAAGAATTAAGAATAAAAAAATCCTAAATATGCATAAAAGGAGTTTTCATTTTTTATGTATTTTAGTATGTCTATAAATGTTACTCTTATTTTTAATCTTTTATTAGGAGAAAATTATAGAAATATGAAGGATTTTTATAGAGATGCAATGACTGAAGTATTGGCGTTGATAACCAATACCTTGTGATGGTTAAAAAGGTGTTTTATGCCTTAGTTATCTTGTACTTTATGTTATAGTTTTATTTTATATCACATGTTTTGTATATTTATAACATTCATATGATAACATTTGAATTTATTAATATTTATTTGTATTTTTGTTTACATTTGATAAAATTTCCCTTATGCTTACTTTTTTATGTTGTCTTCCATTAATATCACTTTATTCTGATGATTTAATTAACCCTAATAATAATCATAAAATAAATTACATACAATGAAGATAATAAAAAGCATTTATCATAGTTTAAATGAATAGTGTTGTATAATTCATAGATTGGAAAAATCAATAATTAACTAGTTTAGATCATATAAATTATTGATTTAACATGAATTTATAAGTTATGTTTTTATACATTGATCTTTGAATTAAAGATGAATAATTAAGGTTCAAGAATAGATATAAGTAGATTAAAATTGAAAATTATAAGTAAATTGAATTTGGAATTAGCCATCTTATTAATTTGCTATATTAAGCTCATTAATATTGCAAGAAGATTTTAAGTAAAATTGATATTACAAATCATTATTTATGTACTCCACAAAAATAAAAAAGTAAAAGAAAAGTGAATAGAGTTTTGAAGAGAAAATAGAATAAAAAATAAATAAAGTAAGACATTCAAAAATTGGTATCAGATAAAAGCTTTGAGTGTGATTACTTATTTGTACTTAAATTCATAAAGGATAAAATAGTAGAACTAGTAAATTTGATGGCAAACTTATGAAATATAAATTTTAACTATGAACACTTCTATTCTTTAAGCTACATTATTAAATTCAAAATTTAAAAGTCAGTGATTATATTCATAATATATAAATTCAAATTAAGCAATAATAAGGATGATTGACTAGGATAATTGTTAGTATTTGTCCAAACTAGTGTTATAAATTTGTTCATTTTCACTACTTCTAAACCGTGATATATTATCCTATATTTAGCAATTTTAAACTTCTAAATTTTATTTTGGTTATTTGATTGATTATAATTATAGATTTCTTTATTGCTTGAGGACAAGCAGAAGTTTAAGCTTGGGAGAATTTGATAAGTATAAATTACATATTATTTTATATATTTTATTTTTAGTGAAAATGTGTTATTTTAGTTAATTTTGTGTAGGAAGGATTAAAATAAGGCTAAAAATTCTAAGCAGTCTACAACGTTATGGCATCTGAAAAAACCATGTCGCAGCGTAGACTTCAAGACCACCAAGGTGCCTCAATTCTTACATTACAGTACTTAGTTCCCTATTAATTAGCGTAATGGTGTAATCAAAGATAGTGTTCCAGCATAATCAGCACTGCAGTGCCAAAATGTCAGCTTGGAAGCACAAAATTCTCTATTTTTAAATTTCTTAGCACCATAAATTCTCATGCTTCAGTCTCATTTTAGCTACTTGGTAGTCAAGCACTCGAATGTCTACATCATTGTGAATTTATAGTTACAACTTCCAAGACCACATTATCTGAATAAAACGATGTGGCTACTTACTAAATAACTTATCCAAATTAGCGAGCACCACGGCAATGCAAATGGTTTAGGGCCAAGGTGCTAGTTCACTTCAATGGTGTCATAACACCATTATTTCAGGCGTCATAACACTAGATTCCTTTCTATGTTTTTTATAAATAGTTATGATGTTATCTTTATAATAAATTTTTGTCACTTATGTAAAATTCAGTACTTTTTAGAGTACTTATTTCCCTCTTAGAGTAAAATCTAATGGAGGCTATGGAAGTACCAGATATAATCGTTTAGAGTATGTAGCATGTGCTTCTCAAAGAAACTCTATAAGTTAATGTAGGAGTTTGGAGTTGTTACTTTGATCCTTTATCGTGCTATTATTATCTTGTATTTTTATTCTTTCAGGAGTTTAATGAAATGAGTTTACTTATTATTCATCTTATGTTTGGGTAACTCTCTTATTTTGGATTTAAG
The DNA here is from genome assembly GCA_016618105.1 of Dendrobium huoshanense. NCBI lineage: Eukaryota > Viridiplantae > Streptophyta > Magnoliopsida > Asparagales > Orchidaceae > Dendrobium > Dendrobium huoshanense. The sequence goes on along the minus strand of CM028351.1, from coordinate 23,661,482 downwards.
ATACAAAATATATGTTGAGTACTAATGAAGACTCTTGCTCTATAATTATAAAAGATATTTTCAATATTATCCTCCTATTTATTTAATGCATATAGTGGTCATATGTGTAGTTAAAATTTAATGTGATGCATAGCCTTGATGGAGGAATGCAAAAAACCCTACGAACATTAAAATAAGATGTTTGCATGACTAGACATAGGATGTAAATGTTCTAGGTTCTTAAGGAGATAATATAATTATAGGAGGTCAGCAAATATCCTTTTCACCCCAAGCTTGAGAAATATCTAGGGATGCATATGCTATAAATCACATTACTATGAAGAGTTTCATTAGGTAAGATATGCAATTTAATTTCGTCAATCCAAAAAACTCAATTAAATGTTTTACCTAATATTTATTATTATTTTTTCAATGATAGAATCTTCAAAAATATTATTGTTTTTAATTTTAGTAGGATAATTATTACAATTATAGTAAACAGTAATAGTTTTTTACAAGTAAGCATAATTTCTCATTGGTTAAATACTCTACTTTATCACTTTTTGCTTTACTTATCATGTATACTTGCAAATATTAAGCAGGATTTTATTATTATTTTATGTCAAATAAAACCTAAGTATTATTTAGTGGTGATAGAGCCCTAGAATTATATATAATTAAAACGTTCACTTAACAGCTCTCATAAATGCCCACTTAAGTCATGAGTATCAAAGGGCCTTGGCATGTCATATAGAGTAATATAACCTTTTCTTTTAGCTCAAATCTGGATGACAATTGGATAATCCCACACTACTCGAGTGATCTTATATTCACATTTTTTGCCTATCCTATCGAAATGGTAGTGAGTTACTTAGAGATGTTCTTCTTATAAAAGGTATAAATGTGTTCATGTGCACTGAATTGATTTAGTTTTCTTCATGCTTGAGTTCCTCAAGCATAGGTTGAGTGATATATGGGTAAGAATGTAATATATGTTTGTCAATAAGGAGTTAAATTATACGAGGTCCATTTGTTGGAATGTAATACAAGTTGCTTGATGAAGATTAAGAAAGATAATTATGACCAGAAAGATAACTTTTCTTCAAGCTGGGTGCTCTTTCTCTCACACATATCATGAGATCCTACGAACCTCTGTGTGCTATAGGGACTTTTAATAAGGAGAAAAAAAAGGAAATTTATTGGAAAGTTTACCTTTCTTTACATTGGGAGCTCTGGCGCTCATACAGGTCTTGAGTTATTAGGGGCCTTGATGCATCATAGGGAGTAGTTTAATTTTTTCCTTCAACTCAAACATAGAGGGGAATTGAACAATCCATTTTTTGCTTGGGTGATCAGAGTTTAGTTATGAAAAAATTAATAAAACCTAATAATTTTGGAAATGAAGTACGAACTCACTTAGAAATTGTTTCTCCTAGTATTTATAAGTTTGATTTGTCGCTAGCCTTTTGATAAGGAATAAAACTTGACCTCATTGGAAAGATAACTTTCCTTCATGCTGGACACTTTAGTACTTACATTAGACTATAGTGCATGGGGACCTTGACATGCCTCTTTGTTTAGTCCTATATATTCCTTCATCTTAGACCCAAAAGGGGATTGAACAATCCCAAACTTCCTAGGTGATCATAATTTTTATAATAATGTCAATTTTCTATGATAGGATAATTTTCACTAAGAGGTTCCTCTTGAAGAGTCCTCATTAAAAGGCACAGGGGTACGTGCATGGCATCCTATGTTTCTCTTGTGTTTTTTTGAGGGATGATTGTCAAGTGTGTTCCTTTAATGTTTTAGTTTGGCCATATAAGATATTTATGAATTGAAGAATGATCTTTTAATAAAATGAAATAGTAAAAAAAATTGCCTTAAATAAGTAAAGTACTTCCATTATTTGTAAAATAGTTTGAGGTAATCAGTGCTCCAAGTCCTTGACATTCTATCCCATTATTGGTCAACCGTTGGTAAGCCCTTAGGCTAGCTTGCCTTTTGATGATGTAGGGGCCTTCTCATGCAGTTGCTAATTATTTGAGAGTAGAGTAAAGAGTTACTATATTTGATTTATTTAGAATTAAGTTTCCAAGATGGAAGCTAGTTTCCTTAACAAAGAGTGCTTAGCAGTCCATTAATGTACTTCTTTTTGAGGGAGTGTGGCTAGTGCATGGAGCTCCTCTAGTAGTTTTGTTATTATATGTAAGCTTTTTTTGTTGGATGCTTCCTATTTTTTGGTCCAATGATTGCATCATTAGTCACAGTTATCACCCTCTAGCTTAGCAATTTAAGCTCTAATGGCAGTATATATTCCTTAGCATTTGCGATTGAGAAAGGAGTATGACCTATATTTGATGAGAGAGTCATTCTGAGGGCCTATAGAATTGAGGGAAGGAGTTTTGTCCATTTTCCTCTAGTGCCCTTAAACTTCTTTTTTAGGAGGTTGAGTATGAGTTTGTTGGCCATCTCAACCTATTTGCTAGTCTATGGGTGGTGAATAGAGGCAAATTTTAGTCCAATGCCTTGACTGTTGCAAAATTCTTAGAGGCCTTGGTCGATGAGTTATGGTCCATTATATGTAATGATTATTATGAAAGAGACTCCATGTTCATAGATAACATTTGTCCAATTATAATTTTGAACCACATTGGATGTTATATGATTGAACACCTTGGATTTGATCCATTTTATGAAGTAGTTGATCATGACTAGGATGAATTTTCTTCTGATTGTCTTTTTTAGCTTCTTTTTTATTTTGGCTTTTTTTGTTTTTTAAACTTATTATTTTTGGTTATGAGTTCGTTACTAGATCTTATTCTCTAACCGGATGGGAACTCTGGGATACTAATCAACCCTTGGGTTGTTTCAAACTTTGGTATCCCCTGCATCTCAATGGTTTCAAAATAGGAAACAGTGGGTTTCATTTCAAAAATAATAAATTTGATGTTAAGAAAATTTCTTACAATAAGGATCCTTTTGAGCAAGGATCTATTAGTTTTCTACATAGTTTATATTAGATTGTTTTTTCTTTCTTATTAATGCAAATTTGCATTCTCTCAAATATATATATATATATATATATATATATATATATATATATATATATATATATATATAATGAATGGCAAGGGACATATAATTGAATGCATCTTGTGGGAAGGCTATAATTGCGTTGGGGTAAACTTCTAGCTTTAAATTTGTAGAAATTTTGAACAATTATTCTACATCATTTCTTAAGATAGGTCCTAAGTATCCTTCTTTTAGGATCCGACTAGTGAGGGTGACTCCACTTGAATTGCATCCGCACTCACCTGAATAGATTGCTTCTAGTAAGGATCCTTTTTTATTGTATAACATGTATATAAAGTTTAGCAAAGATGCAAACCTCCTGAAAAAGTGATCTTCATTCAGTAGGTAGTTGGTTTCTTTGATTCTGAATTATTGGTGGTTACTAACTTCAACATTTATTGAACCATTCTATAAGTATTCAATGTAAGGATCCACCCAGCTCATGAAATATTTAATCAAAGGGTCCTCTTCTACTTATGCAAGTTCTTCCCTTATGATGGTGGGTGCAAAGGCTTGTAGAGCTGGTTAACTGTTAATGATCCCTTATTAGGAGGGAAGATCTACGAGTTGATTATGGCCTCTAGGGATCTGAGTGGTTTTGAAGTATTCAAACTTGTTGATCACATCCGTAATCTTAAATAGATATTTGGAAAATGGTTAATCACTAACCTCATTTTGGCCTTTGATTTGGTTTAGCATGAGCTAAAAAATTGAGTAGATTTTTGGGTAATTAGTACCTACTTCAGAGGTGAATAACAATCCTGTGAGTAGAGCTTTACACTCTGCTTAATTATTGGTGACTTTTGTTGCAAATCTATTTTTCAAGGCTTATGTTTTGATGATTGACAAATACTGTTTCTCTTGGACTGCTTGTTGCTTCTAACTTTTCAGGAATCGAAGATCGGACGATCAAGAAGAAGCCAGTTCAGGATTGCGTAGGTTTAGGGTTGAGTCAGTCTGTACTTTTGTTTTTCACTTCTTGAGTCTACTTGTAATGGTCAAAGAGACTGATGTTAAGTAACCCTTCACACACACACTTGAGAGACTTAGAATTTCTATTTTTGCCCACATCGGCCAGGCCGATATTCATATTGTCCTGGACGATCAGCTTAAAACAGAAAGTCTAAATAAGGATTCTTAATTAAGGCAGCCAACATTTAACAAATTGGCCTAGACGATACGTGTATCAGCCAGGACGATAAGCTCAAAACATAAAGAAGTTGTCGCCATAGACAATTAAGGTATACTGTATTTTTAAATTATCGGCCAGGACGATCCTAGGATCGGCCTGGACGATATTCACAAATTATGCCATAATTGTTCAGGAAATCAAGGGAGTAATTAAGGATGATTGATACGATCATATCGTCCTAGACGATCGCAGGATCGGCCAGGACGATCCAGTCAAAAACCTTAAGTTACTTTAGGACGATAAACATCGGCCAGCTCGTATCCACGGCTATTGTCAGGATAATTTTCCTCTGATTTGAACTGATCGGCCAGGACGACCGTGAGATCGGTCTAGACGACCAAGCCAATTTTCAAACATCCTGTTTTGCATCCAGGGCGATGCTCTGGCCGATCTTCATTGATTTGTACTGATCGGTCAGGCTGATGTCTATATCGGCCTGGATGATATTGTCGGCAACTTCCAATTAATGAGCTCCTTTGAAGCTCTTCTATTTAAGAGCTCTTGTTAAACATTTTTCAAGACCTTTGGCTGCTGCCTTGACCTGAGAAGACCTTGAGGATAGAAAGAGAGAGAGGGAGAGAGAGAGGGTCTTGTGAGGGGGAGCTTGTGAGGGGATTCACAAGGGTTGCTTCAAGGATCGCTCTGCTTGTTCTTCGTCTAGAGGTTCTCGTCCGTGGAAGGGTCGGTAGAGGTAAGGAGTTAGATTTTGGTTGTGGTTCTCTGCCAGCTTCAGGAGGAAGCAAAAGGAGGTAGGTTCTCTGCCTTGCCGGGTTTGGCAAAAAGGAGGTTCTTGTGAGGGCTTCTCCGCCTAGCCGTGGGGGCTAAAGGAGAGTCATGTTTTGTATTGCAATACTTGGAGGGTGCCTCCAAGGAGTGGACGTAGGTCGAGTTGACCGTACCACTATAAACTTCTGTATTCTTTCTTTTGCTTCCGCACTTTTATTTTCGCACTTTATTTTTTATGGTGATTTTGGTTTATGTAATTTTCGTTCTTTGGGAAAAGAAAATTTTTAATTACCAATTCACCCCCCCTCTTGGTTAGCTTGGGCCAGTTCTATAGGGCTTAACATCCCTAGTGAACTTTCATGTGGTATTAGAGCACTTTCAAGTGGTATCAGAGCGGGATTTGAAAATTTAAGTTTGAAAACTTTTTGAATTTGATCCATGGCTAACCTTGGGAATCGTAACCCTACGGAAGGGTATTCTATTACCCGACCTCCCCTGTTCGATAACCTACCTTTTGATTTTTGAAAAACTCGCATGTCAACGTTTTTACAATCTACTGATTATCGCATGTGAATGCTTATTCAAGAAGGTTACTCTCCACCTTCTCGTGAAATTAATGGCATTAAAACTGAAATTTCTTTTACTGAATGGACTTTTGATTAATGAGATCTAGCTTAATTAAATGCAAAATGTTTGAACTGTTTTTTTTTGTGCTTTAAAATCTGAGGATTACATGCGTGTCTCAACTTGCAAAACTGGTAAAGAGATTTGAGATAAATTGTGCATCACCTATGAAGGTACTAATGAAGTTAAACAATCCTGTTTGAACATTCTCCTACATGACTATGAACTCTTTCGCATGAAACATCATGAATCGATTTCTGACATGTACACTAGGTTTACTCAGATAGTTACTTCACTGCATGCACTAGGAAAAGAACTTTCAAACTATGAAAAAGTAAACAAGATTTTGAGATGCTTGCCTTCATCTTATGATGCTAAAATCACTGCAATCACTGAATCTAAGAATTTGAACACCTATTCTATTGATAACTTACTTGGCTCACTCATTGCTTACGAGCAAGGGGTGAATCAAAGAAATCTTGATGCAGGTGAGAAGAAAAAGGAGAAAACAATTGCACTAAAGGCGCACAAATCAGATTCTGAATCTTTCGGGTCTGAAAGCGATGAAGTTGCCTTCATTACAAGGCAATTCAAAAGCTTTCTAAGGAATAAACAAAAGCATCATCAAAATTGGAGAAAAGGTAAGGAACATAAACATGTTAAAGGATCTTCTGATGTTGTCTGTTTTGAATGCAGGAAACCTGGACATGTGAGAGCCGATTGCCAAACACTTCAAGATAACATGAGCAAGGAAAAGATTGAGGAAAAATCTAAGTTTAAAAAGGAGAGGAAGAGAATCCAAAAGGCATTCTGGGCAGAATCTGGTACTGATTCCTCTGAGATTGAACCAGAGGAAGAGACAATGAACTTGTGCTTAATAGGGGAAGATCATCTTGAGCAAAGTGATGAGGAAGAATTATGTAAACCAACCTATGATGAATTGTTTGAAATTTGTGAAAAAATCCATGCATCATACAAAAAACTTAAGAAGACACATGCTAGCTTAAAAGTGGAACTTGTGAATTTGCAGAAAGAGTATGAAGTCATTCTTAAAGATCATTCAATGATTGATTCTAATCACATGGCTCTTCTTGATGAATTTGATGTGTTGAACAAACAACATTCAGAATTAATTGATGAACATAAGGCATTGAAAGTTTCACACACCTCACTTAATTCTGATCTTAAGAAATCTAAAGAGATTGAAAAAAACTTGAGGATTGATAATGAGGCATTAAAAAGAACTAACTTGAGGATTCAAAATGATTTGGATACAATTAAGAAAAATTGGATGACAACTACTTTTAATCCTAAGCCATAATCTAGGAAGAGGCATTATAATTCAAACCATTTAAGAAACCCTTTTCTAGGAGTTAGATGTTTCTCATGTGGCATGCTAGGACATATCTCACACACTTGCACCGTTCACCATAGTACACATTGGGTGTGGAGACCTAAGATGCATGATTCACAGCATACCACATCTGCATTGCACTTTACTTTTCCTAAGAAGGGGCCCAAACCTATTTGGGTTCCTGAATCTGACTGTTGTTGAGTTTTGAAGGTGTGCTCTCACCAAAGACGTCGTGGGAGCATAGAATAACTGGACATAAGGAGGCTCACAGCTCAAAATTGCTTAAACTCGCTGCTTTATCACTTGCTTGAAATCTTTAGTTTTTTGTGTATTTTTTTGTGCTAATTTTTGTGCTCACTTTGTGTTGTTTTTAGTTTGCTTTATTTTTATTCTATTTTATGTGTTTTGTTTTTCACATTGTTCTTTAAATTTGGCCTTCCATATGATAAATCTTTTCAAACTTTTAAATATTAGAGTTTTAGAGATAGGGTTTAGCTTCTTCTAAATTGGTTAAAGGGAGTAATATTGTTGATGTTTTCCCTCCTTCTGACTTTTTGTTAGTGGTATGATTCTCTTCTCTAAACAAAAGTCTAAACTCAATTTAACCAATGGCTTTTTATTTAAGATCTTTTTCTTATCTTGCTACATTAATTTATCTTATGCATAATAGCCAAAGTTTTTAGATATCATTCAAGCTTTTGAAATCTTGCCATTGCATTTATCACATGATTTTGATTTTCTGTTGTGGATTATTCTTTCCTATGTTAGAGAGAGAGCTCCTATTCTCTAATATTTGGAGGATATACTCACAACTAAGTTTTTTTTTAAGGGTATATTAAAGAGTTTCTAGCTTGCAAGAGTTAAAAAGGAAAGAGGGCAATGAAGCCAATTTGAAAAGAAAGCTATATACACAAAAGTGTATCAAAAAACAAAAGATGCTCAAAGAGCCAATCAAAGTGACAAGAGGCATAAAATGAGCCCACTAAATGCAAGCTATCCTCTCTTGCTAAAACTCTTAAAACTTAGAGAACTCATAGATTATGTGATGATTTCAAAGACTTCATTTCATTTTTCCATGATTGAGAAAAATTACTTTGGTTTATTAAATATGAGATATTTTCTTTGTAAACAAGTCTTGAATGGATCTTCTTATCCTATTTTGTTATTTTGAGTTAGGCCTCTATTTTCCCAAAGAATTTTATACCCTGAAGGATGTCTGATCTAGGGTTAACAGAATTAGATATTCTACCTTCTTCTGATTGGGATTTGTTAAAACTCTTGATCTCTTGGAACTTTAAAAGTTTAACTTTTGAAAAGAATTCTCATATGATGCCTCCATAAAACAAAAAAATTAGAAAAATTAAAATCCAAAAATATTCATTGTTTGATTTTCGTTGTGTTTTTGTTTTTGTTTTCCTTTACTATGTGTTGACTTTTTTTTGTTTTATTTTTGAGGGTCTTGATCATCACCATTCCTTCTTTGATTTGAATTTCTAGTCACATCGTCCTGGCCGATACTTTTATCGTCGTAGATGATAGGACAAATTCTGTTCAAAATCCATCTGCTGACCTTTTTCTGTGCTTGCTGTAACTTATCGGCCTGGACGATCCTATATCGTCCTGGATGATTTGATCAAACTCATGGTGATAGTCCTGACCGATAGTATATTTGTCTGACCGATGCATTTTATGTGCATCGTCCTGGCCGATACACTGGATCATCATGGATGATCCACGTGTCAGCACGTTTTGATTTTTAAATTCAACCCCGGACGATCCATTATTAGATAATCGGCCGGGCCGATCCACTGTTTGTCCTGGACGATACACGTGGTAGTGATTTAAAGTGTTTTAACTTTGGCCGGTACAATCAATTATTATGCATCGTCCTGGACGATACACCTAATCGGCCTGGACGATCTGTTTTTTCAACGGTCATCCGGACTGACTCCTCGGGACGATCGCCTGTGTCTAATCATCCTGGCCGATATCTGATCGGACCGCCTTTTTGACCAATCGGCCTGTACATAATTATTAAACCATATTGGCCTGGATGATTCTGCGATCGACCAGGACGATATGGCCATTTCTTTAAATTCAGGCCGTTCCAGCCATGATTTTTCACTCTTCATCCTTTCTCCTCTTGTGTTTTTGCTTAGTGCTCTCAATGGCTGGTGGGAAACGCGTCCAATAAACTTCTGGGAGTTCCTCGAGGGCAAGGATTGACCCTCATTTTAGGGAAGCAGAAGATGAAGCCTCTTACCATCGTTACAAAGAATATGGGATAATTGTCTCAAGAATCATCAATCCTGCCCACATCTCATTCCCGGTAATGGAACTTTTCGCTCACACCTCCCTTTGCTTCATTCTGTCTCTTGCTTTCTTATTCAATTCAGAGTTTTTCGAGAATTTTTCGCAAACCTTCGCATCAACCCTACCTTCACAGCCCTGACCTCCTATGTGAATCGACGCCCTGTCGAAATCACATATCAGGATTGTGTTGATCTTTTACAGCTATCCACTATCGGGGATAAGTTGCACTTAATCGCCTCTGACCCTGATCTTGACTGGTCCACGGTGAATCACTTCCTTCGCCAGACCAATATACCTTACCATGTTGTAGAGACTAGCTCTTTAGTCAAAGATGCTAGGACAATCCAACATGTCCTTCGCACCTCCGTCATTCCAAAAGCCGGCGACCGAATCCACATCACCCCTGCTTTCACTCACTACTTTCTACATCATGGATCATAGGGAATTTAATACTGTGGACCTAATTTTTTGATACATTGATCACTTAACCATAATCCGTGATCCAGGACACAAAAGGAAACCCAATCTAGCCTTAGGACACATCATAGCCTATGTCCTTGAAACCAAATACCAACTTCAGTATCCTATTCCACCAAACCTCCTAACTCCCTTCTAATCAAACAATTCCTTCAGCACCCTTCACAGTACTCATCTCCACCCTGAGGAACCTCAAGGGGCTAGAGAGGAGGAGGCTCCCACTCCTGCTCCCTTTCCTGACCCTGTTCCTCTCCACCAGCACTCACCGGTTGATCTGTTAATTAAGAGATTTGATCGATGGGAGGCCGTTTTGACGCCTATGTTGCTGCACAAGAGCAGCAACACTCTGAGGACATTGTCCGTTACGAGCATCACCGCGCTGAGGATCTAGCCCGATTTGATAGTTTCCTTACTCACTAGCAGCAGAAGCATGACCAGGACATCACCTGGTTCAATGCTCAGTTTACCACGCTTGCCAGTTACTTTCAGCAGCCACCTCCACCACCTCCATCTGATGATCAGGATCTCTCGTTCTTTTAGTCTGTGCTTTATGTTGTTTGTTTCCTGTGTTTTGTATTTTGCTTTTAGTCATTTTTTGTTTTTTGGACCCTCTTTTTGTGATGACAAAAGGGGGAGTAGGGTGTGGTTGTGTGGTAGGAAAAGCTGTTGTAACTTTGATTTTCTAATGAACCTATTTTTTTTTTAAATTTTTCTACTTGTGTTTGCCATCATCAAAAAGGGGGAGATTGTTGCAAATCTATTTTTCATGGCTTATATTTTGATGATTGACAAACATTGTTTCTCTTGGACTGCTTGTTGCTTCTAACTTTTCAGGATTCGAAGATCGGACGATCAAGAAGAAGCCAGTTCTAGATTGCGTAGGTTTAGGGTTGAGTCAGTCTGTACTTTTGTTTTTCACTTCTTGAGTCTACTTATAATGGTCAAAGAGACTGATGCTAAGTAACCCTTCACACACACACTTGAGAGACTTAGAATTTCTATTTTTGCCCACATCGGCCAAGCCGATATTCATATCGTCCTGGACGATCAGCTTAAAATAGAAAGTCTAAATAAGGATTCTTAATTAAGGCAGCCGACATTTAACAAATCGGTCTGGACGATACGTGTATCGGCCAGGACGATAAGCTCAAAATAGAAAAAAGTTGCCGCCATAGATAATTAAGGTATACGGTATTTTTAAATTATCGGCCAAGACGATCCTAGGATCTGCCTGGATGATATTCACAAATTATGCCATAATTGTTTAGGAAATCAAGGGAGTAATTAAGGATGATTGATACGATCATATCGTCCTGGACGATCCAGTCAAAAACCTTAAGTTACTTCAGGACGATAAACATCGACCAGCTCATATCCAAGGCTATTGTCAGGATGATTTTCCTCAGATTTGAACTGACGGCCAGGATGATCGTGAGATCGGCCTGGATGATCAAGCCAATTTTCAATCGTCCTATTTTGCATCCAGGGAGATGCTCTGGCCGATCTTCATTGATTTGTACTGATCGGCCAGGCCGATGTCCATATCGGCCTGGACGATATTGTCGACAACTTGCAATTAATGAGAAGCTCTTCTATTTAAGAGCTCTTGTTAAACATTTTTCAAGACCTTTGGCTACTGCCTTGACCTGAGAAGACCTAGAGGAGAGAAAGAGAGAGAGGGAGAGAGAGAGGATCTTGTGAGGGGGAGCTTGTGAGGGGATTCATAAGGGTTGCTTCAAGGATCGCTCTGCTTGTTCTTCATCAAGAGGTTCTCGTCCGTGGAAGGGTCGGTAGAGGTAAGGAGTTAGCTTTTAGTTATGGTTCTCTGCCAGCTTCAGGAGGAAGCAAAAGGAGGTAGGTTCTCTGCCTTGCCGGGTGTGGCAAAAAGGAGGTTCTTGTGAGGGCTTCTCCGCCTAGCCGTGGGGGCTAAAGGAGAGTCACGTTTTGTAGTGCAATACTTGGAGGGTGCCTCCAAGGAGTGGACGTAGGTCGAGTTGACCGAACCACTATAAATTTCTGTGTTCTTTCTTTTGCTTCCGCACCTTTATTTCCGCACTTTCTTTTTTATGGTGATTTTGGTTTATGCAATTTTCATTCTTTGGGAAAAGAACTTTTTTAATTACCAATTCACCCCCCCCCTCTTGGTTAGCTTGGGCCAGTTCTATAGGGCTTAACATCCCTAGCAAACTTTCAAGTGGTATCAGAGCACTTTCAACTTTAAATTTAAGTTTGATAGACTGGCAATGCCGATTGGACCTTTCAAAATGATGTCATCTCTAACCCTCTTGTCACAATTAGTGTCATCTATGTATTGGTTGAGCAAGGACTTCTATGTTTTTAACCTGGTATATAAAATTTATAAGGAAGTTGATGAGTACTTGAGCTTTGATTATTCTCCTTGGTGAGTAAGTGATGGAGAATTCATTGAGCTCGATACTCCATTTAAGTAATCATTCTAAATGATAAGGTTTTGTGAGATCTGCCGTAAGAGGATGGTTTATTTCTACTTCACTTGGAAGTATGGTTACAAACTTCTGATCGACTTGACTAATGTCATGCAAGCTTTTTTTATGATGAGGTATCTTTTCTCTACACCCTGAAGAACTCAGCTCACATAGTAGACAGGGCATTTTCTTTTCCGTTGTTCTTTGAGGAGTACGAAAGGAAGGATGTCTTCGTTGAATTTGAGGTATACAATTTTTTTTATTTGGGTGAGGACTCTGAAGAATTGATGGCAAAATGAGAAGTTCTTTTAGCCATGGGAGGGTTGTTTCATAGTTATCTTCTTAAGACAATTTATGTGTTCTCCAAAGGGCTTTAAAAAAAGGAACGCACCTCTCCCCAAGCTAGGAGGTAAAATGATTAAAGTTTGGTGATCTAATCGATGAGTCACTAAAATTCCTTGGAAGTTTGAGGGCATCTTCATCTTGAGTATGGCTTGTACCTTGTCAGGGTTAACTTTTATTCCATCAAGCGTCTAGAGGAACTAGAGGAACTTTCCCATGCCTGACTAGAAGGTGAATTTTAGAGGGTTCATCCTCATTTTATATTGTATAAGGATGATAAATATATCTTGTTGGTCTTGAATATGCTGATTAAAAGATTTTATTTTGACTAGGAGATCATTTGCATGCACTTCATTTTTCTATCCTTTCTACTAAATGAAGACTTTTTTAATCATCCTTTGGTAAGTGGCTCCACATTTTATAGCCATAAGGGCATAACATTATAGTAATATAGTCCTCATATAGTGATTAATGTTATTTTCTTACAAAATTTGAGATGCATATTGATCTGATAATAGCCTTAGGAGGCATCCAAAAAATTCATGATGAGATGGCTCACTATTGAATCAATGAGAGCATCGATGTTAGATAATGGGTATAAATTATTAGGGCATGCCTAATTCATTTATATGAATTCCATGCACATTATCCACTTGCCAAATAATTTTTGAGCCATCATCATATTAGAAATCCAATCAGGATAATGAACTTCCTTAATGAAATTAGCAATGGCAATGTTTCCACTTCTTCACTGATGGGTTTGGCATGTAGAGATATGATCTTCCTAATTTTTTGCTTGATGCGGTGAGCATATCTATGTGTATTGAGTTAGTGGCATATGACCTCTTCACTTATGACTAGTATACATACAGTCATCCATGCAAATAGTTTAGGATGGTGGCATAGAGATTGCACTAACTTGTCCTGATGCTCCTTACTAGAGGAAGCATGGATTAAAAAGAATTTTTTGGCTTTTCCCTTGCTATGAGTACCTAAAAAATAACTTTTATGGTCTTAAGACCTAGTCCTCATTCATTATCTTACTGAAGGATGTCTTCTAGTGTATCTTTGACTGACTATTCATAGATAATTGGTAAACAAGTGGATGGGATCTCCTCTCATTGTGGTCTCCTTTCCATTGATAGGAAATTTGATGGCAATGTGGTATGTGGACAACACAACCCTAAAGATATTTAGTAGTGGCTTATAAAATATGGCAGTATATGTAGAAGGGGTGTCAACTATGATGAAGTTGAATATGGCAGTCGATTGATTCTTCCCTTCACCCTAAATGACTAGTAGAGATATTATGCATTCAGCATCCCTGTGGTCCCCCGAGAAACTACAAAGGGGTCATGTAATATTAACTAATTAAGAGGATTACATGTTTATCTTGTCAAATACTATCTTGAAAATGATATATATTGAACACCCAATATCTATGAGAATGTTATCAATCTAAAGTCAATGATGAGGGCAATTATGAAAATAACTTTATTGTCGGAGTTACCCCTAGTTTTCCCTTATCTACTATTGAAGGTGATAATTATATCTTCATTAGATGGAGAGCATGTTGCGATATTGATTTTGATGATTCAAGGCTTTCCTGCTATGTAGGTATATCTCTTCAATCACCACCTATGATTATAGGTACCATCCCCACATTATTTTCAAATGAACCCTTTTGTTGTCCTCATTCTAGATTCATAAGGATGAATTCTTTGGGTTTTTTTAGTACTTATTAGTTTTTTAAAAAAATTATGTTGGTGGCAACACTCTTTAGTGTAATGATTTTGCTCCTTAAGAATAAGTAGTACCTTATAGTATCTCAGGTGTTTCCAACCTTCTTGGGTTGTGGATGTCGGAAGAATTCTTTGTTCTAGATGGCCTCAATGAGCTTGACTATATGTGCTATTTTTGGAGTATAAGGTAGATGGTCATTAGGTTATTGTGTGATCTCCCTGACTCTTTATACTAGTAGTACTTCTATTCATAAGAATTTGGGATAAATAGGAACTTTATATGCTTCGCTTTGTGGTGGGGTCATGTCATTAAGTACCTTTGGTATGTTTGATCATTCGATTATACTTTTCAATGTTGACATGGCTTTTGGTGACTTCTAGTTGTTCCACTAATGTTCTTTGCTATTATAAGTTTAATGTGTGGTAAAAAGGGCCTCCATTTAGCCCCTAGTTAGGTCTACTTAGGCCAATGTTGTTTCAAGGTCTTTGACATTAACCATCTCATTTTAAAATTTTAGTATGAATCTCCTAAATTATTCACCTGGTTATTGCCTCATCTTTTGTAAGACCTAGGGGCTTTTAGGATGAGTCTTTTGGTATTGGTAAACTATGTGATGAACATCTACTTGAAGTTAGAGAACGAGATGATCACCCCACTAGGTAGGTGAGTGAACCACCTCAATGTTGAGTCTTTGAGAATGGTAAAAAAGAGATGTCAGTAGATGGGATCATCAACATCGAGTAGAGAAGTCATGGACTCGAAGATCACTACATGAGGTTGGATATCTTGATCTTGGGAGGTGCCCTTGCTTCAAAGATTAATTTAGAGATGGCATTGTTTGGCCCTAGTTAAATCTTTTTGTTCTTCATGGCTATTAGATTGAAGTTCCCATCTCTTGCATGGGGGTGAGTGCAATCAAAGTTTTGTTCTATAACATGCACCTCTAGTAGAGGCTCATGGCGACTATTAGGGATATTCAGCTCTTGGTGTGTTAATTATTTGAGGCTGGTTGTTGGCAAAAGTATAAACATCTTTAATGGATTTCAAGAGATTCTTTTCCATCTCTTATAATCTTATAATACTCTGTGAGTAGAATATTCAATGTTCTCTAGATTACCTGATTGTCTAGTAGATTATTCTCTTCTTACCCTCAACCTCAATCAACAATCATATGCTAGAGAGGATGATGGATCCCATTTTTATTCAGTTGATGAGGCCTAGTTATACTAGGTACCAAGAGTAGACAATGAGCATGTCATAGAAAATGGTTAAATACTAAATGAAAGAAAGGATATATATATATATATATATAACCCATAAAGGGGCCTACACGTTGATTAAAGAAAAGGGTACACAATCCTTAAGGTGACCTCAAGCTTTCTACTGCTCATAAGAGCTACAATCATTAAAAGAAAGAAAAAACCTACAAGCTCAAGTCCCCATATATTAACAAAATGTATACTGAATCATTCTTCATTACTTTTTATCCCATAGTGTGACAAAATAAAATCATACAATGTAAGGGGTAAAAGAGCTTTTTCTTTACCATAGGAATAAAATAAAAAAATATTATTTACATCAATGCTTTTATTATTTGGTTCTTTCTTCTGAACTATTGAAGACTGATCGACTCATATCTTCTTGAGTTCTTCAGTGGGAACCTTATTCTTGCTTCTTATTTAGGACCTTCTAGATCAATCTGGAGGGGATTCTACACTCCATGAGATACCAATCATGTATTAAGTAGATTTTTGACAACAATCAACTAAATACTCCTTGGATATCACAACTGATCCAGCTTTAATTCTTCTTTCAAGCCATTATTTGAAGGTTACACAATCTTCAATTTCATGACTAATCTTCTGATGATATGGGTAATATTTGAGTTGCCCCACTTTACCCACATCTTTTGTCTTATTTGATTCAGGTTATTTATATTACATTTTCTTTATAAGATTTTTTAATATTCTCTTGATAAATTTGCTTTTAAAGGAGCAATTTTTAATATTGAGTGCCTCAAACCTCTACCTATTTTCTTCTGCAGTATAATAAGGTCTAGTTTTGAATTTTAATCATTTTAAAATTTATTATACTGCTAATATTGAGAAGGATGGCTTAATTTTTTTTGTTTGAACATGCAATGGTTGTTTCCCTTTATCTACTATAGACACTGACCCAGACTTTTTTTCTAATATTTTTTTGAGGTTTTACCTTTACGATTTCTAAAGGAGATTGGTGATTTAAGAAAGTTAATTGAGGCATCTCCTTTCAAAGGTTAGAGGTTTTACTCAATAATTTCTCAAAAGTTTTGATAGTGAATTCTTTTAATGAGAATGCAATCACACCATGAATATTCATCAAAAGAATCTCTATTGCATGTTACTCCTGAAGTTGAGGTTCACATTTCATATTAATGTTCCTTTATCTTAGAGTATAGTTAACAAGACTTTCATTCGGTTTCTTCTTTTTCACTACCAGATCCCCTACTATAACATAGTGATGCCCTCTAGAAAACCTCTTTATAAATATCTATTCTAACTCTGCAAAGGTATGCACTGATCATCACTTCCTCATACATTATGATAATTATCCCGTAAATGTTCTAAGCATTGCTGAAGATTTCCTATTCCATTAAAGTTTTTAACAGAAGATGTCACAAACCCTTGAGATAAAGAACTAAGTCATGATCTTCATGGTAAGGTCTTCCACTTAAAACAGATGAGGTACTCTTAAAATATGCCAGAGCTTCCTTAACTTATTCCTCTATTATTTGTTTGATATATATTATTTATGCTATTTCTTTTTTTGATTTAATTGCCTCAATTTAATTTTCTTTAACTGGTTCCTTAGGTTTACTATAATGTTTCATAGACAAAATTAGGATATAATTTATCTAGTCCTTAACAGAAGGAACTAATGTATTTTACAGAGTGACTATAGTACCCATTAGCCCTTCCATTTTCTTCTCCATTTGAGCTATTTGTTCATCTTTCTGACATGATTTATCTAAAAGACATCTAGTCTGATTATGAACATACTCTTCATCATCATTTTCTTCCTCTTCATTCTCAACTTCCACATGATTTACTTTTGTTTTACTCTTATCCTTTTGGATTGATGATCGTGTATCCACCATGAATATAGTTTCATCCATTTTATCACCTTGATCACTCATAGTTTCTATCTCATCAATTTTTGTTTAATCTATTTTATGTATATTTTCTTTGAAATAATTTTTCATTTCTTCAAGGAATTTGGAGGACTCTACTTGATCTTTACTCTAATTCCTCCTTTCTTCTAATACACTTGGTTTCCTAACAAAATGTTTCATATAAGTGGATACTATTTTAGGTTGACAAACATTCTTCTCATTAGATAGTGGTTTTGACTAATTTATTGATTTCAATCTTATCACCTTAGGATGAGAAGATTTGTTATGGAATGATGTTCGTAACTCTTTGACGATTGATATGCCAAAGATTTATGGGAGACATTGGGCACTTGACTCTTCAAGTATACATACTTTGGAGGTATAACTGGACTATGCTTTAAAGGATTTATAGATTTATATTTCAGATCATTATCAAGAACATATTTCTAATGAACTTTAGAGAGTCCACTTGACTCTCTTTGATGTTGTACTACTGTTTATGACTTAAGATGTTTCAAATCTCATGGTTGAATTCTTCTCTCCCCGGGTAGAGGTCCAACCCCCTCTCTATAAAACCCTAACTCAATCTGGGTAGAGATTACTTCTTTCATTGATTTTATAAATTCTAACTTGGATTGATCATAGCTCTTTATAGAGTTATAAACCAATCTATCCAACATACTTCTAACCTTTCTATTTCTCTTATATAAAGAGACTATAATTGGTATTTTATATAACGAGGTAATAAGGAAAGAATTTACTTTTCAGATAATATTCCCTTCTCGAATACTATGGAACAATGGGTGGAATCGGTTCAAATTTCATACGAGAGAACAATTAAAAATTTTAAACTCTTTGTATGCTAATTCAATTGGCTTCAACTTAGCTATCTAAATTACAGCACTCAACAAACTATTCAATTCCAACATTTTAACTTTCTCAGCCCTTCGCCTCAGATGATGATTCATATTTCTCCTTTGAGATTTGGTCATTTTCATGGTGGTGGAGAATATCCCCATTTAAAACTTGCCCATATAAGGAAGTTCATACACTATAGCAGATTTCCTATTTTGACTAATAGACAACCTTGAAATGTTAAGTAGGAGAATACTTAAAGTTTAGCATCTGTAGCAGTTACTACAGACCCACCCTCAGGTAGAACTTTGATAGAGAGCAGGAAAAAATTTATTCTTGACCACATCAAATTATGGCCTAGTGCAGGTAAATTAAACATTGTCCATTAATCCAAATTGAATCATAGTTATCTCAACAAATAAACCGTGATTAATAGTCATGTTGATATAGTTGGTGAAGGAGAAGATTAATTTTCTATACATTATTTATGTAATTAATCAAAGTTATATATCAATCTTCAAAATTCACTAACATTTAGGTAAGACATAAGACTAAAGAATATGTTGAAGAAAGTTTACTATCCGTCTAGTGCAATTAAACATAGGTAAATCAGGATCTTTTGGATTTAAAAAATTTTAATGTTTTTGGATATGGACTCAATCTAAGGAAAGATAGGCTAGGGGAAGTTGATTAAAATTGGAATTTGAATTTGATTTAAATAATTTTACAATAATTTTCACATAAGGGACTTTAAATTGGAAGAGTAAGATTGAGAATTAAAACGGAATTTAGATTTTTGAAAAAACCATTAGACTAGGAACCTTGTCCATGAACCTTCAAATATAGAAGATAAAATGTGAAATACTTTGAATTTTGATTTGAACAATGATTATAGTGAAGGGATTTTATACAGGAGGGAAGTAAATTTTGGAATTTAAAATCTAAAGCCTAAAATTAATATTCACATGTAAGACTATATATATTTTTGCGAATCTTGATTCAGGAATTATAATTTTGATGATAACAAATATTTCTGATACTTCTATTTTTCTATAACTGCCTTGCCTATTAACTTTTTAGGTCCATAAGATCAATTGCAAATAAAGCCAGCTCAAGATTGGGTAGACAAGAAGTGAGTCAGTCTGTAAGTGCATGTCAAGGGTTTTTACCTTTTCTTGAGTTAATTGTAACAAAGTGGGTCCTAATACTAAGTAACCTTACACACACACACACTCAGGGAAAATTTTTATCTAATTTTTAGTGTTTTCTGTTTTTGATCACATTGTCCAAGATGATCCAAAATTATCTTGAATAATCAGATAAAAATAGAAACCCTAATTAGGGCATCCTGGTTAAGGCAGCCGCAATAAAGCAAATCGTTCTGGATGATATTAGCATCGTCCTGAATGATAGGCTCAAATAAGAAAGAATTAGCTGCCAGATCTTTTTGGGCATGTTTATTTTTTGACATCATCCTAGATGATGCAGTGCAATTATGCCTAAATTTTTTTGATAATGAAGAAAAACAATTAAGGTTTGATTGGTCGATCATATCATCCTAGACGATCGTAGGATCATCCGGGATGATCCATTAAACAAACCTTAGTTTCTTTCTCAACGACCAGAACAATGTTCCGTATGATGTGTATTATTTTGCACTAATCATCCAGGATGATCCCAAATCATTCTAGATGATCAATTATTTTTGTTAAGAGAGTTGTTATTTATATGTTTTACATTCTTGCAACTTGTATAGTTTTAATGATTCCAAATATTATTGTTTAAAGTATTATATTTTCCTAACACTTTTTGGAAGAATTAATTTTTCTTTTATGTGGACTAATATTTCAGAAAAATCGAACTCCATACTAAAGAAGACTTTAAATCAAATTCAGCATGAGATAGTTTGTAAATTGAAGTTTGTATTTTTTTATTGTATTGAGTTTGAGAGAGTATGATTGTAATTGAGTAGCTTAGCACACACACACTTGGGAAGATCTTTAAAAAATCATTCTGATCGTTTGGGACAAACCAAGTTTGTGCGGGAAAATCAGGTCAATTATCCCCTCAGAAGAGCAATGGAATGAACAGGAAGTGAGAAAAAATTTCTAAGTCCTGTTCATCCAAACGAATTTTCATATTCATCCCTGGAAGATGCTCTTTGGATTCTCACTTTGAACTATTCGTCCAAATGAAATGTACCATTTGTTCCTAGATGAAGCTCTCTGGACACTTGAGTTGCACTTATCGTCCAGACAATTCTTCTCGTTCGTCCCAGGATGAAGTCATCTGGACACATGAGTTAAACTAATCATCGAGATGATTCATCCTGGTCATCTCTGGATGAAGTTCTCTGAACACATGACTTGAACTAGTCATCCAAACGAACATTCATGTTCATCCCTGGATGAAGTCCTCTATTCCCTGAAAATTTGGGACCGTCCTGTAGTTTCATCAGAACAAACCCTTGATATAACTATTCATCCCAGGATGAACATATTTCATACAGGATGATGATCGGGTATGAAGTTAGTTCATACCAATATACATTGGGTTTGTAGGCAACTATTTTTATACTAATCGTATAGGACGATCTAACGATCGTCCAGGATGATTGACAATGTACAGAATTGAAAGTCAGAAATTTTTGCACGATTTTTTGTATCTTTCTAATATAAAGTCCAGTTAAAATTGTCTTGTAATCTTTTTGCCTACTGATCTTTGTGTTAACTGAAGGGAGAGTGAAGGAGAGAGCGTGAGAGAGTGTTTAAAAGAGGATTCTTACTACTGGAGCGTGAAGGATTCACTTGGTACTTAAAGGTAAGAATCTACAATTGTGATTTATGATTACTTCACTCTTTTCTCTCATCCTTCTAAATTTCTTGTGAGAAGATCTATCAAGGAGATCTTGTTCTCTGTCGACACTTGGAGAGTGTGAATAGCCGAAGGGTTCTCTACCTCCACTTAGAGAGTGTGAACAGCTAAAGGGTTTTCTGCCTACACTTGGAGAGTGTGAAAGGATGAAGGGTTCTCTGCCCACACTTGAAGAGTGTGAAAGGATGGACAGTTCTCTGCCAACACTGGGTGAGTGTAAAAGGATGACGGTTCTCTGCCAATACTAGGAGAGTGTAAAAGGATGATGGTTCTCTGTTGCACCAGGTAGGGGTGGAAGAGAGTTTTGTAATGGCTTATATACCTTGCTGTCAGTGCAAAAGGAGAGTCACTAGTGGTATTAGTGCAATACTCTGAGGGTGCCTCCGGAGAGTGGATGTAGGTCGTGTTTGATCGAACCACTATAAATCTTATGTCTTTTTATTTTCTGTTGCTTTAATTTTTACTTTTTAAAATTATGGTTGAAAAACCTTTTCTACAAAAAATCTCTAAAGTTATTATCGGTTCAATTTTAAAAAGAGGGATAAATTTTTAATTACCAATTCACCCCCTCTTGGTTAGCTGCTGGGATATAAGCTTAGGTCTAACAATCTAATTCATATTGAATAAGTTTCAACAAGTGGTATCAAAGCCTTGTTTCAAAATCATAAGTTTAGACTACTTTTTGATTAATGTAGATGAATATATTTGGAAACCAAAATACACCTGAGGGTTACTTTATAATTAGACCTCCATTATTTAACAATATTCTTTTTGATTTTTTGAAAACACGCATGTCTATATTTTTACAGTCACTTGATTACTGTATGTGGATCTTAGTTTAGGAAGGGTATACAAAACCAACTAGACTAGTTGACGGAGTTAGAGTTGAAACACCTTTTATGGACTGGACAGTAGAAGAATATGACTTAGCGCAACTAAACGCCAAATATTTAAATAGTTTCTTTTGTGCTCTTAAATCAGAAGATTACATGTGGGTTTCTACTTACAAGAGTGGAAAGGACATATGGGATAAACTTTGTATAACTTATGAGGGGACTAATGATGTTAAGGAATCTAAACTTAATATCTTATTGCATGATTATAAATTGTTTCGCATAAAACCAAATGCATCCATTTCTAATATATACACAAGATTCACACAAATAATCACCTTTATATATGCATTGGGTAGGGAACTAACGAATACTGAAATGGTTAAAAAGATAATTCATTATTTTCCTATTGCTTATGATGCTAAAATTACTACAATTACAGAGTTTAAAGATCTAAACATTTACTCTATTAATAATATTCTTGGATAGTTAATTACTTACGAGCAAGGAGTTAGCCAAAAAAAGATTGATGCAGGTGAACCACGAAGGGAGAAGAACATAACACTGAAAGTGGAGGAGTCTGAGAGTGAACACTCATAACCTGAGGATGAAGATGACATCGTACTGATGACTAGACAATTCAGAAGCTTTCTGAAGAGGAAGCAAAAGAAACGCCAGCAATTTAATCGAGGTAAATTTAATAGAAATGTCAAGTTTTTAAATGATGTTATTTGCTATGAGTGCAGGAAACCTGAACATATTAAGACAGACTGCCCAAAACTCAAAGCCACACATAGCAAGGAGAAGGTAGAGGAGAAACCAATTGTGAAGAAGGGTAAGAGGAAATTCCAAAGAGATTTTTGGGCGGACTTAACTTCAGACTCGTCATAAATGGAAAAGGAAGAGGAAGTCACTAATTTGTGCTTAATGGCCGATAATCTTGATCAGCCAGATCAATAAGAGGTATGTGACTTTACTTACAATAAACTTTTTGAAGTTTCTGAACACATGCATGATGCATATAGAAAATTAAAGAAAATGCATATTAGTCTTAGCTTAGAATTTCAGGAATTACAAAAGGAACATGAAATCCATAGGAAAGATCATGCTTTAATTGATGATAACCACATGAAATTACTTTATGAGTTTGATGACTTGAATAAAAATCATGAAATGTTAAAAACATCCTTTGTAGAACTTCAAATTAAAATAAAAAATTAATAAGGATGATTCAGAGAGCAAAATATATGAATTCATTTTACAAATTAAAGATAAATGCTCTCGAGGATAATAGGATACCCCCTAAACTTGAAGATTTCACTATTCCTATTTTGTATTCTAAATTTATGCAATCCCTTAATAGATAAATGAATAGTAGAAACCTTTGAAATCTATTTCTAAAAGTTAAATATAATAATTATTGATTGATTGGACATATAGCTCACACATGTACTTTGAAGAAGAAAACTTATTTAGTATGGAATCCTATGATGCATAAACCTAGACATATCATACATTCATCTATTTATAAATTGTCAAAAGGAGAACCCAAACTTGTTTTGGTTCCCAGGTTTAACGTTTGATAATTTTGCAAGGTCGCTCTCACACAAGACCTTGTGAGAGCATATGTTACATGGACAGCAGATGCTCAAAGCATATGATTGGCGATACTGCACAATTCATATCGCTGGAAGCTAGTAGTGGAGGCAAGGTTACACTGGAGATAAAACCACAAGGAAGGTGGTTGGGTCAGGTATGATTGGAAATCTTATAAACTTTTTCATTGAAAATGTGTTATTGGTAGAAGGCTTAAAGCATAATCTATTAAGTATAAGCCAGCTATGTGATAAAGGATATTGTGTAAAAATTTTTCCTACTAGCTGTATATTAAGCCTAAATGGAAATGATATTTTGAATGGTATAAGGGTAAATAACGTGTATATGCTAGACTTGAATTGAATTAAAAATCCTACTGCTTTTTGCTTAAAAAATTATTTCTGATGAGTCATAACTTTAGCATAGGAGACTTTGTCACTCTAGCATGAAAAATCTTAGGAGGATTACCCAAAAGAACCTAGTGAGAGGTATACCAAAACTAAACTTTACTAAGGACCACCTTTGTAATGTATGTCAAATAAGAAATCAAGTGAAGTCCTCTTTTCAGTCCAATAAGAATTTTAGAACTAGTAAACCATTTGAGATTTTGCATATGGATCTTTTTGGACCAGTTGGAACTGTAAGTCTAGGATGGAAGGTATACGGATTTATGATTTTAGATGATTACTCTTGATTCACATGGGTTAGATTTCTATTTCATAAGAGTGAATAATTTGAGAAATTTAAAAACTTTTTGACTTGGATTCAAAGAAAGCTAGGATGTGAAATTATGACTATTCAAAGTGATCATGGAGGAGAATTTGAGAATGAAAAATTTGAGAATTTTTATAAGGAAAAAGGAATTGATAATAATTTCTCTGCGCCTAGAACCCCTCAGAAGAATGGGGTAGTCGAAAGGAAAAATATAACTTTAATAGAAGCCGCCCGAACCATGTTAGTAGAATACTCACTTCCTAAATATTTTTGGGCGATGTAGTTATTACTGCATGTTATGTTCTGAATAGGATGAATGTAAGATCAAAATTAAATAAAACACCCTATGAGTTGCTAAAAGGAAGAACACCTAATTTGTGATATTTGCATATTTTTGGATGTAAGGTGTTTATTCATAATAATGGAAAATCTGCCTTAGGAAAATTTGATCCAAAATCAGATGAAGGAATTTTTATAGGATACTCAAGTGTTGGAAAATCTTATAGAGTATTCAATAAAAGAACTTTTGTAATTGAGGAGACCACACATGTTGTATTTAATGAATCTGGAATTTTGGAAGAACCAAATGTTGTAGAAGATGAGATTGAGATTAACTCCAAAAACATTAATAAAATAAATTTGGAAGAAAATTTGGAGATAGAAAACTCTTTGCTTAGAGATTTGAGATTTTCTAAAAACCACCCAAAGGAATTGATTATTGGTGAACCTAGTGAGGGTGTAAGGAATAGGCGTGGACTAAACAAAGAAGTCTATCATTCAGCCTTTATTTCAACCATAGAACCCACAAATATTGATCAAGCACTTTCGGATGAATTTTGGATTTTGACTATGCAAGAAAAGTTAAATCAATTTATAAGAAATAAAGTTTGGGAATTAACTACAAGGCTAAAGGATCAAAGTGTAGTTGGAACTAAGTGGGTATTCAAAAATAAAATTAATGACTCAGGAGTAGTCATTAGAAATAAGGCTAGATTAGTAGCTAAGGGGTATAATTAAATTGAAGGGATTGATTTTGAGGAGACTTTTTCCCCTGTAGCTAGACTTGAAGCAATTAGAGTTTTATTAGCCTTTGAATGTTTTAGAGGATTTAAATTATACCAAAAGGATGTAAAATGTGCCTTTTTAAATGGGATATTTCAAGAGGATATTTTTATAGAACAACTCCAGATTTTGAAAATTCTAAACACCCTATTTATTGAAAGTGCTCTGATGGCACTAGAAAGTTCATTAGGGATGTTAAGCCCTATAGAATTGGCCCAAGGCTAAATACAGAGTGGTGAATTGGAAAAGAAGAAACTTTAAGCAAAGTACAAACCAAAATCACCATAAATAAAACAAATGCGGAAATTACATGCGGAAGCAAATAATAAGAAAAACACACCGAATTTATAGTGGTTCGGTCAAACCTTGACCTACGTCCACTCCTTGGAGGCACCCTCCAAGTATTGTATAAAACTAAGTGTCTCTCCTTTATCCCCCACAACTAGGTGGAGAAGCCCTTACAAAATCACTTCCACCTTCCCAAGTGCGGCGGCATCGCCAGGTCCTTTGACATCAAAGTGAACTTCTTCTTTGGTGAACTTCCCTCGAGACAAGCCTTCAATACGACGGTATTAAGATACAAGCCTACCGGAGCAACCTTGTGGAATCCCCTCCACACTCCCTTGAGTCCGCCCTCACAGGATCTTCTCCCTCTCAGACTTCACCTGTTCCTTACTCCCTTTCAAGCTCTCTCTTCAAGTCTCCACCACAAGAATAAAGCTACAATGGCTGCCAAAGACACTTACAAAGTGTCATGCCAGACGTAAATAAAAAAGCTCAAAATAAGCTCATTAATGCAAGTTGCCGACATTATCATCCAAGAGATAGGTATATCGTCCTGGCCGATCAGTTTAAATTCAGCTCATTAGCCCAAGATGATTTGGGACGATAAGAAGAAAATTGGATACAACGTCCTGACTGATATCATGATCGTCCAGGCTGATTAGTTTAAAATTGATTTCAATCATCCTGATTATCACCTTGAATTCGAGCTGTCCGATGTAGATCATCCCGGACATCATCCTGATTGATCCGGTGATCATCCAGGATTATGTGATTTTATCAATCAACCATTATTGCTTTCCAAAGATAATAGATTAATTTAGGCATAATTGAGTTAGAACGGTCTAGATGATATGAATATTGTCCTGACCAATTTCCTAAAATAAAGAATTCCTAAACTAATTTTGGCGACTGATTCTTTCTGAATTGAGACTATCGTCTTGGCCAATATAGGTATCGTCCAGGCCCATCCGCTAATGATGGCTACCTTAATGAGGATGCCCTAATATAGATCATCCTAGCCAATATAAATATCGTCCAGAATGATGTTAACAAAAATAAAAATCCAACAGAGAATCTTCCAAGTTACAAATCATCCGGTGCCTCACCAAATACAAAAGACTCAATAAAGAAAAAAGAGTACAAACTGACTCAGACCTAGTCTACCCAATCTTGAGCTGATTCCAATTTGTAGTCCGATCATGTGAACCTGAAATGTCAGTACATAAGGCAGTCGTAGAGAAATAAGAATGTTTTCTATCATTAAAATCATTAACTATTGATCCGCAATAATCTCCCCATTTTTTATGATGGCCAACAATTTAAATTTAAAAAAAAAACAATTTCTCCTAATCTTCCCTCACTAGAATAAACCCTTTAAAAAAAAAATAGGGGAGATAAAAAATATTTTTGTTGTTTTTAATTTTTTGAAGAAAAAGATAAAAATTCAACATTACGTTCTCCCCTTTGACATTATCAAAAAGAGAATAGGCACAAAGAACAAAACGAACAAAAAAAATGTTCTCAGATCTAGTGAAAAAGCAAATATTCTTAAAATGAGAAAGTTACCTCTTAGTTTTAATTAAAAAACTTAGTAGAATTGGATTGACAACGCATAGCCTAGAAAAGGTTAGAAATTCAGAATTTGATAATCCAAACTAAAGTTCTTTTAAAAAGGCTAAAAAACTTTTTAATTCAATATCAAAATGAAGGAATAAATTAGAGAAAGAAATAATCATTTTTCAAAAACTTCTTCCATAAAATATATCTAATAGAAGATCAATGCATGAATTGTTGAATCAAGAATCAAGATTTTCAAACTCAAGTATCAAAAGTATCAAGGGTTTTCTTAAGCTTTTAAGAAGTACAAGAATGGTAAGCATTAAATTTTGTGGGCTCATTTTTTTGCCTCTTGATAATTGGTTGGTGTACTGCGCATCTTTTGATACACTTTGTGTATTCTATATTTTTTAATTTGGCGCTTTGTGCATCTTTTATTTTTGGCATCATTGGCCAATTTTTTGAATATGCTACCTTTATTAAATCTTAAAAATCAAAAGTAAACCCATACTATTTATAAAAATTAAATTCTTGATTAAGAAAATTATGATGTAGATTCAGCACCTTGCAAAAGATTCTTATGCGATAAATAAAATTTAGGGAGATAAAAAGAATTGTTTCAAAAACCAATTTAAAAGATGAAAAAGATTTTAAGTTAAAAGTAGAATAACCTCTTTTAGGATATAGAGATTGAGAGTCAAACACAAGAGTTTCCTTCCTTTGACTATTTTTAGAGAAGTCAATCGCAACTTACCAAAGAGTTCAAGAAAAAACAGGAAGTTGATTTTTCATTTTTAGAAAAGTGAATGTGTGTGTTGATCAGAAAAACAAATTTTACGAAGTAAGAAAAGAACAAAAAATAAAAAAATAAACACAACAAAGAAGACTTTTTAACCATTATCTCTCTCCTGATCCGATGCTTCAGAAACTAGGTCTGCCCATGAGATTTTTTGCTTTTCATTATTTCTCCAATTTAAATTTTACTTTGCCTTACCCTTTTCTTTTGTAGGAAGAATTCTTAAATTAGGGCATTGATTTTTTATATATCCAGGCTTCCTATAATGAAAGCAAATAACATCAGAAGAAATATGAATTTCCTTACCATTTTTACCTTTTTTCCACTTTTGCTTATGCTTTGGTGAGCTTTGTGATTTGCTTGAAAAGTCATCACCAACTAAGCTATCTTCTTCTCTATCTTCCATTTTTAAAATAATCGTTTTACTTGCATCCAAAAGTCTTTGACCTAACCCTTGCTCGTAGGCAATAAGTGAGATAATCAAATTATCAATAGCAATAACTTTAGTATTAAACTTATCCAGTAGACAACAAAAAATTTTGTTAACTTTTTCAAAATTTGAAAATTCTTTTCCTAAGGCGTGCAATGATGTTACAATTTGAATGAACCTAGTGTACATGTCTAAGATCGTCTCATAAGGTTTCGTGGAAAATAGTTCAAAATCATGCATTAACAAATTCAACTTGGATTGCTTGATTTCAATAGTGCCTTTGTATATGGTGTGTAGTTTATCCCAAACTTCCTTACCAATAGTGCATATGGATACTAACATAAAATCTTTAGAATTTAAAGCACATAAAAAGCAATTTAAAGATTTTGCATTCAATTGAGCATTTACTTATTCTTTCATATTCCATTGATTAAAAGAAATATCAGTTTTAACTCCATTAACAATACGAGACGGTGATGAATAAAAAGTTAAAATCATATACCACAAGCAAAAATCAATCGATTGCAAGAAAGTAGTCATGCAAATTTTCTAAAAATTAAAAGTAATGTTTTCAAACAAAGGTGGTCTGGTGATTGAATAATCTTTCGTAATATTATGATTTGAAAAATTAGCCATGGATCGAAATTCAAAAGCTTTTAAAAACTAGATTTTATGAATACGGCTCTAATACCACTTGAAAGTGCTCTGATGGCACTAGAAAGTTCTTTAGGGATGTTAAGCCCTATAGAACCGGTCCAAGGCTAAATACAGAGAGTGGTGAATTGGAAAAGAAGAAAATTTAAGAAAAGTACAAACCAAAATCACCACAAATAAAACAAATGTGGAAATTACATGTTGAAGCAAATAATAAGAAAGAACACATCGATTTTATAGTGGTTCGGTTAAACCTTGACCTACGTCCACTCCTTGGAGGAACTCTCCAAGTATTGCACTAAATTAAGTGTCTCTCCTTTAGCCCCCACAGCTAGGCGGAGAAGCCCTTATAAAATCACTTCCACCTTCCCCGGTGTAGCGGAGTCTCCTGGTCCTTTGACACCAAAGTGAAGTTCTTCTTTGGTGAACTTCCCTCGAGACAAGCCTTGAATCCGATGGTATTAAGATGCAAGCCTGCCGGAGCAACCGTGTGGAATCCCCTCCACACTCCCTTGAGTCCCCCCTCACAGGATCTTCTCCCTCTCAAACTTCACCCGTTCCTCACTCCCTTTCAAGCTCTCTCTTCAAGTCTCCCCCATAAGAACGAAGCTATAATGACTACCAAAGACACTTACAAAGTGTCATGCCAAGCTTAAATAGAAAAGCTCAAAACAATGTCATTAATGCAAGTTGTCAACATTATCGTCCAGGATGATAGGTATATCGTCCTGGCCGATTACTTCAAATTCAGCTCATCAGCCCAGGACGATTTGGGACGATCAGTAGAAAATTGGTTACATCATTATGGTTGATATCAAGATCGTCTAAGCCGATTAGTTTAAAACTGATTTCAATCATCCTGATCATCGCCCTGAATTCGAGATGTCCGATTTAGATCATCTAGGACATCATCCCAGTTGATCCGGCGATCGTCCCGGACAATGTGATCGTATCAATCAACCATTAATGCTTTCCAAAGATATCAGATCAATTTAGGCATAATTGAGTTAGATCGGCCTGGACGATATGAATATCATCCTGACCGATTTCTTAAAACAAAGAATTCCTAAATTGATTATGGCGGGTGATTCTTTCTGAATTAAGACTATCATCCTGGCCGATACAGGTATTGTCTAGGCCAATCTGCTAATGACGGCTGCCTTAATGAGGATGCCCTAATTAGGGTTTCTACTTTTGAACAGATCATCCCGGCCAATATAAATATTGTCCAGGATGATGTTACCAAAAACAAAATCCAACAAAGAATCTTACAAGTTACAAGTCATCCGGTGCCTCACCAAATACAATAGACTCAAGAAAGAAAAAAGAGTACAAACTAACTCAGACCTAGTCTACCCAATCTTGAGCTGATTCCAAATTGTAGTCCGATCATGTGAACTTGAAATGTTAGTACCTAAGGTAGTCGTAAAGAAATAAGAATCTTTGCTATCATCAAAATCATAAACCATTGATCCGCAATAATCATGTTTTCAAATTAAAAAAAGTATTATATGGATTGAAATAGGCACCTAGGGCTTGGTATGAAAGATTGAGCACCTTCCTACTTATAAGATCATTTGAAAAAGGAAGTGTGGATATAACTCTCTTTTTGAAGAAAATTGGAAAGGATATACTCATTGTACAAATTTATATTGATGACATCATCTTTAGATCTTCAAATAAAAATTTTTGTGATGATTTTTCTAACAAAATGAGTAGTGAATTTGAGATGAGTCTAATGGGAGATTTAAGTTACTTTTTAGGCTTTAGCATTAAGTAAATTGAGGAGGGTATATTTCTTAGTTAATCTAAATATGTTAAAGACATTCTCAAAAAATATGAAATAGATAATGCTAAACTTGTTAGTACACCTATGAGTTCCTCAGTTCAGTTGGATAAGGACCCTAAGGGAAAATCTATTGATCAAAAGAAATTTAGAGAGATAATTGGATCTTTGCTTTACTTGATAGCTAGCCAGCCCGATATCATGTTTAGTGTTTGTTTGTGTGCTAAATTTCAATCAAATCCAAAAGAATCTCATTTGGTAGCAGTAAAAAGGATTTTAAGATATCTGTTATGAACTCAAAACTTAGGAATTTGGTATCCTTAGTTTAGCTCTTCATTTTAAATAATTGGTTATTCAGATTCTGACTTAGTAGGTTGTAGGATAGATAGAAAGAGAACTTCTGAAATATGTCAGTTTATTAGAAATTCTTTAGTCTCTTGTTCCAGTAGAAAATAAAATTCAGTAGCTCTATCTACTGCTGAAGCTGAATACATTGCATTAGGAAGTTGTGTGACACAAGTACTTTAGTTGAAATAATAGTTGATTGATTTAGATTTAACTATAGGCACTATTCCCATTTATTGTGATTACAATAGTGCTATTTGTATTTCTAAAAATCCTAATTCAACATTTAAGAACCAAACATATAGACATCATGCATCATTTCATAAGGCATCATGTATCCAAAGGAGAAATTGAACTAATTTATATTTCTACAGAAAATCAACTTGTAGATATTTTTACAAAACCACTAGTCTTTGATACATTCAGTATATTAAGAATAAGGCTTGGTGTGATTGATTTTAATGCATAATTAAAGTGATTCTGCAATATTGATGTGTGTTTTTCTAGTTAGTGTTTTCGTGTGTATTTTTTATTTTATGATTTTCTGTGTTTTCTATCATTGTTTATTGTGTTTGTGTGTGTTTGGTTTCGAGAATTCTTGTCCATGTTATTTTGTATTCTCTGACATCTAGATTTTTGAATGCATGCTTGAAAATTGAGTGAAAATCATCCGGGATGAATTGTGTAGTGTATTAACTATCAGATTTGAATGGTTTGCATTCAATTTTTCAGTTTTCATTTTACTGTTCATCTGTACTATCATGACGATCGTCCAGACGATGTGTATTCAATCGTATGTACGCGTGAATGCAGTTATATGGATAAAATCAAATTAATTCCCTAATCGTACATATGAACCTTTGGTTCATCC
Organism: Dendrobium huoshanense; assembly: GCA_016618105.1. Lineage (NCBI taxonomy): Eukaryota > Viridiplantae > Streptophyta > Magnoliopsida > Asparagales > Orchidaceae > Dendrobium > Dendrobium huoshanense. The sequence goes on along the minus strand of CM028351.1, from coordinate 23,629,404 downwards.
ATACGAACATGTGTCATTTCAAAATGGGGGACGGTTTAAACTGTCATAGAAATGATCTTAAATGTCTGATCGTCCAGGATGAACACCTATTCGGCTGTATGATCGTTTGGTCAAAAGTCTGTACAAAAGGATATATCATAACTTATATGATTACGAAAAGCCATTTCATTTTGGACTAATTCATTCATCCATACGAAATTTTATTCGTACGTACGAAGTCAAATTCATACGAGATGAAATTAATTTCGTCTGTACGAAAACTCATTTTTTCTTTAAATTGAAGGATTTTGAACTCACATGTCATCACTTCAAACATCCCTTTCAAACCCCTATTTAACTATATCTTCTCCATGGCTAGCTCTAGCAAAAGATAGAATGTACTGGCTAAGGGACCACCCAAAAAATCTAGTGAAAACTTCCTGTCCAAGGCTAATGAGGAGTCCTTCCATAGGTTTGTTTCAGCTAAAATCACTCCTTCTAGAGTTCTTCTTCAAGAACAACTGAATTTTTAGGTAATGAATCTGTTTGCTGCCACCCAATTGGCCTCATTCTCACTCTAGTCCACTTCTACAATAAGGAGACCTTTCACTACTTTCTTGCAAACATGTCCTTTAACTCTAAACGTTCTGTGATTAAGTCATTTATTTTTAAGAAGAAAGTAGAGATCACTAAAACAGACTTAGGAATTTTTCTGAACTTAAGGACTGAACGGATTAGAGCCCATATCTTGACCAATTCTTTTGATTTTGATTGGTCTCAAATCAATAATGTTATTAGAGGACTTGGTTGAGTAACTCAAATACCCAAAGTATCAACTCTTAGTAAAAAGGCTCTAATCATCCTGCATGTTCTTCGTACTTCTATTATACCTAAAGCTGGTGATCGAGTAAACATTACTCCTCTTCTTTCTATAGTGACCTATCTAATTCTGACTAGCCAACCCATAGATGAAGCCCAATTAATCATTGACTACCTTTATGGACTTTCTGAGATTGGCCACTTCTCCCACAAGAGAAAGAAAAACACTACCTTAGGACATCTTGTGACTCACATTTTGGAGAAGAAGTATGATCTAGTCATCCAATTCAAGATTTTAAAGAACCTCTCTACTACAACGATGGATCTTTTAGAGCAATCTTTCATAAAGAAACACATGTTATTAGTGACTTAGAGGAGGAACCCGAACCTGCACTTGCACCTCACCTCAACCTGCACCTTGCACCTGCTGGTGAACCAAATTACAAAGAATTAGTTTATAGATTTGATAGTCTAGAGACTCATTTTGATCAAAGATTTGATCAAATTGAAACTCACTTGTAATAACAGGATGCTCAGTACAATCAGAACATGGGATGGATGCGTGAGTAGATAGATGGTATAAGTTCTAATATGGTTATGATGAGCAGTTATTTTAATTTCTACAATCAGTAACCTCCTCCAGATCAGGGTCCTTCTATGTAGTCCTTTATGCTTTTCAGTGTGATGTGATGTGTTGTTAGCAAGTTATGCTTTTATGTTATGTATTGTGTTTTATGTGTTTTTAGACTGTGAATGTATTGATACCATTTCTACTAATTGTAATATTCTTCATTCTGATATCAATATAAGTTATCCTGTCTTGCTTTTAATATTGTTTTGAAATGTGTGTTAGCCTATATGAAAATTCCTAAATTTTTTGATCTTACAAGTGCTATACCTTGAACTGCAACACAAAATTTAATTCATTAGAAAATCAAAATTTTCTAAATTTAAGTTGTTCTTATAACTTGATGTAATTAAGAATGTCATTCTCATGTCTCTTGTTAGACTAATTTAAATTTTCATATTATTATTGCAATTGTGATATTTTCTTATTTAGTATTTCTATTATCAATATAAATATTATTATACTTAAGAGAAATTTGAAAATTTTGATTATTGATTATGGAAAGATCAAGATTACTCTTGAAAAATTTATAAATATACAAAAATAAAAAAGAATGCACAATGGTTCACAATTTAAAAAAGAGGCATAAAATAAGCCCACAAGTAAAATGATGCATAAAAATGTGCCTTAACTATTCAAAAATATGCGCAAAGCGCCACATGTGGTACTTATTTCTTTCCTTAATCTTTCAATCTTTTAATTCAAATTAATCTTCTATGTGATTTTATTTCGTATTGAAAATTTGAAGTATATAAATTTTATATTCATCCTTTTTGCAATGATATTCTTGTTGCAAATCTATTTTCATGGCTTATGTTTTGATGATTGACAAACACTATTTCTCTTGGACTGCTTGTTGCTTCTAACGTTTCAGGAATCAAAGATCGGACAAACAAGACGAAGCCAATTCAGGATTGCGTAGGTTTAGGGTTGAGTCAGTCTGTACTTTTGTTTTTCACTTATTGAGTCTACTTGTAATAGTCAAAGAGATTGATGCTAAGTAACCCTTCACACACATATTTGAGAGACTTAGAATTTCTGTTTTTACTCATATCGGCCCGGACGATTTCTTCTATCAGCCTGGACGATCTAGCTTAAACAAAAAGTCTAAATAAGGATTCTTAATTAAGGCAGCCGTGATTAACATATCGGCATGGATGATACGTGTATCGGCCAGGACGATATTCTCAAAACAGAAAGAAGTTGCCGCCATAAACAATTAAGGTATACTGCATTTTTAAATTATCGGCCAGGACGATCCAGTATTGGCCTGGACGATATTCACAAATTATGCCTTAATTGTTCAGGAAATCAAGGGAGTAATTAAGGATGATTGATACGATCATATCATCCAGGACGATCGCAGGATCGGCCAGGACGATCCAGTCAAAAACCTTAAGTTACTTCAGGAGATAAAAATCAGCCAGCTCGTATCCAGGGCTATTGTCAGGATGATTTTTCTCTGATTTGAACTGATCTGCCAGGACGATCGTGAGATCGGCCTGGACGATCAAGCCAATTTTTAATCATTTTGTTTTGCATCCAGGGCGATGCTCTAGCCAATCTTCATTGATTTGTACTGATCGGCCAAGCCGATGTCCATATCAGCCTGGACGATAAAGTCGGCAATTTACAATTAATGAGTTCCTTTGAAGCTCTTCTATTTAAGAGCGCATGTTCAACGTTTTGAGAGACCTTTGGCTGCTGTCTTGACCTGAAAAGACCTTGAGGAGAGAAAGAGAGAGAGGGAGAGAGAGAGAGGATCTTGTGAGGGGGAGCTTGTGAGGGGATTCATAAGGGTTGCTTCAAGGATCGCTCTGCTTTTTCTTCGTCTAGAGTTTCTCGTCCGTGGAAGGGTCGGTAGAGGTAAGGAGTTAGCTTTTTGTTGTGTTTCTCTGCCAGCTTCAGGAGGAAGCAAAAGGAGGTAGGTTCTCTGCCTTTCTGAGGTGGAAAAAAGGAGGTTCTTGTGAGGGCTTCTCCGCCTAGCCGTGGGGGATAAAGGAGAGTCACGTTTTGTAGTGCAATTCTTGGAGGGTGCCTCCAAGGAGTGGACGTAGGTCGAGTTGACCGAGCCACTATAAATTTTTGTGTTCTTATTTTTTACTTCCGCACTTTTATTTCCGCACTTTGTTTTTCTATGGTGATTTTGGTTTGTGATTTTCATTCTTTGAGAAAAGAAATTTTTAATTACCAATTCACCCCCCCCCCCCCCCCTCTTGGTTAGCTTGGGCCAGTTCTATAGGGCTTAACATCCCTAGCAAACTTTCAAGTGGTATCAGAGCGGGATTCGAAATTTTAAGTTTGAAATTTTTTTGAATTAGATCCATGGCTAACCTTGGGAATCGTAACACTACTGAAGGGTATTCTATTACCCGACCTCCCCTGTTCGATAACCTACCTTTTGACTTTTGGAAAACCCGCATGTCAACGTTTTTACAATCTACTGATTATCGCATATGGATGCTTATTCAAGAAGGTTATTCTCCACCTTCTCGTGAAATTAATGGTGTTAAAACTGAAATTTCTTTTACCGAATGGACTTTTGATGAACATGATTTAGCTCAATTAAATGCAAAATATTTGAATTGTTTTTTCTGTGCTTTAAAATCTGAGGATTATATGCGTGTCTCAACTTGCAAAACTGGTAAAGAGATTTGGGATAAATTGTGCATCACCTATGAAGGTACTAATGAGGTTAAATAATCCCGTTTAAACATTCTCTTGCATGACTACAAACTTTTTCGTATGAAATCTAATGAATCGATTTCTGACATGTACACTAGGTTTACTCAGATAGTTACTTCACTGCATGTATTAGGAAAAGAACTTTCAAACTATGAAAAAGTAAACAAGATTTTGAGATGCTTGCCTTCATCATATGATGCTAAAATCACTACAATCACTGAATCTAAGGATTTGAACACCTATTCAATTGATAACTTACTTGGCTCACTCATTGCTTACGAGCAAGGGGTGAATCAAAGAAATCTTGATGCAGGTGAGAAGAAAAAGGAGAAAACAATTGCATTGAAGGCGCACAAATCGGATTCTGAATCTTCCGGGTCTGAAAGTGAATGAAGTTGCCTTCATCACAAGGCAATTCAAAAGCTTTCTAAGGAAGAAATAAAAGCATCATCAAAGTTGGAGAAAAGGTAAGGATCATAAACATGTTAAAGGATCTTCTGATGTTGTTTGTTTTGAATGCTGGAAACCTGGACATGTGAGAGCCGATTGCCCAACACTTCAAGACAACACGAGCAAGGAAAAGATTGAGGAAAAATCTAAGTTTATGAAGGAGAAGAAGAGAATCCAAAAGGCATTCTGGGCAGAATCTGGTACTGATTCATCTGAGACTGAACTAGAGGAAGAGACAACGAATCTGTACTTTAAAGGGGAAGATCATCTTGAGCAAAGTGATGAGGAAGAGGTATGTAAACCAACCTATGATGAATTATTTGAAATTTGTGAAAAAATCCATGCATCATACAAAAAACATAAAAAGACACATGCTAGCTTAAAAGTGGAACTTGTGAATTTGTAGAAAGAGTATGAAGTCATTCTTAAAGATCATTCAACGATTGATTTTAATCACATGGCTCTTCTTGATGAATTTGATGAGTTGATCAAACAGCATTCAGAATTAATTGATGAACATAAGGCATTGAAAGTTTCACACACCTCACTTAATTCTGATCTTAAGAAATCAAAAGAGATTGATAAAAACTTGTGGATTCATAATGAGGCATTAAAAAGAACTAACTTGAGAATTCAAAATGATTTGGATACAATTAAGAAAAATCGGATGACATCTACTTTTAATCCTAAGCCAGAATCTAGGAAGAGGCATTATAACTCAAACCATTTAAGAAACCCTTTTCCTGGAGTTAGATGTTTCTCATGTGGCATGCTAGGACACATCTCACACATGTGCACCGTCCACCGTAGTACACATTGGGTGTGGAGACCTAAGATGCATGATTCACAGCATACCACATCTGCATTACACTCTACTTTTCCTAAGAAGGGGCCCAAACTTGTTTGGGTTCCGAAATCTGACTGTTGTTGAGTTTTGCAGGTGTGCTCTCACCAAAGACCTCGTGGGAGCATAGGATAACTGGACATAAGGAGGCTGGCAGCTCAAAAATTGCTTAAACTCGTTGTCTTATAACTTGCTTGAAATTTTTATTTTTTATGTTATTTGTTTTTATTTTTGTGCTAGTTTTGTACTTGCTTTATGTTGTTTTAGTTTGCTTTGTTTTTTTTTAAGTTTCTTTTGTTTGTTTTGTCATGTGATAGCTTTTCGTTATTTTAGAATTAGTTTGTTTTCATGTTGCTTTTATGATTGGTTTTCATATGTTGGATCTTTTCAAGTTTTTAGATTTTGGAAGTTTTTGGAGATAGTGTTTAGCTTTTCTAAATCGGTTAAAGGAGAAATCTCGTTGATGGTTTCCCTCCTTCTGACCTTGTTTAGTGGTATGTTTTTCTTCCTCTAAACAAAAGGCTAAACTCATTTTAACCAATGGTTCTTTAATTAAGATCCTTTTCTTATCTTGCTACATTAATTTATCTTATGCATAATAGTCAAAGTTCTTATATATATTTCAAGTTTTTTTTTGAAATCTTGCCATTGCATTTATCACATGATTTTGATTTTGTGTTGTGGATTGTTCTTCTCTATGTTAGAGAGAGAGCTCCTATTCTCTAATATTTGGAGGATATACTCACAACTAAGTTTTTTTTAAGGGTATATTAAAGAGTTTCTAGCTTGTAAGAGTTAAAAAGGAAAGAGGCTAATGAAGCCAAATTGAAAAGAAAGCTATATACACAAAAGTGTATCAAAGAATTAAAAGATGCTTAAAGATCCAATCGAAGTAACAAGAGGCATAAAATGAGTCAACTAAATACAAGCTATCTCCTTTTTGCTAAAACTCTTAAAACTTAAGAGAACTTATGGATTATGTGATGCTTTCAAAGACTTGATTTCAATTTCCTTGATTGAGAAAAATTACTTTGTTTTATTAATTATGAGATATTTTCATTGTAAACAAGTCTTGAATGGATCTTCTTATCTTATTTAGTTATTCTGAGTTAGGCCTCTGTTTTCCAAAAGAATTTTGTACCCTGAAGGATGTCCGATCTAGGGTAAACAGAATCAAATGTTCTACCTTCTTCTGATTAGGATTTGTTAAACTCCTTGATCTCTTGGAACTTTAAAAATTTAACTTTTTAAGAAATTCTCACATGATGCCTCCATAAAACAAAAAAAAAATTTAAAAAAATTAAAATAAAAAAATATTCATTTTTTATTTTTCCTTGTGTTTTTTCTTTTCTTTTACTGTGTTTTTCTGATTGTTTTTCTTTTGTTTTTTTATTTGAGGGCCTTGATCATCACCATCTATTCCTTGGTTTCATTTTCTAATCACATCGTCCTGGTTGATATTTTTATCGTCCGAACGATAGGACAAAATCTCTTCGAAATCCATCTGCTGACCTTTTTTATGCTTGCTGTAACTCATCGTCCTGGACGATCATATATCGTCTTGGACGATCTGATCGAACACTGTTGCAATCATGCCGATAGAATTTTTTGTCTAGCCGATGCATTTTATGTGCATCGTCCCAGCCGATACACTGGATCGTCTTGAACGATCCACGTGTCAGCACGTTTAAATCTTTAAATTCGGCCCCGGACGATCCATTATTGGACAATCGGCCAGGCCGATACACTGTTCGTCCTGGACGATACATGTGGTAGTGATTTAAAACGTTTTAACTTCAGCTGGTACGATCAATTATTTTGCATCGTCCTGGACGATACACTTAATCGGCCCGGACAATTTGCTTTTTCAACAGTCGTCCGGATTGACTCCTCGGGCCGATCGCCTGTGTCTAATCGGCCTGGCGAATATCTGATCGGCCCGGCCGATCGGACCGCCTTTTTGTCCAATCGGCCTGTACGTAATTATTGAGCCATATCGGCCTGGATGATTCTGCGATCGTCCAGCACAATATGGCCGTTTCTTTAAATTCAGGTCGTTCCAGCCATGGTTTTTCACTTTCAACCCTTTCTCCTCTTATGTTTTCTTGCTAACTCCTCTCTATGGCTGGTAGGAAACGTGTCCGTCAAACTTCTGGGAGTTCTTCGAGGGCAAGGATTGACCCTCGTTTCAGAGAAGCAGAAGATGAAGCCGCCTACCATCGTTACAAAGAGCATGGGATAATTGTCTCCAGAATCATCAATTCTGTCCACATCTCTTTCCTGGTAATGGATCTTTTCGCTCACACCTCCCTTTACTTCATTCCGTCTCTTACTTTCCCCTTCAATTCGAGTTTCTTTGAGAGTTTTTTGCAAACCTTCGCATTAACCCTACCTTTACAGCCCTGACCTCCTATATGAATCGACGCCTTGTCGAAATCACATATCAGGATTGTGTTGATCTTTTATAGCTATCCACCACCGGGGATAAGCTGCACTTTATCACCTCAGATCCTGATCTTGACTGGTCCACGATAAATCACTTCCTTCGCCAGACGAATGCACCTTTCCATGTTGGAGAGACTAGCTCTTTAGTCAAAGATGCTAGGACAATCTAACATGTCCTTCGCACCTCCATAATTCCAAAAGCCAGGGATCGAATCCACATCACCCCTCTACTTTCCCTCACTACTTTCTACATCATGGCTCATAGAAAATTCAACACTACGGACCTAATTTTTCGATACATTGATCACCTAACCACAATCCGTGATCCAGGTCTCAAGAGGAAACCAAATCTAGCCTTAGGACACATCATAGCCTATGTCCTTGAAACCAAATACCAACTTCAGTATTCTATTCCACCAAACCTCCCAACTCCCTTCTACTTAAATAGTTCCTTCAGTACCCTTCACAGTACTCGTCTCCACCCTGAGGAACCTCGGGGGGCTAGAGAGGAGGAGGCTCCCGCTCCCGCTCCCTTTCCTGACCCTGTTCCTCTCCACTAGCACTCACCGGTTGATCAGTTGATTGAGAGGTTTGATCGATGGGAGACCAGCTTTGACGCCTACGTTGCTGCACATGAGCAGCAACACTCTGAGGATATTGCCCGATACGAGCAGCACCGCACTAAGGATTTAGCCCAATTTGACAGTTTTCTTACTCACCAGCAGCAGCAGCATGACTAGGACATCTCCTGGTTAAATGCTCAGTTTACCACACTTGCCAGCTACTTTCAGCAGCCACCTCCACCACCTCTATCAGATGATCAGGATCCCTCGTTCTTTTAGTTTATACTTTCTGTTATTTATTTCTTGTTTTTTTTAGTTTACTTGTTAGTCTTTGTTTGTTTTTTTTTTCTTTTGTATTTGGACCCTCTTTTTGTGCTGACAAAAGGGGGAGTAGGGTGTGGTAGGAAAAATTGTTGAAAGCTTGAAATTCTAGTGGACTCTTTTGATATTTTCCTACTTGTGTTTGCCATCATAAAAAAGGGGGTGATTGTTGTAAATATATTTTCATGGCTTATGTTTTGATGATTGATAAACACTATTTCTCTTAGACTGCTTGTTTCTTCTAACGTTTCAGGAATCGATGATCGGACAAATAAGACGAAGCCAATTCAGGATTGCGTAGGCTTAGGGTTGAGTCAGTCTGTACTTTTGTTTTTCACTTCTTGAGTCTACTTGTAATAGTCAAAGAGACTGATGCTAAGTAACCCTTCACACACATACTTAAGAGACTTAGAATTTCTATTTTTACTCATATCGGCCCGGACGATTTCTTCTATCAGCCTGGACGATCTGGCTTAAAACAGAAAGTCTAAATAAGGATTCTTAATTAAGGCAGGCGTGATTAACATATCGGCCTGGACGATACGTGTATCGGCTAGGACGATATTCTCAAAACAGAAAGAAGTTTCCGCCATAGATAAATAAGGTATACTGCATTTTTAAATTATCGGCCAAGACGATCTAGTATCGGCCTGGACGATATTCACAAATTATGCCTTAATTGTTCATGAAATCAAGGAAGTAATTAAGGATGATTGATACGATCATATCATCCTGGACGATCGCATGATCGGCCAGGACGATCCAGTCAAAAACCTTAAGTTACTTCAGGATGATAAAAATCGGCCAGCTTGTATCCAAGGCTATTGTTAGGATGATTTTCCTCTGATTTGAACTGATCTTCCTGGACGATTGTGAGATTGGCCTGGACGATCAAGCCAATTTTCAATCATCCTGTATTGCATCCAGGGCGATGCTCTGGCCGATCTTCATTGATTTGTACTGATCAGCCAAGCCGATGTCCATATCGACCTGGATGATAAAGTTGGCAATTTGCAATTAATGAGGTCTTTTGAAGCTCTTCTATTTAAGAGCGCATGTTCAACGTTTTGAGAGACCTTTGGCTGTTGCCTTGACCTGAGAAGACCTTGAGGAGAGAAAGAGAAAGAGGGAGAGAGAGAGGATCTTGTGAGGGGGAGCTTGTGAGGGGATTCACAAGGGTTGCTTCAAGGATTGCTCTGCTTGTTCTTCGTCTAGAGTTTCTCGTCCGTGGAAGGGTCGGTAGAGGTAAGGAGTTAGCTTTTGGTTGTGGTTCTCTGCCAGCTTCAGGAGGAAGCAAAAGGAGGTAGGTTCTCTGCCTTGCCGGGGTGGCAAAAAGGAGGTTCTTGTGAGGGCTTCTCCGCCTAGCCGTGGGGGATAAAGGAGAGTCACGTTTTATAGTGCAATACTTGGAGGGTGCCTCCAAGGAGTGGACGTAGGTCGAGTTGACCGAACCACTATAAATTTCTGTGTTCTTATTTTTGCTTCCGCACTTTTATTTCCGCACTTTATTTTTCTGTGGTGATTTTGGTTTGTGATTTTCATTCTTTGAGAGAAAAATTTAATTAATTACCAATTCACCCCCCCTCTTGGTTAGCTTGGGCCAGTTCTATAGGGCTTAACATCCCTAGCAAACTTTCAATTCTTTATCTCAATGTCTAAATTGACTCATGTTTCTGATAATTCTTTTTATTATCGATGTTATATATCTTCTTAAATCATATGTATCATTTTATTTCCCAAATAATTTTTGATTTTATTTGCAAAATTTATTTCAATCACTTTCAAGCATCTCTTATAAAAGGATTATCATATGACTTCTCACATTTTTGTTCTTTTTCTTCTCCTCTTTTTATTGTTGTTAAAAAGGGGGAGAAAATATTATTTGTTCGTATTTTATTCATATTTTTTTGTTCTATATCATATTTTCATTTCTTATCGTATCTTTTTGTATTTTTAAAATTTGTTTCGTATCATATCTGTTTGTATTTTTTTTAGAATAAAAAAAAATAAAATTATTGTGCAATGCCTCCTTATTTTCACATGTTTATCAATTCAGGGGAAGTTTAAGAGATTCTTAGAATTTGAAAATTATACAAACAATAATTGTTTTACCATCATCAAAAAGGGAGAGATTGTTAAGAGAGTTACTATTTGCATGTTTTACATTCTTGTAACTTGTATAGTTTTGATGATTCCAAATATTATTATTTAAGTATTATATTCTCCTAACACTTTTTGGAAGAATTATTTTTTCTCTTGTGTGGACTAACAATTAAGGAAAATTGAACTCCAGACTAAAGAAGGCTTCAAATCAAATTTAACATGAGATAGTTTGTAAATTAAAGTTTATATTTTTATTGTATTGAGTTTGAGAGAGTACGATTGTAATTGAGTAGCTTAGCACACACACACACACTTGGGGAGATCTTTAAAAAATCATATTGATCGCACAAGATGAAACAAGTTCGTACGGGAGAAATGGAACGAACAGGAAGTGAGAAAATTTTTCTAAGTCCTGATCGTTCAGACGAATTTCCATATTCATCCCTGGATGATGCTCTCTGGATTCTCTCTTTGAACTATTCATCCTGACAAAATGTATCATTCATTCCTGGATGAAGCTCTCTGGACACTTGAGTTGCACTAATCATCTAAATGATTCATCCCGTTCGTCCCAGGATGAAGTCCTCTAGACACATGGGTTAAACTAATCATCGAGATGATTCATCCTGGTTGTCTCTAGATGAAGTTCTTTGGACACATGACATGAACTATTCATCCAGACGAACATTTATGTTCATCCCAAGACGAAGTCCTCTGTTCCCTAAAAATATTGGACCATCCTATAGTTTCGTTAGAACGAACCCTTGATATAACGGTTCGTCACTGGACGAACACATTTCGTACGGGATGATGATTGGGTATGAAGTTAGTTCGTACCAATATATATTGGATTAGTATGCAACTTTTTTTATACTATTCGTACAGGACAATCTGAAGATCATCCAAAATGATTGACTTTGTACAGACTTGAAAGTCAGAAGTTTTTGGGCAATTTTTCATTCCTTTCCTATATAAACTCCACTTAAAACTATCTTGTAATCTTTTTATCTATTGATCTTCATGTTAACTGAAGGAAGAGTGAAGGAGAGAGTGTAAAAGAGTGTTTGAAGAAGGATTCTTACTACTGGAGCGTGAAGGATTCACTTGGTACTCAAAGGTAAGAATCTCCAATTATGATTTGTGATTACTTCACTATTTTCTCTCATCCTTCTAGATTTCTTGTGAAAATATCTATCAAGGAGATCTGGTTCTCTGCCGACACTTGGAGAGTGTGAACAGCCGAAGGGTTCTCTTCCTACACTTTGAGAGTATGAACAGCTGAAGGGTTCTCTGCTTACACTTGGAGAGTGTGAAGGGATGAAGGGTTCTCTGCCCACACTTGAAAAGTGTGAAAGGACAGACGGTTCTCTGCCAACACTGGGAGAGTGTAAAAGGATGGCGGTTCTATGCCAACACTAGGAGAGTGTAAAAGGATGACGGTTCTTTGCCACACCGGGTAGTAGTGGAAGAGAGTTTTGTAAAGGCTTCTCTGCCTTGCTGTGGGTGCAAAAGCAGAGTCACTAGTGGTATTAGTGTAATACTCGGAGGGTGCCTCCGGGTAATGGATGTAGGTCGTGTTTGACCGAACCACTATAAATCTTGTGCCTTTTAATTTTCCACTGCTTTTGTTTTTACTTTTTAAATTTGTGGTTGAAAAATCTTTTCTACAAAAATTCACTAAAGTTATTATCGATTCAATTTTAAAAAGGGGATAATTGTTTAATTACCAATTCACTCCCTCTTTGTTAGCCGCTGGGATGTAAGCTTAGGTCTAACAACCTAATTCATTTTGAACAAGTTTCAACAATTTTTCCATCATCCAGACATATAATCAGGGTGATGTTCTAGATGATATTTAATATTTTAAACTAATCATCTGGGATGATCGTAAAATCATCCTAGATGATCAGCTTAGTTTTCAATCATCTAGAGATACAATAGGGGCAATGTTCTGGATGATACTCATTAATTTTGAACAAATTATATAGAACAATGTCCTATCATCTTGGGTGATCAGAATAAATAAGTCCTTTAATTGTATAGGATGATCCATCGATCGTCCTGGATAATCTATGTTGGTTTGTTATAATTAAGAGTAAATTTGAAACTCTTCTATATAAGACCTCTTGTTTACCCAAGATTGTATCTTTCACTACCATCTTAACCAGAGAGATCCAAGAGGAGAGGGAGAGCAAGGGAGAGAGAGAAAGAGGATCTTGTGAGGGGGAGTTTATGAGGGGATTCATAAAGGTTGCTCCAAGTAAAGATTTGAGTCATCTTCTCTGATCATCATCTTTGGTTCCTTGGAGGTTCAAGAGAGGTCTACTTTAACAATTGATTGAGGTTCTCAACCTGCTTTAGGAGGTGAAAGTAGTTGGATTCTCTGCCTACTTCTGAAGGAAGCAAAAGGAGTTTGGTTCTCTCCCTCATCGGGATCATTGGAAAGGAGGTCTGTATAGGCTTCTCTGTCTTACTATGGAAGTAAAAGGGGATTCATTGAGTTTAGTGCAATTCCCAGAGGAGAGGCTCTTGGGAGTGGACGTAAGACAAGTTGATTGAACCACTATAAAATTTTGTTTGTTCTTTCCTACTACTTTTCTACATTTAATTTTTGCAGTTTAATTTTCTTATTCCGATTGTTGGTTTGATTTCGGATTGAGATTCTTATTTAAGAAATTTTTAATACACCAATTCACCCCCCCTCTTGATTAGCCTCGGGCTAGTTCACAAGGGCTTAACATCCTTAATGAACTCTCAAGTGGAATCAGAGCAGGATTCATAAAATCTAGTTTTTTAAAACTTTTAAATTTTTATCCATGAATAACTTTGGTAATCATAATAGTGCAAAAGGGTATTCTATTACTCGACCACCTTTGTTTGATAACATACCTTTTGATTTTTGGAAAACTCGCATGCCTACAGTTTTATAATCAATTGGCTATCGCATGTGGATGCCTGCTAAGGATGGATATTCACCACCAACTCGTGAAATCAATGGCCTAAAAATTAAACTTCTTTTTACTGAATGGACTTTTGATGATAGGGATTTTGCACAACTTAATACAAAATACTTGAACTATTTTTTTTATGCTTTGAAATTTGAATATTATATATTTGTCTCAACTTGTGCTATCAGTAAAGAAATATGGGATAGATTATATATCACTTATGAAGGAACAAATAAAGTTAAGCAATCTAGGTTGAATATCTTGTTACATGACTACAAACTTTTTCACATAAAATCTAGTGAATCAATATCTAACATGTATACTAGGTTTACCCAAATCATCACCTCACTACATACCTTAGAAAGAGAACTCACTAACTATAAAAAAGTTAATAAAATTTTTAGATGCTTGCCTTCTTCCTTTGATGCCAATATTAATGTTATAACTGAATCTAAGGATTTGAATATTTATTCTATTGATAATTTACTTGGATCATTCATTACGTACGAGCAAGGGGCAACCAAAGATAACTTGATATAGGTGAGAAGAAGAAGGAGAAAATTGTGGCATTAAAGGCTAATGATACAGATATTGATTCTTTCAGGTCTGAAAGTGATGATGTTGCCTTAATCACTAGGTAATTCAAAAGCTTTCTAAGGAAGAAATAAAATCACCATTAGAAGGGGAATAAAGGTAAGGGTATCAAGAATTTTAAAAGTTCTAATAATATAATTTGTTTCGAATATAAGAAGTTGGGACATGTTAAAGCTGATTGTCCTATACTTAAGGCTCATACAAGCAATGAGAAGGGTGAGGAGAAACCCAAGTTTACGAAGGACAAGGATAAGAAGCAGTTTCAAAAGGTATTATGAGTAGACTCTGCATCTGACTCTTATGAGATTGAAGCTGATGAGAAGACTATAAACTTGTACTTGATGGGGGACGATCATCTTGGTCAGTTTGACCAAGAAGAGGTATATGAACTAACCTACAATCAATTACTTAAAGTTTCTAAACAAATTCATGTTTCATATAAAAAACTTAAGAAATTGTATGCTATCTTGAAATTGGACTTTAAAATTTACAAAAAGAGTATGAATTTTTTACTTAAAGATCACTCCATAATTGATATCAATCACATGTAATTACTTGATGAGTTTAATGAGTTAAATAAAAAATATTTTTAGTTGGTCATTGAGCATGATTTATTGAAAGCATCCCACACTACACTTGAAAATAAGTTTAAAATATATATTGATGAATCTGAAAGTAGGGAGCACTATTTAAAGGTTGATAATGCTATTTTAGAAAGTGCTAACTCAAATTTTAAAGTTGAATTAAAAGCACTTGAGGAAAGTAGTACTACACCCACACGAGATCCAAAGCCAAATGTTTTGAAAATTAGTTAGAGGCACTATAACTTGAATAGATTAGTAAACCCTTTCCTGGTGTTAGATATTTTTCTTGTGGTATGCCAGGACACATTTCACACACTTGTATTATTCATTATAGTACACATTGGGTGTGGAGACCTGAATTGCATGGTTCATAGCATATCACATATGCATTGCATTCTTCTTTTCTTAAGAAGGGACTCAAACTTGTTTGGGTTCCTAAATCTGCCATTTGATGATTTTGTAGGCTTGCTCTCATAAAAGTTCTCATGAGATACCTGGATAGCGGATGCTCACAACACATGACTGGAGATGCCAACCAATTCAATTTGCTGGAGGCCAAGCGTGGAGGCATGGTCACTCTTGGAGACAACATCACCAAGAAATTTATGGATTATAATAAAAAACTCTAAGAACCTTCTGATTGAAAATATTTTGCTTGAGATGTACTGAAACACAGCTTGTTAAGCATTTGTCAATTGTACGATAAGAGCTTTATTATAAAGTTTTTGGCAAATACATGTATTATTATCTTGAATAATAATACTATTTTGCATGGAAAGCAGATTAATAACATTTGCATACTTGATTTAAAAACTATTAAATATGCTATTTCATTTTTCTTAAAAACTATTGCTGATGAGTCGTGGTTATGGCACAAGAGGTTATGTCATGCCAGTATGAAAACCCTTAGGAGTGTGACCCAAAAAGACCTAGTTAGAGGTGTCCCTAAGCATAAGTTCACCAAAGACCACCTGTGTTATGTTTGCCAACTAGAGAAACAGGTCTAATCTTCTTTTCATTCCATTAAGGACATTAGCACCTCTAGACCATTAGAAGTCCTTAACATGGATTTATTTGGACCCATTATCAGTGTCTTCTTAGGTGGAAAAGTCTATGGATTTGTGATTGTTGATGACTACTCAAGGTCACTTAGATTAAATTTTTGTCTCATAAGAGTGAGTCTTTTGATGAGTTTAGATATTTCTCAACTTTGATTCAGAAAAAGCTAGGTTATGAAATGTTGATCATCCATAGTGAACATGGGGTAGAGTTTGAAAATGAGAGATTTGGAGACTTTTGTGAGGATAAAGGGATTAGCCACAACTTCTTAGCTCCCAGGACCCCTTAGCAGAAATGGGTAGCTGAAAGGAAGAACAAGACCTTAGTTAATTCTGCAAGAGCCATGCTTACTAAGTATTCACTTCCAAAATACTTTTGGGTTAAAGCGGTAGACACAGCTTGTTACGTGTTGAATATGATGAATGTTAGAGCCAAACTAGACAAGACAGCCTATGAGATTATTAATGGTAGGACACCCAACCTTTTCCATATCCATGTCTTTGGTTGTAAGATTTTCATTCTTAATAATGGGAAGTCACACTTAAGAAAATATGACCCTAAAAATCAGATGAAGGAGTGTTCTTATGATATTCAAGTATGGGAAAATCCTTTAGGATGTTTAACAAGAGGATATTGGTGGTGGAGGAGACTACTCATTTAGTGTTTAATAAATCTAATCCTAAGAAGTCTAGTGTTGATGATGAAGATGAAGTTGGAGATATTATCCAAGGAGTTAAAAATTTGGAGAAGAGGGTAGAGCCCCAAAACACTGAAGGAATAGGTGAGATAACCCAAAGAGTAGAAAATACAAATTTGGAAGAATGGGTAGAACCTACACACACTTTGCTTAGATATTATATATATTCTTTGATTCATTCTAAAGAACTGATCTTAAGAGATTCTTCTAAAGGTGTTAGAATTAGGCATGAACTTACTAAATAAGTGAATCACTTTACCTTTATTTAGATGACTGAACCCACCAATATCAATCAAGCCATGTCTGATGAGTTTTAGATCTTAGCCCCGTAAGAGAAATTAAAACAATTTGTTAGGAATGATGTATGTGAGCTTATAGAAAGACCAAAGAGATAAAGTGTAGTTGGAACCAAACAGATCTTTAAGAATAAGATGAATGATTCTGGTATGGTGATATAGAATAAGATGATATTGGTGGCTATAGGGTACAACAATATAGAAGGGATTGATTTTTAGGAGACTTTTGCCCCTGTACCTAGATTAGAAGTCATTAGAGTTCTACTAGCCTTTGCCTATTATAAGAGATTTAAGCTTTTCGAAATGGACGTCAAGAGTGCCTTTTTAAATAGGATAATAAAAAGAATATGTTTATAGAACAACTCCAAGGTTTTTAGAGTTCTCAATTTCCAAATCATATTTAAAAATTAAAGACCTTATATGGATTAAAATAGGTACCCAGAGCTTGGTATGGGAGGCTTAGCATATTCATACTAAAGAGGGGGTTTGTTAAGGGGAGCATAGACACCGCCCTTTTTCTGATGAAAGTAGGAGATGAGTTACTTATTATTTAGATCTATGGTGATGATATACTTTTTGGATCTTCTGATAAAAAGCTATGTGATGATTTTTCTAAAATAATGAGTAAAAATTTTGAGATGAGTATGATGGAAGAGTTATCCTACTTTTGTGGTTTAGAATAAGATAGTTGGATAATGAAATCTTTCTAAATAAATCAAAGTACATTAAGGACATCTTGAAGAAATATGAAATAGATAAAGCCAAGCCAATAAATACTACCATGACCTCTAGTGTTCACTTGGATAAGGACCCAATTGGAAAATCTAATGATCAAAAGAAGTATAGAGGAATGATTGGATCTTTACTTTTCCTGACTTCTAGCCGACTTGAAATAATATTTAGTGTTTATCTCTGTGCTATATTTCAAAATAATCCTAAAAAATCCCACCTAACTATAATTAATAGAATTTTTAGATATCTCTTAGGGACCCAAAACTTAGGAATATGATATCCTAGGTACAGTGCTTCTTTTAAGATTATTGGATATTCTGATTATAATTTTATAGGATGTAAGGTGGATAGAAAGAGCACTTCTAGGACTTGCCAATTCATAGGACAATCTTTAGTCTCCTAGTCTAGTAGAAAATAAAACTCTGTTGCACTTTCCACTGTTAAAGTTGAGTACATTACCTTAGGGAGTTGTGTGACCCAAGTTCTTTGGTTAAAGCAATAAATTATGGATTTAGGATTACCTGTAGGGACAATTTTAATCCTTTGTGACAACACTAGTTCCATCTAAATCTCTAAGAATCCTATCCAACATTCAAGAACAAAACACATTGACATAAGGCATAACTTTATTAGAGACCATGCGACTAAAGGAGACATTGAGTTATACCATGTAGCAACTAAGAATCAACTAGCTGACATCATTACTAAACCACTGGCCTTCGACATATTCAACATCTTAATGACCAAATTGGGTGTGATTGACATAAATGCATGAACTTGATGTCTATTGAATTCTGAATTTTATTTTTATTTTTCGATATGTTATTTGTTATTTTCTTTTTTCTGTTAACTTTAATTTTAGTTATTTCTTTTTATTATTCTTTTCATATTTTCATTTTTGTCATTTTCTTCTATTTTTCATTTTTTTCTTTTTTTTTTCTTTTTGATCACTACTAAAATGATAATTTGTACCTTATTTTTGTTTTTGAAAATTTGTACTCAATGAATGACATCCCTAAATTAGTTAAAGGGAGAAACATTGTTGATTATTTCCCTTCCTCTAATTTCTTTTAGTGGTGTAATTTTCTTTTTTAAACAAAAGTCTATTTCAAATTAATAACTGGACTTTACGATTAAGATCTTTTCAATCTTGCTATAATAATCTATCTTATATAAATAATGTTCTAAGTCATTATATCACTTTTAAACTTTTGTAATCTTATCATTGCATTTATCATATGAATTTGTTTCTTCCTTGAGGTTTACTCTTCCCTATATTAGAGAGTGAGTTTTTCTTCATTAATATCTAGAAGTTATTATCACAGTTATTTCATTTTATTATTCTTTTCATATTTTCATTTTTGTCATTTTCTTTTATTTTTCATTTTTTTCTTTTTGATCACTACTAATATGATAGTTTGTAACTTATTTTTGTTTTTGAAAATTTGTACTCAATGAATGTCATCCCTAAATCAGTTAAGGGGAGAAACATTGTTGATTATTTCCCTTCCTCTAATTTTTTTAGTGGTGTAATTTTCTTTTTTAAACAAAAATCTATTTCAAATTAATAAGTGGACTTTACGATTAAGATCTTTTCAATCTTGCTATAATAATCTATCTTATATAAATAATGTTCAAAGTCATTATATCACTTTTAAACTTTTGTAATCTTATCATTGCATTTATCATATGAATTTGATTCTGCCTTGAGGTTTACTCTTCCTTATATTAGAGAGTGAGTTTTTCTTAATTAATATCTAGAAGTTATTATCAAAACTGAGAGTATTTAAAAGTTTCGAGGATGATCTAGCTTGCAAAAATGACAAGGGCATAAAATGAGCTCAAAAAGAAGAAAAACTGAAAATATGTGCAATGACCACAAAAAAAAATGAATGATACATAAAGTGTATCAAAAATCAAAAGATGCATAAAGTGTGTCAATCAATTGAAAAGAGGTAAAAAATAATCCCACAAAAAGCAAGCTTCCTTCTCTTTCAAACCTTTAAATTTTAGAAGAATTCATGTGTCACTTGATATTTTTAAGGGCTTGTGTTCGAAATTCATGATTATGACTAATTACTTTGATATATTATTCTATAAGATATTTTTCTGGAACTAAGTTTAGATTGGATCTCTTTTTTTTATCCAATTAATTTTTTCTAAGTTAGACCTTTAGTTTCAAAAGATGGTTTACCCTGTGAGAAGTCTGAGCTAGGGCTAATAGGATCAGTTGTTCTATCATTTTTTTGGATCTTGATGATGTTAACTCATTGATTCTTACTAATTTTTAATTTAATCACATAGAGAATTTATCATATTCATGTTTTGATTAAAAAAAATCTTTGTTTTCATTCCTTGTGTCATTTTTTCTGTGATGTAGCTTGTTTCTTTTTGGTAGTTTTGTTTTTTTTTTTCTTTTATAATTTCCTCTTCCTTTTTGTTACATCAAAAGAGGGAGTAGTGGTACTATTTTATGTTATTTCATTATACTATTTTCTATTTAGTATTTGTACCATTAGTTTATTTTTTGAAAATTTATTAAATTATTTTAGTTTACCATCATAAAAAAGGGAGAGATTGTTATGAATATGGATTCAATAATTATAATTTTGATGATAGTAAATATTTTTATACTTTTATTTTTGTACGATTGTCTTGCTTACTAATATTTCAGGTCCACAAGGTCAATTGCAAATCAAGCTAGCTCAAGATTAGGTAAAATAGGAGTGAGTCCATCTGTAAGTGCACGTCAAGGGTTTTTACTTTTCCTTGAGCCAATTATAATAAAGTGGGTCTTAATGCTAAGTAACCTTACACACGCACACTCAAAGAAAAATTCTATCTATGCTTAGAGTTTTTTATTTTTGATCACATTGTGCTAGACGATCCGTTAAAAATAGAAACCCTAATTAGGGCATCAAAGTTAAGGAAGCTACAATTAAGCAAATTGTCCTGAAAGATATTAGCATTATTCTAGATGATAGGCTCAATTCATAAAGAATCAGTAGCCAGATCTTTATGGGCATTTTATTTTTGAACATCATCTTGGATGATGTAGTACAATTATACCTAAATTAGTTTGGTAATTAAGGAAAACAATTAAAATATTATTACTCAATCATATAATGGATGATTACATGATTTTCTGGGATGATCCATTAAACAAACCTTAGTTTCTTCCTGGACGACTAGAATGATGTTCTGGATGATGTGTATTATTTTGCACTAATTGTCCGGGGCGATCCCAAATCATTATGGATGATA
Organism: Dendrobium huoshanense; assembly: GCA_016618105.1. Lineage (NCBI taxonomy): Eukaryota > Viridiplantae > Streptophyta > Magnoliopsida > Asparagales > Orchidaceae > Dendrobium > Dendrobium huoshanense. The sequence continues at coordinate 23,608,393 of CM028351.1, read as the reverse complement.
AGTTATTTTTCCATCATCTAAACATGCAATTAGGGTGATATTCTGGATGATATTTGATATTTTAAACTAATTATTCAGGATGATCATAAAATTATCCTAGCTATTCTGTTTAGTTTTCCATTATCCAGACATGTAACAGGGCAATATTCTAAATGATACTCAACGATTTTGAACTAATCATACCGGACGATGTCCTATCATCCTGGACTATCAAAACAAATAAAACTTTTAATCATCTAGACTCTCATAGATCATCATGACTGATTGAGCTAAATTTGTACTGATCATACAGGATGATCCATCGATCATCCTTGATGATCTATGTCACTTTGTTGCAATTAATAATAAATTTTAAGCTCTTCTATATAAGACCTCTTGTTTACCCAAGATTGTATCTTTTGCTAATGTCTTGACTTGAGAGAGCCAAGAGAAGAAGGAGAGAAAGGAAGAGAGAGAGCGAGAGAGATGATCTTGTGAGGGGGAGTTAGTGAGGGTATTCATAAAGGTTGCTCTAAGAAAAGATCTGAGTCATCTTCTCCAGTCATCGTCCCTAGTTCATTGGAGGTTTGAGAGATGTCTACTTCAGTAATTGATCGAGGTTCTCTACCTACTTCAAGAGGAAGTGAAAGGAGTTAGTTTCTCTGCCAGCTTCAGGAGGAAGCGAAAGGAGTTGGGTTCTCTGCCTCACTGGGGTCGATGGAAATGAGGTTTGTACAGGCTTCTCCGCCTTACTATGGGAGCAAAAGGAGAGTCACTGAGCTTAGTGCAATACTCAAAGGAGAGGCTCTTGGGAGTGGACATAGGTCAAGTTAACCGAACCACTATAAAAATCTGTGTGTTCTTTCCTACTGCTTTTTCGTATTTAATTTTTGTACTTTAATTTTCTTGTGGTGATTGTTGGTTTGATTTTAAAACACCAATTCACACCCCCCCTCTTGGTTAGTCTCAGGCTAGTTCATAAAGGCTTAATATCCCTGATGAACTCTCACACATACAAAAATGCAAGACTATTAAAACTTGTTTAATATGAATTAGGTTGTTAGACCTTAGCTTATGTCCCAACGGCTAACCAAGAGGGGGGGTGAATTGGTAATTAAAAAATTTTCCCTCATTTTGAATTTTAAACCGAGAATAACTTTAGTGAATTTTGTAGAAAAGGTTTTTCAACCACAAATTAAAAAGTTAAAAATAAAAGCAGTAGAAAATAAAAAGACACAAGATTTATAGTGGTTCAGTCAAACACGACCTACATCCACTCCCCAGAGGCACCCTTAGAGTATTACACTAATACCACTAGTGACTCTCATTTTTCATCCACTTCAAGGCAGAGAAGCCTTTACAAAACTCTCTTCGACCACTACCTGGTGCGGCAGAGAACCGTCATCCTTTTACACTCTCCAAGTGTTGGCGGAGAACCGTCCGTCCTTTCACACTCTCCAAGTGTTGGCAAAGAACCATCCATCCTTTCACACTTTCCCAGTGTAGGCAGAGAACCCTTCATCCTTTCACACTCTCCCAGTATAGGGAGAGAGGCTGTTCACACTCTCCAAGTGTAGGCAGAGAACCCTTCGGCTGTTCACACTCTCCAAGTGTTGGCAGAGAACCAGATCACGTTGACATATCTTCTCACAAGAAATCTAGAAGGATGAGAGAAAAGAGTGAAGTAATTATAAATTATAATTGGAGATTCTTACCTTTGAGTACCAAGTAAATCCTTCATGCTCCAGTAGTAAGAATTCTCCTTCAAATTCTCTCTCACACTCTCTCCTTCACTATCCCTTCAGTTAACACGAAGATCAGTAGGCAAAAAGATTAGAAGATAGTTTTAAGTGGACATTATATAGGAAAGACACAAAAAACTATCCAAAAACTACTGACTTTCAAGTCTATACACAGTCGATCATCCCGGACGATCGTCAGATCGTCCCGTATAAATTGTGTTAAAATAGTTGCATACAAACTCAATGTAAATAGTTACAAACTGACTTCATACTCGATCATCATCCCATATGAAATATGTTCTTCCTGGGATGAACAGTTATATCAAGGGTTCATTCTGATGAAACTGCGGGACGGTCCAAAAATTTAAGGGAATAGAAGCCTTCATTCTGGGACGAACATAAATATTCATCTGGACGAATTGTATCCAGAGGATTTTATCTTAAGAAGAGCAGGATGAATCGTCTCCACAAATAGTTTAACCCATGTGTCCAGAGGACTTTGTCCTAGGATGAATGGGATGAATCGTCTGAACGATAAGTGCAACTAAAGTGTCCAGAGGCCTTCATCCAGGGACGAATGGTATGAATCATCTGGACGAACAGTTCAAAGTGAGAATCCAGAGAGCATCGCCCAGGGATGAATATGGAAATTCATCTGGATGATCAGGACTTAAAAAAATTTCTCACTTCCTATTCGTTCCATTGCTCTTCCGAGAGGATAACTAACCTGATCGTCCCAGATGAACTTGTCTCGTATGATCAGTATAATTTTTTTAAAGATCTCCCCAAGTGTGCGTGTGCTAAGCTACTCAATTACAATAATACCTCAAACTCAATACAATGAAAAATATAAACTTCAATTTAAAAACTATCTCATGCTGAATTTCATTTGAAGTCTTCTTTAGTTTGGAGTTCGATTTTCCTGAAATGTTAGTCCACACAAGAGCAAAAATAATTCTTCCAAAAAGTGTTAGGAGAAAATAAAACTTAAAACAATAATATTTGGAATCATCAAAACTATAAAAGTTGCAAGAATGTAAAACATGCAAATAGCAACTTTCTTAACAAAGAATACAAAACATGTAAAAATGCAAGACTATAAATGGGTAGTAACCCTAACTGACCTAAGATCAATTCAATATTCCAGTTGGGCTAGTTTGCTTGGTTTTTTAGATGAAACCAAGTAACCATGGGATATGCTTACTTTCATAAGCAAAGACCCAATGTTGAAATTTAAATAAACATACAAATACACATGTGAATGCAAGACTACTACTACCTGACCTATGACAAATTTAGTATTTCAGTTGGCCTTTTCTTCTTAATTTTTAGGATGAAACCAAGTAACCATGAGATATTCTTACCCGTGTAAGAATAGACTATAATTTAAATTAGCATGCAAGGCAAGATTGAACAAAATATGCATATAAAAGGTAAACTAGGTAGACAATACAAAGATATACAAAATAAGAGTTTAGAATATATGAATATACAATTATATATAAAATAAGAATACATAATATTGGAATCTAAATAAATATTCATATACAAGAAATTTTATAGCCCAATACTTAATTAAATCTATATGTATTTGAATAAATTCAGACATCACCAAAGATGAAGAGTGAAGTATATCCTCAATGGAGTCACAATAAAAATCTGAGGACAAAATTTACTTATGCCACACATAAGTTAATTTAAACTGGTTTTAAGTTTGTTTAGTCAAATATTCATATGTTGACATTATATCATCCCAAAGGACAAACTAATATTTCACTATAGATTTGAGAAGAGAAACCTTCAATTTATTTTTATGATCTAACAAATCATAAGGAATATTTATTTCATACCTAAGGATAAATGGAATATTCACCTAACATTTTAGTCATAAAATTAAATTAATGAATTTAAATTCATAATTAAACTACATAAAAAATATTTAATTCATCCCTAAGGATAAAAATAATATTTACATATTATTTTATCATGACACTAAATTCAATAGTTACTTTCATAATCAAACATATAAGGAATATTAAATTTACCCCTAAGGATAAAACTAATATTCACTTATCCTTTGATTTTGAGATTAAACCAATGTTTAAAGCTTAGGTCAGCATCCATAAATTTTTTATTTTATCTTAGAAAAAAATTAAGGTAGGGTTTATTTTAATTATGGTTTCTAAACTTTCTATAAGGGTAAGCCCCTATTATTAACTACATCTCCTAAGAGAATACTCTTGATTAAAGTGAACACTAAAGTTTTAAAATTTATATAGATTTGAAGAAAAGCTTGGGCTACCAAGATATTAAGGTATAGGCTTTAGAAAATAAATTCATGACATGAATTTGGATTGTAGATTTAGACTTTGGATTTTAGATTTTAAAAGAGAAAATATGAAAGGAATGTATAGAGACCGAGGATGCATACAATCTAGACTTACACTTGCTTAGAATAAGTTGTCAGCTAACAATCCTAAGTATAATCAATCACCATATGAATGTCAATTGCCATATGAATGCAAGATTAGATTAGATAGGCTCTATCTTTGGAATTAAGGACTATAATTTAATAAACTTTATAATCAGGACTCTACAATATGTATATGATAATGCCATAAAATGATCCATGAATAAAAATGTATAAAACAAAACTTTTATTCATTTATAATTTCTCAGAGTATAACTTGAGGTTCGATCCAAAGAAAAGATGGCTAGGTTCTAATAACAATAAGTAACATTTTTTATAAAGATTTCAATATGATTATTTATTGTAGTCTTTAATCTTCTGGATTATGGATCTTTATAGTATTCCAAAAGATAATGATCTTCAAAAGAAGAAAAATCATTTTCTTTTAGAACCTACAACAGAGTATAAACAATCATTTTTTAATCTTTTATAACTCTTAACATTGTACAATTCAATCTAGTTATACAAAAATCTAAAACATTTACATTTACATTTTCCTTTATATTTACATGATTACCTAGATCCCTTCTACTTTTTTCTTAATTTAAAAGATAGCAGTTATATAAATGAAATATATATATATATATATATATATATATATAATATTAAGTGCAAGTGTATATATGAAAGTAAAGCAGCCTAAGGGCCTACTCCAAATGTGCAGCAATAGAAATATAAATATGACATCTAGAGTACAAAGATAAATAATCTCAAATGAGCACCATCTAGAAATGGCACTCCAAGAAACCAAACCAAATCATTAGCCTAATCAAGGCTACTGTTGATTGTCATAGCAAATCATCTAAGTGTGTGTATATGGTTATGTGGCTTGGATAAGTCACAGGTTTTATTAGTTTAAATTTATCTACAATTGAATTGATTTTTATAAATTTTGAATATAAATTTTAATATTTTAGAAGATTTTAAATTATTTTAAAAAATATTTTAATTACTAAAACTATTTAGCATTATTTTTATAACATAGTGCTAAAAAACTTTTAAGTGAGAGAAGCTACTAATTAGCAAGTTGTAGGCCAATATTTATAATGCTACCATTCCTCCAAATTAGGATAGATAAGTAGCATAGAGTTCTTATAATTTAATTAAGTATTTAGTCCTTAGACTTTCCAATCTAATACAATATTTCCTTTCTAAGAGGAATCAAACACAAGGGTATAAAAGCTATAATTTTTAATTATTTTATTATAAATTTTATATTAATTTGGTTTATTTATCACTTAATTATTAACTTCACAATTTAATATCAACATTTTGTCAATTCATTAATGGAATTGTCACAATATGCATGAGGATCAAGGCCTCTTTAGGAGACGTAGCCTCGTTGCCCAAGGTAGTGTAGAATAAAAACTTTATTGATATAATACAAATTTGATCTATTACTATTATGCATTTGATTTAATTTATTGAGTTGGTAGTTTACTAAATTTTTGGATATTTATTGAATTTTTATAGATTTAATTATTTAAAGAATTAATGTTCACCAATTATATTGACTTTTTGATTTATATCAATTTCTAGAGTTTTTTAATATTTTTCACAAAAACTATACCTAGAGATAAGTCCAATGCCTTTAAGTTTGCTCAATTTAGATTTTTTAGAATTAGTGATAACTTTTATAAATTAATAATATCTTTAATGAGTTAAGTTTGACAAAAATAATGACTTTTTATTTGTAATTATTCAAAACATTTAATATTTTTGAGAAATACTTAGCCTAATTATGAGTTTAATACCTTTAAGTTTGTTCAATTTCGATTTTTCTGAAATTAGTTATGATTTTTACAAGCTAAGAAAATTTATAGAATAATTTTGTTATTTAATTAGAGAGGGACTTAGGATTTTTGTACCAAATCAATTCCCTACTTCTTGAAATCTTCCCCAAATGTCAGAAAAGATTCTTGGAGATATTTCATATTTTTAAAATTTATTTGGTAGATTTTAGATTTTTTTATTGTAATTACATCTTGAATTTTCTTATTTTTTTCAATTTCTCTCTTTTTTTTTTAAATGTGTTTCATTGGGCTTTTATTTTTTCTATATTAAGCTTTTAATACTGAGAAAATAATTATTTAAAATGTATTTTTTATTTAACATGAATTTATTATGATTTAATGAAATTTCCAATCCTATTATGAATGGGAATTTCAGGTTTGCTAAATGATAGAATAATATCTTCAAATGCAATAAAATTTATAACATAACTACATTGATACATTTGCTTTTAACTCATTGAATTTGAACCCATCAAAGCATCCCTAAGATTCAAAACAAACTCCTTAACATAAATGTAACTATACCATCAGGATTTTAAGTTAGAGAATCTATGTGTGGGATTTTCATGCATTGAATAGTTTTATAACTCTTAACTAGAGCATAACTAGCACACCAAAATTCAAATCCTAATTCATTATTGATTCCCATCTATGGAAATTTCAATTCATAGGTCAAAGAGTGATATATGATTCTGAAAAATTCATTTGAAGCCCTTAGAGGATTCAAATCGAGTTAAAAATTTTTGGGTATGTGCAAGATATTCCCAAGAATCATCAACCTTAGTTTTCCTTCATGATGATTAATATTTAATGAATAACCCAAAAAATAGCCTAGAAGTTATTTCTACAATTACACTTAATGTATTAAGAATCAATATTTCCAATCATGGGGATTTGATAATCCATAGAGTTTAAGATCATCTAATTTGGACAAGTAGATAAGGATATATTAAGATATTAGTTTTCAAGTTTAATCAATTTCACTATAATTTAATTTCACAATTAGACAATCATTTACGCTTTCTATGTAGCACTATCTGATTGGTGGACTAAAAATTATCACATTAATGAATTCACATGTTGTCATTGAAGCTATTCAATCCAAGATCAAATGAGTAGGATTTAAAATGGATCAAAATTGCAGGATTGTATCGCAGTCGCTAATCAAAATTAAAGGCTATAAATTCTTCTTCAACCTCCCCTATAGGCCTTCCCATCCTTAGGTGAATTTCATCAAGATATGAGAGATTGGTCAGACATAATTGTCTAATATTTATAGAGAGCTTCATCTTCCCATGAACTTTAAGTCTAATGGTATGCTTACATTAAAAATAAGGTTCACTTCACACTTTCTTGGATCAACCTAAGTTAAGGATTAGGATTGGGTAAATACCTTAGATATAGCTCCAATTTCCTTATCCTAATTTTAGGCTGTTTCATATGGGTCCAAAGATTCTTTTCCTCAAGAAAGCTCAATTAAAGAAGGGGTGGATTAGGAGAAGTTGTCTCATGGTTGAAAACTCTCCAAAGCTCACTCGAAGATTACAAAAATAATCACATGGGATGCTAGGAAGCTAGGGAATGGACACTTATCACTTAGGATGATAATTAAAATGAGATTACCAACCTTTGTTCAGTAAAAAGAATGGATGTTTATAAACATTACAAATTAATTCTGACAGAAATTTGGGATGGTTTAGCCACTCACATACCACTAAGTTGGGTCAGAAGGGTCACATGGAGCTCAAGTAAGGTTTTTAAAAACCTTCAGAGCTTTGAATCACCTAGTTTGCAAGATCCCATTCAGCCTATGAGTCACATGGATTGGTTCAATGCAAGATTCCTGGCCACCACATGAGGGGATCTTACATGGAAAGGTGTCTTGAGAGTTCCTAAGCAAAATATAAGATTCAATTTGGTTGGGTTGGGTTTGACATTGCTATATGGTTCATGATAAATAATTTTGGTGCATTTTGGCTAGCTCAATGTGCTAACTCAGTTCAAGGGCTCAGCTAACCAAGATAAATGTAACCGATTATATGGAATACATTGTTAGTGTTTCTTTGGGCCAATTGGGTCTAGGTTTTGATTTGGCTCACTTAATGGTCATTTGACCATTTGGGTCAAGCTAGCCTAAATGGATTCAGAGCTTAGTCGTCACCTAGGGTTGGTTCCTAGGGACCTGTTGGACAATCCCTTGAGTTTAAATTAGTTTTATCACGCCTTGGTCAATAGGTTTGAATTGGTTTTTAATATATGTGTGTTTGGTCAACCTTTGTTGACTTGGTAAACTAAGTTCACACAAAAGTTATGTTTGGGCTTATTGCATTCCAAATGTAATTTATAACTCATTGAAGGCACTCTCAAGACTTAGCAAGATCTTCTTGTATGAAATGTACATTTGATTGCCTTAAAATTGTATTTGGTCAATCCAAGTTGACTTGGTCAACTAAGATACCCTATAAGCTAAATTTAGGTCCAATTAATAATAAATGTGATTTTGAGTTCAATGGAAGTGGTCCCAAGGCTTTGCAAGATTTTCTTACATGAAATGTATGATTAAATTCTTAAGGGTGCATTTGGTCAACCTTGCTTGACTTGGTCAACAATATTTGACCAAAGGTCAAGGTTATTTCAATGCATTCCAAATGATGTTTTTTGTCATATTGGAATAGGTTTCATGTATTAGTGTGTCTCGTATTCATAAAGCATAAATTTAAACTTCAATGAATCATTTTGGTCAACCAAAGTTAATCATGGCTTGGGTTTGAGTTAAATACACTTTAATTCATATATGGAATATGTTGGGTGTAATTTTGAGGGTTTGGTTTTATTGAGCCATATTTAATTTTTTAGGAAAATTTAGTATTAAAGGTTTTAGGGTTATGGTGGCACCATGGTCAACCAAGGTCCATCAAAGGATTAATGTTGGCTCAATGCATCATGCTTATGTCAATGATCATGTTCAATGTGTTTGGGGAAGCTTCCATGGTCAATTTAAATAACATGCCATTACTAGTGGCATATGCTATAAATATTTGAAGGTTTAGTATCCTATGTAAATGCTATGAGTTTTAAGAGTTAGGAACTTTTAAATGACTCCAAATTGATGTGGTTGACCATCTACACAAGCCTAATCAATATTAAACTAATTGTTCGTGAATCTAAGGTCATTTGGTCATGTGTTATGGTGATTGAAATTTCTCCAAAAATAGATTATGGACCAAATGATAAGGGTTGCTAGCCGACTTCAACCTAGGAGGAATTAGATTCCTTCACCTCTTATCACTTTTTGGGGAGATAAATCTTGTATCCTACTTTAAAAATAGCTATTACTTTAGTTTAAATGATTTCCTCATTCTCCCTTTATCATTAAATTGGTTTATCTCTTAAAATTCCAATGGAACCTAACCCTATTCCACATAGAAGTTGTTGGCCATGTTTTGCTCTTTTCCAGTTTATATTTTTCAAAATCTTTTTCCAACTCAGGTGATTAGCAACAGGATTGATAAGCTTTTTAATAAATTCTTCTATACAGGGGCTAGTAGCAACTCAAAAATTATTTTATCCTCTTCGAACTAGTGTTGTGGTGTCATGGAAGAAGGAGCCTTTGGGTGTAAGAGTATGAATGATTTGGCTTATGCTTTCTCTTTTAAGTTATGGTACAACTTTCTTGCTAAACTGAGCTTTTGGGCTAATTTTATGTTTGCTAAGTATTGTGTGGGTAAACATTTGTCTACTTGTTATTTTAACCAAGGTGATTCTAAAGTGTGGAAACGATTGTGTAAAATTAAATGTGTTGTTTAGCCCTTTATTTATTGGAGGCTTGGTGGTGGAGACATTTTATTTTGGCAAGATCATTGGTTAGTGGGCCAATCTATTAACTCCCTAACTAACACCTCTTCCACTGTGGTGGTTAAGGTGAATTATTTATTTTTTTATAATTGTTGGGATTATGACAGTCTTGCTAATGTTTTTCCTAATTATATTATTCAACAAATTTTGAACCTCCCCCTGAATACTAACTCTGATGATTTACTTTTATGTGGCTTGTCGAAAGAGAGTGTCTTTAGGTTAAAGGGTGCTTGGCATGCCTTTAGATCTAAGAATGAGGTTATTAATATTTTTTATTTGCTTTTGCATAAAAGTATTCCTTCCACGGTATTTTTATTTGGAGAATTTTAAATAAGTTCAATCCTACAAATGAAAATTCAATTAAAAGAGATTTTTCTTTACCGTATAAATGCCAATGCTATTATCATGTTGCAAATATGCAACATGTTTTTATTTTGGGTCCTTTAGATATTAAAACTTGGATTTACTTTGATGATATTTTTCATTTGAATTGCTTTAATGCTAAAATGTCTATTAATGTAATGCTTAATTATTAGTTTATCTTGTCAAAAGGCTATATCAGAAATATTATTCCTTCTCTCATTTTGTGGTAATTATGGTTGGATAGGAATAATTCTATCTTCAATGGTGTTAGTATGAACCACCACAAAATTATCCATAATGTGAAAGACAAGGTTGTTGCTCTCTATTTATTATGTTACTCTTTATGAAGAATTTTTTAAACTATCATTTTGCTGCATCTGATTTAGGGATTAAGCTGGAGATTAATCATCTTCCAAAATCCCCAAGGCTTATTTGTTGGTCCAAACCCTCTTTTAATTCCTATAAGCTAAATTTGGATGGCGCTATCCTTGGATCCTCTTTGGGTTGTGGTGGGGTTACCAGAGACTGTCATTGTAGTTTCATTATGGCTTTTGCTTCTCCTTTACAGAATTGTGAGGTTAACAAAGCTTTCATTTTGGTTATGCTATATGGTTTAAGGCTTTAGATCTCTCTTCATTTAACTAACATTAGTATTGAAGTTGATTCAAAGTATTTCTTTCGATTTTTAATTTCCGTTGATGTGTTGGTGTGTAATTCTTCTCTTTTTTATTTGGTTAGAGATATTAAGAATTTGTTGATCTTTATGAACTACTCTTTCTCTCTCATTCATAAGGATGGTAATATGTGTGCCAATTGGCTCACCAATTAGGGGAGTGGCCTGCAGTGTATGTTTGATTTTACTGCTACTAATCTTCCTGCTCCTTTGTGGGGTCTTTTAAGATTAGAGAAAATTGGTATGCCTTATGTTAGAACCTAATTTGTGCTAGTGGTTGGAGCTTTTTGTCTTATTTTCTTTGCTTCTTAGGGCTTGTTCAAAGGTTTTCTCCTGGGTTCTATTCCTGTGATATTTGCTTTTCCAGCTGCTCTATTCTTGTTTGGGCTATAGCTATGCTGTCTAGTCTAGTGTTATGACTTTCAGATTTTCGGACCCTTCTAGCCTTTTGTTGTTTGGTTTTCAAGCTATTCCGAAGGCCTTGTTTTTCTGCTCTATTTTTTTGGTCAGTTCGTCATCTTTATAGTTGCTTTCTTCTATTGGAGGTTTTTTTGTGTGGGTTTGGTGTGGGTTCTGTGTGGATTCTTGTTATCCAGTGTTAATTGAAATACATGTTTTCCAATCAATTTATTAATTGTAGGGTTTGTAACATGAATAATAAAAAAACTCATGGACAATCCCACAACTTCATAAGATTAATTGAAATACATACTTGAACATCTAACAAATCTAGAGGAGATGGTGGATGTCATGGTGGTGTAAACCTATCACAAGTAAGTGCTAATTTTTGTTATAATATACAAGTTTTAGTGATCTAATAACGCATGTCACACTTAGAGAATAGACTCTACATTTTTGAAATCCTGATGGAATTTGGATAAAGTAACTATATGGATTTTATACCCTAAAATTATAGATGGAAGCCTATTTATTAAAAATGCTGGTAATTGGTGAGTGTTTCTTGGAACAATTTGGTTGGTTCGGTTGGCTTCTGGTTGTATTCCTAAAGTTTATCTTTGTGGCCTTGTTTCCTTTTGCTTTTATGTTTCTTTTTGGGTAACAGAGTTATTTTTCATTATTTCTCTTTTATGTCCATCTTTCTCTATTGGTGTTTGTGTTTATGGGGGATTTTGGGGATTAGTTGCTAGGTGATTCCTAGTGTCATTGGATCGTCGTTGATGCAGGGCATTGGGGCTCTTTTAATTATAGCCTTTTCATTAATGCTTTTGGGGCTCTATTTATTCCCTGGAGGCTAAGCATGGAGTCCTTTCCTTGGTTCTTCTTGGTTGGACTACTGGATGTTGGTAAGGCTGTTTGTGGGTTTATTTTCTATACATTGTGGCTGAGCAATTTTGGGGGTATGCTGGTGGTCTTTACTTGGCCTTACACGGCTTGGTTATTGGGTGCTGGTAGGGTGTATTGTACTTTTACCGTTGGAATCCTGTGGTTGGTTTAGTTTGGAGTGGTGCTGGTGGTTGTTCCCAGTTGGTATGCTTTTCTTGGGATTAGTCTACAGGTGCCTTTGGATTTTGGTGGGATTTGGCCTATAACATAGACAACCAAGTGGGGTATTTTTTGTCTACCTACTGTTCTTCTAATTACTTTTCATGGTTGGCTTTTCTCATGCTATTTCTACAGCTTGATTTCTTTGGTTCTATTGCTATTATTGTTGGATTTCTATTGGTAGGGCTATCTTAGCTAAGATGGAGCTGAACATGTATTGGGTTTCTTCTAATGTTTTTTATGTCTTTGCTAAGCTGGATAATGGGTTTGTTTCTTTTCTTTATGTTACATAGTTGATAGTGTTTTGGTTCTTGTTATTACCTATTGATGCTTCCTTTTTATATGAGTTATGAATAATTACAGGATCTATCAACCTTCTATCCTTTATGATTATTTGTACTTCTTCTATTTTGAGCTTCATCCTTTTTTGCAGTATTTTCTTAGTGCATTTATTCATGGTGATGCCATTTTGGATGGGAAGCTGGAGCATAATGAAAGTGGTCATATGACACTAGAAAGTGCTCTGATACCACTTGAAAGTTTGTTAGGGATGTTAAGCCCTATAGAACTGGCCCAAGGCTAATAATGAGATAGAGAGGTGAATCAATATTTAAAACAAACACAATCTTAAATCCAAAAGCAAGATTCACCACAATCAAAACCAACGATGCAGAAATTAAATGCGGAAGCAAATAATAAGAAAGAACACACCAGATTTATAGTGGTTCGGTCAAACCTTAACCTACGTCCACTCCTTGGAGGCACCCTCTAAGTATTGCACTAAAATAAGTGTCTCTCCATTAGCCCCCACAGCTAGGCGGAGAAGCCCTTATAAAATCACTTCCACCTTCCCCGGTGCGGCGGAGTCACCGGGTCCTTTGACACCAAAGTGAACTTCTTCTTTGATGAACTTCCCTCGAGACAAGCCTTGAATCCGACGGTATTAAGATGCAAGCCTGCCGGAGCAACCGTGTGGAATCACCTCCACACTCCCTTGAGTCTCCCCCTCACAGGATCTTCTCCCTCTCAGACTTTACCCGTTCCTCACTCTCCTTTCAAGCTCTCTCTTCAAGTCTCCCCCACAAGAACGAATCTATAATGGCAGCCTAAAACACTTTTCAAAGTGTCATGTCAATCTTAAATAGAAGATCTCAAAATAAGCTCTTTAATACAAGTTGCCGACATTATCGTCCAGGACAATAGGCATATCGTCCTGTACGATCAGTACAATTTAAACCCAATTAGCCGGGACGATTTGAGACGATCAGAAGAAGTTTGTTCATATCATCCCGGATGATAATATATCATCCTGAATGATCAGAACAAATCATGGAATATCATCCTGAACATCGCCCTGAAAAATAGCTATCCGATGTCCAATCGTCCAGCAGATTGGACAGGACGATCTGGTAATTGGCCAGGACAATCTGGCGATCGTCCAGGCTGATTTGATCACGAAATCAAGTCATAAATGCTTTCCTTAAATTCTAGAGAAATTTTGGAAAAATTGATCTGGATTGTCCTGGACGATATTTTATAGTCCTCGACGATCCACCTGGACAATGTTAAAAAATAGGTTATTTCTAAATAGGTGTGGTGGCAGATACTTTCTGAATTGAGCTTATCATCCTGGCCGATACAAAATCGTCCAGGACGATGTGTTTTGCATAATGGCGACTGCTTTAATGAGGATGCCCTAATTAGGGTTTCTACTTTTGAACAGTTCATCCAGGATGATATAAATATCATCATGGACGATGTTACCAAAAACAAAAATCTTTGGGAAGCAACAGAAAATCTTCCAAGTTATAAAATATTAGGAGCATCACCAAATACAATAGACTCAAGAAAGGAAAAAATTTACAAACTGACTCAGGCCTAGTCTACCCAATCATGACCTAGTTTCAAAATGTAGTCTTATCGTGTGGACTTGAAATGTTAGTAGATAAGACAGTCGTAGAGAACATATCATCAAAATCATAATAAGAGTGTTTACAATAACTGTGTTTGCTATCATCAAAATCATAATCCATAAAAATAGATCTGCAACACATAATACAGGTTTTTGGTGCTTTCCTTCTTTTTGGGTGCTCTTTCTTGTGCACCATAGATTTAGCCTACGTTTTTTTTGTAATTTTGCTTAGTAGGGACCTAGAGCACTTAGAATTTTTTTACTTTCTTTTTGTAGCTCTTGTTAGCATTACTGAGCTTGAGAGCACTTTAAGGACTCTATAATATTTTTCTAATATTAATACGCATGCTCCTCCATTGGTTTTCCCTATAAAAAATAATTATGAGAAAAACAAGAGTAGGTCTTTTTTATCCCTTAATTGAACATCTTATAACCATGAATGTTTTTATAAAAAACACTATAAATAATCTACAAACTATACTCTATCATTTACAAGTGCTTTGTCCTTTATTTCCACACATTTATTTCAACCAATACCATAACCCAACTTTAGGTTTCTCAGCAAAAGGCTCTCCACTATAGGAAAATCGCCCATTACTATCAGATTTTTTGGAGGATGATTTTCTTGCAGATTTTGCATTGGATTTCTGAAGAATGTCCATGAAATATTTTTGAGGGATTTTCAGGCAGATTTTTTGGCATATTTCTGTCAACTTTGTCAGGGTACTTTATTTTCAAAAAAATCATATATTCATAATTTAATTAATTAATATTTTTATAGTTTATTTTAATTAAATATTAGTTTAATAAATTATTTTAATTAGTTATTAATTTAATAAATTTGTTTAATTAATTATTAATTTAATATATTATTTGAATTATTAATTAAAATATTAAATTTTAATTAATCATTAACATTAATATTTTATTTAAGTTTATATTTAAATAATAAAATATGTTATTAAATTAATAAATAATTAATTATTAATATAACAACTTATTTTAATTATTTATTAATTTTAATATTTATATTAAAACTAATAATTATAAAGTATAACGTAAGTAAAAAAAATGCAAACAAATTAAAAATTTATGCAACGTAGCTCATTGGAAGCTAGCCTAATTTGCATGTTTGAAGGGGCATGGTTCAAACCCTACATAGCGCAGGGGGAGAGGGGATCGTGTGGGTGGGCCTTGTTCATTGCCCGCACAGTACAGGAGGGCCTAGTTCATGGGCCTGAGAGTGCAACGGAGTGCGAGCTTGATTCATGGGCACCCGGATATCACAAGCAGGTTCTCGGGCTCACTCGGGCTAAATAATTTTTTTAAGCAATTTTCAGTGAAAAATCTACCAAAACTATTTTTGACAAATTTTTTTCGTAAGTGTTTATTTTATGATGCATGCATTACCATCGAACAATATTCCTTCAGAAATCCATTGGAAATAAAAATTTTAACAGATTTTATTCATTTTCCAAGAGAAAATGGCAGTAAGAAAATATCATTTTTCCTATAGTGCTCCATATGCTTAGCCCAAATATTATAATAACTAGTAAACCCACTTCTACAAAACATTTCCCAAGGCATGCAGACACTTATTAATACTTTTATGTTGTCTCACAAGTCTATTCAACACACCATTTCAAATGCCAGGCCTAGGCCTTATCGAATAAACTCCCAAATAAGTGCCAAGTAAGAAGGTGCTGGCCCACTCTTACAATAAGTTTTTTATCTTAGGATTTTTTTTTTTCAATTCAATTTTTCTAAATTATTTATAGAAATAGTTTATTAGGAAATTTTATTTTGAATTTTGTTATATTTTTGCTCTATCTCCCTCTCTCTCTACCCTCCTTTTTTCCCTCTCCCTGCCATTCTTTATTTTAAGCTTAGTAAACAATCCATAATTTCATAGGTGAGTAAATTTTATATTTACATACTTTACTAATAAAAAATTGAGTCATAATCACCTTCCCTTTCTTATAAATCCTAGAAAATAACTTAAAGCCTTTTTAAACTCACAACCACTCCATAATTCAATAAACTCATATTTCAAATATTTCTCAATTTTAAACATATAATAAATCCATTGATAACAAAAATGTCCATGAAATGATAGCATATATCTATTCCCTTCCATAAGTACAAAAACTATGCTTCCACTCTTCATAAACCCTTAGAATTTTTCTAAGACATCCCAAAAAGTATGAATTAATAGCCTTGTTTAACCCTAGCTCTTAGTACTCTCAGGCTTATCCTTCGAAATATTTTAACTACTCCAAAAACCTTTTCACATCTTTTTCATATCCTTCAATGTAAGAACAAGTTGCTCATATATATATATATATATATATATATATATATAAATTTACTACCGCCATCACAAAACTTTAAGGAATTTACATAATAGATTTTTATGCAGTTTACATTCAGTAATCACCAATATTAGGATCATCCAGATGGACTTGAAACTATATGCCAAACTCCTTGACTCCCTTAGGTAGATGGTGAAACCATTTTAAAAGTATTACTTAAAAGTGTAAGATAACCAACTATCTTGATTTATCTTTAACACCTACATGAATTGAGGTTTTCACATAAAGCCTCATAAATTCCATGTGGCACAAACCATAAAGTTTATAATGTAAAAGCTTAAAAAAAGTTATTTTGAATTTTTGCAATGACATGAGGCGCTAATTGCCAAAATTAACAATCTCTTTTCCAAAGATAAAATAATGCATAATAAAAATTAAATCTAAATAACTTACTATTGTTAAAATAGTTGCTATTTGCATGCTTTACATTTTTGTAACTTGTATAGTTTTGATGATTCCAAACATTATTGTTCAAATGTGTAGTTATCTCCTAACAATTTTAGAAGATTTGTATTTGCTCTTGTGTGTACTAACATTTCAGGAAAATCAGACTCCAGACTACGAAAAATTCAAATCAAATTCAACATGAGATACTTTATGAATTTGAAGCTTGTATTTTTCTTTGAATTAAATTTGAAAGGGAGTGATTGTAATTGAGTGAATAAAAACATACACTCACACATAAGGAGATCATATATATATTATATTGATCATACGGGACGATCCAGTGCGCAGAAAAATATGTTTTTAGCAGTTTTTTGAGCGGTTTTTCATGTCCTTTCTATATAAGGAGTCCTATAAACTATTACAAGTACCTTTGGAGTTGTTTTCTCTATGAGAGGGATCATTGAGAGGGAGAAGATCCTTGGAGGGGATTTCAAGGGAGTGTGAAGGGGATATTCACACGGTTGCTCCGGCGAAGGCTCTCAAGTGAAGTTCAACAACATTGGTCCGGTTCTCTGCCAACACTAGGAGAGTGTGAAAAGACGAAAGGGTTCTCTGCCCACACTAGGAGAGTGTGAAAGGACGAACGGTTCTCTGCCGATACTGGGGATTGTGTAAAAGGATGACGGTTCTCTACCGCACCGGGTAGTGGTGAAAAGAGTGTGTTGTAAAGGCTTCTCCGCCTTGCTTTGGGTGAAAAAGGAGAGTCACTATTGGTTTTAGTGAAATACTTAGAGGGTGCTTCTGAGGAGTGGATGTAGGTCTGGTTATAGACCGAACCACTATAAATCTGGTGTCATTTATAGTTTTTTATGTTTCCGCATTTTATTTTAATTTTTAACAACTCTGTGGTTGAAAAATATTTTCTAGAAAAACTTTAAAAGAAAAATTTTCATTTCGGTTCAACTTAATCTTCAAGAGGGATTAAATTTTTAAACTACCAATTCACCCCCCCTTTTGGTAGCCTTGGGACATTAACTTAGGCTTAACAACCTAATTACTAGATTCAACAAGTGGTATCAGAGCATCGTTTCAAAATCATAAGTTTGAACTACTTTTTTATTAACATAGATGACTACATTTGGAAACTGAAACACACCTGAGGGTTACTCTATCACTAGACCTCCACTGTTTGACAATATTCCTTTTGATTTTTGGAAAACACGCATGTCTACTTTCTTAAAATCACTTGATTATCGCATGTGGATGCTAGTCCAGGAAGGTTACATAAAACCAACTAGATTAGTTGATGGAGTTAGGGTAGAAACACCTTATGCAGATTGGACTATAGAAGAACGTGACTTAGCACAATTAAATGCCAAATGTTTAAATAGTTTCTTTTGTGCTTTAAAATCTGAAGACTACATGCGAGTTTCCACTTGCAAAAGCGGAAAGAACATATGGGATAGACTTTGTATAACTTATGAAGGGACAAATGAAGTTAAGCAATCAAGACTCAATATCTTGTTACATGACTATGAATTGTTTCGCATGAAACCTAATGAATCTATTTCAGACATGTACAGAAGATTCACACAAATTATCACTTCTTTGCATGCACTTGGTAGGGAATTAACTAATGCTGAAATGGTTAATAAGATTCTTCGTTGTTTACCTACTGCTTATGATGCTAAAATTACTGCAATTACAGAGTCTAAAGATCTGAACATTTATTCTATTGATAATCTTCTTGGTTCACTCATTGCTTATGAGCAAGGAGTAAGTCAAAGAAAGATTGATGCAGATGAACCACGAAACGATAAGAATATTGCACTAAATGTGGAAGAGTCAGAGAGTGAACACTCACAACCTAAGGATGAAGACGATATTGCATTGATGACTAGACAATTCAGAAGCTTTTTAAAGAGGAAGCAGAAGAGACGCCAGCATTGGAATAGAGGTAAGTATAACAGAAATGGCAAGGTTTCTAATGAAGTGATTTGTTATGAATGCAGGAAACCAGGTCATATAAAGACTGATTGTCAAAAACTCAAATCCACTCCTAACAAGGAGAAGGTAGAGGAGAAACCAATGGTAAAGAAGGGCAAGAAGAAGTTTCAAAGAGCTTTCTGGGCGGACTCAGCTTCAGACTCATGTGAGATTGAAAAAGAAGAAGAAGTCACCAACCTTTGCTTGATGACAGATAATGTTGAACTATCAGATCAAGAAGACGTATGTGATTTAACCTATGATGAATTGTTTAAAGTTTCTGAACACATGCATAATGCATATAGCAAAATGAAAAAGATGCATGCTAGTTAGGTTTAGAATTAGAAGAGCTTAATAAGGAACACGAAATCCTTAGGAAATATCATGCTTTAATAGATAACAACCACATGAAACTATTTGATGAATATGATGACTTGAATAAAAATTTTGAGAATTTAAAATCATCCTATACTGAACTTGAAAAAGAATTTAAGAATTTTAAGGATGAATCTGAGAGCAAGACATATAGAATCAATTATACCAATCGAATCTTGGAAGATATGAATTCATTTTACAAACTCACAATATGAGCTCTCGAGGATAATAGGAACCCCAATAAACTTGAAGATTTTATAAATCCTAAATATTATCCTAAATTCATGAAATCCCTTAGAAGACAATCATATTGAAGAAAACATAGGAATATTTTTCCTAATGTTAAATGTAATAATTATGAATTTTTGGGACATATATCTCACACCTACACTTTAAAGATGAAAACTAATTTGGTGTGGAGAACTAAGATGCATAAACCTAGACATACCATACATGCATCTGATTATAAATTTCAAAAAGGTGAACCCAAACTTGTTTTGGTTCCCAGGTCTAACATTTGATGTTTTTGCAGGAGTGCTCTCACACAAGACCTCGTGAGAGTATATGGTTCCTGGACAGCGGATGTTCAAAGCATATGACTGGAGATACTGCTCAATTCATAATGCTGGAAGCCAGGAATGGAGGCAAGGTAACACTTGGAGATAATACCACAAAGAAAGTGGTTGGATCAGGCATGATTGGAAATATGAAAAACTTTTTCATAGATAATGTGTTATTAGTTGAAGGCTTAAAACATGATTTGCTAAGCATAAGTCAGCTATGTGATAAGGGCTATAATATAAAATTTTTACCTACTAGCTGCATAATAAGCCTAAATGGAAAAATGTTTTAAATGGAAAAAGGGTAAACAATGTCTACATGCTAGATTTAAATTGTATTCAATCTCCTACTGCTTTTTGTTTGAAAGCTGTTTCTGATGAATCATGGCTTTGGCATAGGAGACTTTGTCATTCTAGTATGAAAAACCTTAGGAGAATTACCCAAAAGAACTTAGTGAGAGGTATACCAAAACAAGACTTTACTAAGGACCACCTTTGTGAAGTATGTCAATTAGGAAAATAAGTGATGTCCTCTTTTAAGTCCAATACAGATCTTAGGACCAGTAAACCTTTAGAAATTCTACACATGAATCTTTTTGGACCTGTAGGAACTGTAAGTCTAGGAGGGAAGGTATACGGATTTGTTATAGTGGATGATTTCTCAAGATTCACTTGGGTTAGATTTCTTTTTCATAAGAGTGAATCGTTTGAGGAATTCAGAAATTATTTTACTTGGATTCAAAGGAAACTAGGGAGTGAAATAATTTCTATACAAAGTGATCATGGTGGAGAATTTGAAAATGAAAGATTTAAAAATTTCTGTAAAGAAAAAGGGATTGATCACAATTTTTCTGCACCTAGAACCCCTCAACAAAATGGGGTAGTTGAAAGAAAAAATAGAACATTAATAGAAGCCGCCCGAGCAATGTTGGCAGAAACTCGCTTCCTAGATATTTTTGGGTTGAGGCGGTTAGCACTGCATGCTATGTTTTGAATAGGGTGAATGTGAGATCAAATTTGAATAAAACACCCTATGAGTTGCTAAAAGGTAGAACACCTAATTTGTCTCATTTGCATGTATTTGGTTGCAAGGTGTTCATACTTAATAATGGAAAATCTGCCTTAGGAAAATTTGATCCAAAATCAGATGAAGGAATTTTTATTGGATATTCAAGTGTTGGAAAATCTTATAGGGTATTAAACAAAAGATCTTTAGTTATTGAAGAAACCACACATGTTTTATTTGATGAATGTGGAAATTTGGAAGAGCCAAATGTTGTTGAAGAAGAAATTGAAGAAAACTCCCAAAAGATTGATAGATTAAATTTGAAAGAAAATGTGGAAGAAAATTTGGAAAGAGAAAACCCTTTGCCTAGAGATTTGAGATTTTCTAAAAACCACCCAAAGGAATTGATTATAGGTGAACCAAGTGAGGGTGTTAGAACTAGGCGTGGATTAAACAAGGAAGTCAATCATTCAGCCTTTATTTCAACTATTGAACCCACTAACATTGATCAAGCACTTTCTGATGAATTTTGGATATTAGCCATGCAAGAAGAGTTAAATCAATTTGTAAGAAATAAAGTTTGGGAATTAACTACAAGGCCAAAAGATCAAAGTGTTGTTGGAACCAAGTGGGTGTTTAAAAATAAAATGAATGAATCAGGAGTAGTCATTAGAAATAAGGCTAGATTAGTTGCTAAGGGGTATAATCAAATTGAAGGAATTGATTTTGAGGAGATTTTTGCCCCTGTAGCTAGACTTGAAGCAATTAGGGTTTTACTTGCCTTTGCCTCTTTTAAAGGTTTTAAATTGTTTCAAATGGATGTCAAGAGTGCCTTTTTAAATGGGGCAATTGAGGAAGATGTTTTTGTAGAACAACCTCCAGGATTTGAAAATTCTAAACACCCAAATAATATTTTCAAGTTAAAAAAGGCATTATATGGATTGAAACAGGCACCTATGGCTTGGTATGAGAGGTTGATCACCTTCCTACTTGAAATATCTTTTAAAAACGGAAGTGTGGATACAACTCTCTTTTTAAGGAAATTTGGAAAGGATATACTCATTGTTCAAATTTATGTGGATGACATCATCTTTGGATCTTCAAATAAAAATCTTTGTGATGATTTTTCTAAAACAATGAGTAGTGAATTTGAAATGAGTCTAATGGGAGATTTAAATTACTTTCTAGGATTTAGCATTAAGCAACTTGAGGAAGGTACATTTCTTAGTCAAACTAAATATATTAAGGACATCCTCAAAAAATAAGAAATGGACAATACTAAACCTGTTAGTACACCAATGAGTTCCTCAGTTCAGTTGGATAAGGACCTTAAGGGAAAATCTATTGATCAAAAGAAATTTAGAGGGATAATTGGATCTTTACTTTACTTGACTGCTAGCCGACCAGATATTATGTTTAGTGTTTGCTTATGTGCTAGATTTCAATCAGATCCAAAAGAATCACATTTGACAGCAGTAAAAAGGATATTAAGATATTTACTAGGAACTCAAAACTTAGGGATTTGGTATCCTAAGTTTAGCTCTTCATTTGAAATTATTGGTTACTCAGATTCTAACTTTGCAGGCTGTAGAGTGGATAGGAAAAGCACTTCTGGAACATGTCAATTCATTGGAAATTCATTAGTTTCATGGTCTAGTAGAAAACAAAATTCAGTGACACTATCTACTGCAGAAGCAGAATACATTGCATTAGGAAGTTGTGTGGTGCAAGTACTTTGGTTAAAACAACAGTTGATTGATTTAGGATTAACTATAGGCACTATTCCAATTTATTGTGACAATATAAGTGCTATTTGCATTTTCAAAAATCCTATTCAACATTCTAGAACCAACACATTGATATAAGGCATCATTTCATAAGGGATCATGTATCCAAGGGAGAGATTGAACTCACACATGTTTCAACTGAAAATCAACTTGCAGACATTTTTACAAAACCTTTAGCCTTTGATATCTTCAGTACATTAAGAACAAGGCTTGGTGTTATTGATTTGAATGCTTAAATAAAAATGTTTTTGCAACATTGATATTTATATTTTCTTAGTCTATTTGTCTTTGATTTTTGTTTTGAATTTTGTGATTTTTGAGTATTTTGATTGAGTTTATTTTAGAGTCTATGGTTTTGAATGTTTTTGATTGTTTTTCTTCAATAAAAAATTCAAAAATTCAAAAAATATATGGAAATCATCTGGGACGAAAATTTTTTGTACTGGACGATGTGTGTTAAATTCAGTTTGCATGATATAAAATGTTTTGAGAGCAGTTTTTAATGTAGTTCGTCTGTACGATCTAATGATTGTCCATGACAAAATATTTATTTTCTCAAACGTCGGGACGTTTGAATGCTGCGGTTGAGTGGATAAGGAAGTTTAAATGTGAAGTTTGTCTGTACGAATTTTTTTGTTCGTTCAGACGAACATATGTCATTTCATAGTAGGGGACGGTTTTCAACTGACCACCTTTTTGCCTCCACCCAGTTTCAATTCATTCTTTCTCTCGTCCACCTTTACAACAAATAAACCTTTCTCTACTTTCTAGCCAACATGAGTTTTAATTCCGACCACTCCTACATAAGTTCTTTTGTTTTCAAACAAAAAGTTGAAATCACCAAGCACGACATTGGTGCCTTTTTGAACTTAAGAACTTAAGGATATAAAGCCCACACCCTAATGAGTGAAAACAAATTCGAATGGTATCAAGTCAATAGGGTGATTAGAGAAATTGGCCTAACATATCATGTTGCTAGAGTTTCAGGAATGACCAGGAATGCTCGAATCATCCAGCATATTCTTCGATCTTCAATCATTCCCAAAGCTGGTGATAGAATCAATATTACCCCTCTTCTTTCTGTTCTAACCTTTTTGATTATGGATTGTAAGCCTATCAACGAAGCCCAACTTATCATAGATCATCTCTATGGGCTTTCAGAAATAGGACATGCAGAGCAGAAGAGAAAAAGGAACATCTCATTAGGACACTTAGTTACATATATTTTGGAAAAGAAATACAACTTAGTGCATCCTGATGATGAATACGAAGAGCCAGTCTACTACAATGATGCTTCTTTCAGAGCAATTTTCAAGGAGGAAAAAGGGAAAACACATGCCAGTGCTTCTGAAGAAGAAGAAGAAGGAGAGCAAACTTCTGCACCTCAATCAGATTATCAGAATTTGATTGAGAAATTTAACAGACTTGAGACTCATGTTGATCAAAGATTTGATCAAATTGATGCTCAACTCCTGCAGCAGCAACAGGACATTGGTATTATCAGAAATGAAGTTCATGAAATCAATACCAATGTTATGATGATGGCCTCCTATTTCAATCTGTTTAGTGGCATTCCTCATCCTCCTCCAGAAGAATAGAAAAAGAGAGATGAATTTCTTTGTGTTTGTTGTACTAGTATTTTGTTTTAAATGTTTTATTGTGTTAGTATTTTTTTTTTGTGCGATTGTTTTAGTTGTCTTTATTAAAAAGTTAAGTGTATTTTCTTAGTTGTTTTAATATTATGAAAAGAATATGTAATCCTTTTCATTAATATCAGTGCATGTTGTACTTGATTCAAATTTGGTTTGTTTTTGGAATGTGGTTAATTTTTATGAATTTCATTAGTCTTATTTAATCTTAATTGTGCTTAAATTAGATTTTAATTTGAGATTAATTACATTAGAAAATCTAGTCTTTCTAAATTTAAAAGTTGTTTATAACTTGTTATAATTAGAACTTTTAAATTCATGTCTATTCATTTAGAATATATAAAAGTTAATATTATTATTGTAATATAGATGTTTTCTTATTTTGTATTTCTATGCTCAAGTGATATTTATGCACTTAGAACTATTTGAAATTTTAGATTATTGATTTTGAAAAGATTTGGTCTCAATTACTCTTGAAAATTGTACAAAGAGTACAAAAATCAAAAGGAATGCGCAAAGATTCACAAATATGAAAAAGAGGCACAAAATTAGCCCATTGTCAAAAGATGCACAAAAATATGACCAAAAAAAAATTGTAAAAGATGCGCAAAGCGCCACATGTGGTAATTCTCTTCTTTCCAAATTCTTTCAATCTCTTAATTCAAATTGATCTTATGTTCATTTATATTCTATTGAACTTTGAAATATAGAATTTTTATACATCTCTCTTGTAATGATTTTCTATATTCGAATGTCTAAATTGAATCATGTCTTTAATAAATTCTTCTTACTTACAATGTTATATCACTTCTTAAATTTTATGAATTTCTATGATTGACCTAATGTTATTAGTTTTAGATTGCATAACTTATCACAATCACCATTTAGATTAAATTTTCAAATGAATTTCATATAATTACTTACATTTCTTGTCTATTTCTTCTTCACTTTTTGTTGTTGTCAAAAAGGGGGAGAAATTCTTGTGTTTGTATGTTTTGTTTTTGTTTGTATTTTGGTTTTATGTTTAACTTTGAAATTTTGTTTTTTTTTTTTTTTTAAAAAAACAAAATTTTTTTTTTCTGTGGTTCAAAATGCCTCCTTATTTTCATGTATTCATCAATTCAGAGGGAGTTTAGGAGATTTATTTAAATTGAAATCATACAAATAATAATTGTTTTGCCATCATCAAAAGGGGGAGATTGTTAAAATAGTTGCTATTTGCATACTTTATCTTTTTGCAACTTGTATAGTTTTGATGATTCCAAACATTATTGTTCAAATGTGTAGTTATCTCCTAATAATTATATAAGTTGTATTTGCTCTTGTGTGTACTAACATTTCAGGAAAATCAGACTCCAGACTACGAAAACTTCAAATCAAATTCAACATGAGATACTTTGTGAATTTGAAGCTTGTATTTTTCTTTGAATTAAATTTGAAAGGGAGTGATTGTAATTGAGTGGATAAAAACATACACTCACACATAAGGAGATCATATATAAGTTATATTGATCGTACGGGATGATCCAATGCGCAGAAAAATATGTTTTTAGCAGTTTTTTGAGCAGTTTTTCATGTCCTTTCTATATAAGGAGTCCTATAAACTATTACAAGTACCTTTGGAGTTGTTTTCTCTTGAGAGGGATCATTGAGAGGGAGAAGATCCTTGGAGGGGATTTTAAGGGAATGTGGATGGGATATTCACACGGTTGCTCCGGCGAAGGCTCTCAAGTGAAGTTCAACAACATTGGTCCGGTTCTCTGCCGACACTAGGAGAACGTGAAAGGATGAAAGGGTTCTCTGTCCATACTAGGAGAGTGTGAAAGTACGAAAGGGTTCTCTGCCCATACTAGGAGATTGTGAAAGGATGGACGGTTCTCTGCCAACACTGGGGATTGTGTTAAAGGACGACGGTTCTCTGCCGCACCGGGTAGTGGTGAAAAGAGTTTGTTGTAAAGGCTTCTCCGCCTTGCTTTGGGTACAAAAGGAGAGTCATTATTGGTTTTAGTGCAATACTCAGAGGGTGCCTCTGAGGAGTGGATGTAGGTATGGTTATAGACCGAACCACTATAAATATGGTGTCATTTGCAGTTTTTTATGTTTCCGCATTTTATTTTAATTTTTAACAACTCTGTGGTTGAAAAATATTTTCTAGAAAAACTTTAAAAGAAAAAATTTTATTTCGGTTCAACTTAATCTTCAAAGAGGGATTAAATTTTTAAACTACCAATTCACCCCCCCCCCCTCTTGGTAGCCTTGGGACATTAACTTAGGCTTAACAACCTAATTACTAGATTCAACAACTTTATCTATAAATGATGCTACCAAATAGAAGCTTTTAATGTAAAAGCATAAACAAAAGTTATTTTGAAACTTTTATAATAACATGAGGTGCTAATTACCAAAATTAACAATCTGTATTTCGAAGATAAAAAACGCATAGTAAAAATCAAATCTAAATAACTTACTTTATTTATAAATGATGCTACCAAATAGAAGCCTTTAAATTTCAAATTATTTTGAAGAACACTTGATTTCTTTCACAAAAGATATTAAAAAAAGTTATAATATTGAATCTTTAATTAATTAATCCATTAGATTTTTTGTTCAAATATATGATGTATATATAGGCTAAGATATGTTTTTCAAATTTGTGACAAAATGTATTAAAACCTCCCTAAAAACTCCTAAAAACATAGCCCTCTAATGAATCCATAGACTCTCAGACCTAACAACTATTTTAATTTAGACGTTTGAAGTACATTATAATCCTTGTGGGTTAACTAAAAAGTTATTCTAATTTTTATATTGTTAGAAAAAAGAAAGAGATGATTTGATAGTGTTATTCTTGTATAGGAGATTCCATAAAAATAGATAATATAAAAAGTCCAATGGTATATGACCAATAAATCTTATTTAAAAATTTATCAAATGCTCAAGAAAAATAATTTTTCCAAAGATCAATTTAAACTAAGAAATTGTAGGGTTTCTCTATCTCCAAAATGAGTAGGATTTCTATCTCCAAGAATTCCATAAAGAATTATAGTGAGAAATAAGAGCATTAACCTCTTTTAAGCCTTCATTCAATTTAATATCCAAGGCATTAACCTGAAGATTTTGAAGAAGCTTATTTTGTAAAGTATGTAAATCTCCTAACATAATTTAATAAAGTTAGAAATAACCTAAGAATGTCTCTTGATTAAATTTTTTAACTTAACAAGATGATGATATAAATCATGAATAGGGCTACCCGCAATAGTGTTGCAAATCTATTTTCATGTCTTATATTTTGATGATTGACAAACACTATTGATTCTCTTGGACTGCCTGTTACTTCTAACTTTTCAAAAATTAAAGATCGGACGAACAAACGAAGCCAGTTCAAGATTGCGTAGGTTTAGGGTTGAGTCAGTCTTTACTTTGTTTTTTCCTCTTCTTGAGTATATTTATAATGGTCAAAGAGACTGATGCTAAGTAACCCTACACACACACACCTAAGAGAATTAGAATTTCTATTTTTACTCATATCAGCCAGGACGATATTTACATTGTCCTGGACGATCAGGCTTAAAATAGAAAGTCTAAATATGGATTCTTAATTAAGGCAGCCGTCATTAACAGATCGTCCTGGACGATACGTGTATTGGCCAGGATGATAAGCTCAAAATAGAAAGAAGTTGCCGTCATAGACAATTAAGGTATATTGTATTTTTAAATAATCGACCAGGACGATCATTGATCGATATGGATGATATTCACAAATTATGCCTTAATTGATCAGGAAATCAATGGAGTAATTAAGGATGATTGATACGATCATATCGTCCTGGATGATCTCAGGATCGGCTAGGATGATCTATTCAAAATCCTTAGTTGCTCCTGGACGATCGGGATTGGCCAGCTTGTAAACAGGGCGATGCTCTGGATGATTTTCCTCTGATTTGAACTGATCGACCGGGATGATCGAGAGATCAGCTTGGACGATCAAGCCAATTTTAAATCATCCAGTTTGTATTCAGGGCGATACTCTGGCTGATCTTCTAAGATTTATACTTATCGGCCAGGCCGATGTCCATATCGGCCTGGACGATATTGTCGGCAACTTGCAATTAATGAGCTCCTTTGAAGCTATTCTATTTAAAAGCTCTTGTTCAACATTTTGAAAAATGTTTTGGCTACTGCCTTGACCTGAGAAGGCCTTGAGGAGAGAAAGAGAGAGAGGGAGAGAGAGAGGATCTTGTGAGGGGGAGCTTGTGAGGGGATTCACAAGGGTTGCTTCAAGGATCGCTCTGCTTCTTCTTTGTCTAGAGTTTCTCATCCGTGGAAGGGTCTGTAGAGGTAAGGAGTCAGCATCTGGTTGTTGGTTCTCTGCCAGCTTCAGGAGGAAGCAAAAGGAGATAGGTTCTCTTCCTTGCCGGGTGGCAAAAAAAAGGTTCTTGTAAAGGCTTCTAAGCCTAGCTGTGGTGGCTAAAGGAGAGTCACGTTTGTAGTGCAATACTTGGAGGGTGCCTCCAACGAGTGAACGCAGGTCAAGTTGATCAAACCACTATAAATTTCTTTGTTATTATTTTATTATTTTCGCAATTTAATTTTTGCATTGTTTATTTTTCTCGTGGTGTGATTTTGGTTTATGAGATTTTTATTCTTTGTGAAAAGAATTTTTTTTTAAAATACCAATCCCCCCCCCTCTTGGTTAGCTTAGGACTAAGTTCATAGGGCTTAACATCCCAAACGATCTTTCAAGTGGTATCAGAGCGAGATTCAAAAATTTAAGTTCAAAAACTTTTTGAATTAGATTCATGGCTAACATAGGGAATTGTAACACTACGGAAAGTTATTCAATTACACGACCTCCACTGTTTGACAACTTATCGTTTGATTTCTGGAAAACCCGCATGTCAACGTTTTTACAATCTATTGATTATCACATGTGGATGCTTATCAAAGAAGGTTATTCTCCACCTTCTCTTGAAATTAATGGTGTTAAAACTGAAGTTGCTTTTACTGAATGGACTTTCGATGAACGAGACTTAGCTCAATTGAATGCAAAATGTTTGAGCTATTTTTTCTGTGCTTTAAAATCTGAGGATTACATGCGTGTCTCCACTTACAAAACTGGTAAACAAATTTGGGATAAATTGTGTATCAACTATGAAGGCACTAATGAGGTTTAACAATCCCTTTTGAATATTCTTTTGCATGATTATGAACTTTTTCGTATGAAACCTCATGAATCAATTTTTGACATGTACACTAGGTTTACTCAGATAGTTGCTTCACTGCATGCACTAGGAAGAGAACTTTCAAACTTTGAAAAAGTAAATAAGATTTTGAGATGCTTGTCTTCGTCATATGATGCTAAAATCACTGCAATCACTGAATCTAATGATTTGAACACTTATTCAATTGATAACTTACTTGGCTCACTCATTGCTTACGAGCAAGGGCTGAATCAAAGAAATCTTGATGTATGTGAGAAGAAGAAGGAGAAAACAGTTGCACTAAAGGCTCACAAATCAGATTCTGAATCTTCTGGGTTTGAAAGCGATGAAGTTACCTTCATCATAAGGCAATTCAAAAGCTTTCTAAGGAAGAAGCAAAAGCATCATTGGAGAAAAGGTAAGGATCATAAACATTCTAAAGGATCTTCTGATGTTGTTTGTTATGAATGCAGGGAATTAGAACATGTGAGAACTGATTGCCCAACACTTCAAGACAACACAAGCAAGGAAAAGATTGAGGAGAAACCTAAGTTCAAGAAGGACAAGAAGAGAATCCAAAAGGCATTCTGGGCAGAATCTGGTACTGATTCATCTAAAACGGAACCTGAGAATGAAACAACAAACTTGTGTTTAATGGGAGAAGATCAAAGTGATGAGGAAGAGGTATGTAAACCAACCTATGATGAATTATTTGAGATTTATGATAAAATACATGCATTATACAAAAAACTCAAGAAAACTCATGCAAGCCTAAAATTAGAATTTTCAAAGTTATAAAAAGAGCATGAAGTTTTTCTCAAAGATCATGCAACGATTGATTCAAATCACATGGCTCTTCTTGATGAATTTGATGGTTTAAACAAAAAGTATTTGGAATTAATTGATGAACATAATGCATTAAAAGTTTCACACACCTCACTTAATTCTGATCTTAAGAAATCTAAAGAGATTGAAAAAAAATTGAGGACTGATAATGATGCATTCAAAAGAACTAACTTGAGGATTCAAAATGATTTGGAAACATGTAAGAAAAATCGGATGACATGTACTTTTGATCCTAAGCCAAAACCTAGGAAGAGGCATTATAACTCAAATCATTTAAAAAATTCTTTTCCTGGAGTTAGATGTTTTTTCTTGTGGCATGTTAGGACACATCTCACACACTTGCACTATTCACCATAGTACATATTGGGTGTGGAAACCTAAGGTGCATGATTTACAGCATACCATACCTTGTATTACATTCTACTTTTTCTAAGAAGGGTCCCAAACCAGTTTGGGTTCCTAAATCTGACTGTTATTGAGTTTTGCAGGTGTGCTCTCACCAAAGACCTTGTGGGAGCACAGGATAACTGGACATATGAAGGCTCGCAGTTAATAAATGCTTAAACCTACTACTTCAATAAATTCTTGAAATGTGTTTTTGTTTCAGTGTGTTTTATTTCTACTTTGTTGTTGTTTTAATTTGTTGTGTTTTCTCTTTGCTTTTGTATTTGGTTTTCCATATTTTGAATCTTTTCAAGATTTTAAATTTTGTAGTTTTAAAGATAGTGTTTAGTTTTTCTAAAATTGGTTAAAGGAAAAAACACTGTTGATGGTTTTCCTCCTTCTGACCCTGTTTAGTGGTATGATTTTTTTCTCTAAACAAAAGTCAAACTCATTTGAGCTAATGGTTTTTGAAACTAAGATTCTTTTTAACTTGCTATAATTATCTATCTTGTACAAAATATCAAAATTTCTTATATATCTTTCAAGTTATTTAAAATCTTGCCATTGTTTTTTATCACATGATTTTGATTTTGTTTTGTGACTTGTTCTTTCCTATGTTAGAGAGAGAGCTCATATTCTCTAATATTTGGAGGATATACTCACAACTAAGGGTCTTTTAAGGGTTTTGTTAAAGGGAATGTAGCTTGAAAGAATTAAGAAGGAAATTGAAAAGATGCAAATTTGAAAATATAATTATACACAAAAGTGTATCAAAAATCAAGATGCTCAAAGAGCCAATTCAAAGACAAAAGAGGCATAAAATGAGCCCACTAAATTCAAGCTACTATCTCTTCTCTAAACTCTTAAAACTTAGAGAACTCATTGATTATTTGATGATTTCAAATGCTTGATTTCAAATTCCTTGATTGAGACAAATTACTTTGTTTTATTATTTATGAGATTTTTTCTTTGTAAATAAGTTTTGATTGGATCTTCTTTTTGCCCAAATAGGTTTATTCTGAATTAAACATTTTTGTTTTTCAAAAGAAAATTTGTACCATAAGGAATGTCTGATCTAGGGTTAACAGAATAAGATATTTTACCTTTGTCTGATTAGGATTGGCTAAACTCCTTGATCTTGTGGAACTCTAAAATTTAATTATTTGAGAACTTCTCATATGAAGCCTTGATAAAAAAAAGTAGAAAAATGAAAATTCAAAAATATTTGTTTTTTTTTTATTTCCGTTATTTTTAGCTTTCTATTACTGTGTTTTTATTTGCTTTTATTTTGTTTTATTTTTGAGGGCCTTGATCATCACCATCTTTTCTTTGGTTTCAAATTCTAGTCACATCATCCTGACAGATACATGTATCGTCCTGGACGATTAGACAAAATATCTTCAAATTCCATCTGCTGACCTTTTCTATACTTGCTGTAACTCATCGTTCAAGATAATACAATATCGTCCTAGACGATCTGATCAAACTCTGTTGCAATCATGATGATAGTCCTGGCCGATAAAATATTTCGTCTGGCCGATGCATTTTATGTCCATCGTACTGGCTGATACACTGGATCGTCCTGGACGATCCACATGTCAGCACGTTTAAATCCTTAAAATCGACCCTAGACGATCCATTATTGAACAATAATCCTGGCCGATCCACTGTTCATCTTGGACGATACATGTGGTAGAGATTTAAAATATTTTAACTTGGGTCGGTACGATCAATTATTGTGCATCGTCCTGGATGATACACCTAATCGGCCTGGAAGATCTGCTTTTTTAATGGTCATCCAGATTGCCTCCTCAGGACGATCGCCTGTGTATAATCATCCTCGGCGATATCTGATCAGCCCGGACAATCGGACTGCCTTTTTAACCAATCGGCCTGTACGCAATTATTGAGCCATATCATCCTGGATGATTCTACGATCGGCCTGGACGATATGGCCGTTTCTTTAAATTTTGGTCGATCCAGCCATATTTTTCACTTCATCCCTTCTCCTCTTGTGTATCCTTGCTAACTCTCTTCTATGGCTGGTGGGAAACATGTTCAACAAACTTCTGGGAGTTTTTTGAGGGCTAGGATTGACCCTCGTTTCAGGGAGACAGAAGATGAAGCCGCCTACCATCGATACAAAGAGTGTGGGATAACTATCTCAAGAATCATCAATCCTACCCACATCTCATACCCGGTAATGGATCTTTTTGCTCACACCTCCCTTTGTTTCATTATGTCTCTTGCTTTCCCCTTTAATACCGAGTTTCTTCAAGAATTCTTTGCAAACCTTCGCATTAACCCTACCTTCACAGTCCTGACCTCCTATGTGAATCAATACCCTGTCGAAATCACATATCAGGATTGTGTTGAACTGTTACAGCTATCCACCGCCAGGGATAAGCTGCACTTAATCGCTTCAGATTCTGACCTTGACTGGTCCACGACGAATCACTTCCTTCACCATACCAATGCACCTTTTGATGTTGGAGAGACTAGCTCTTTAGTCAAAGATGCTAGGACAATCCAACATGTCCTTCGCACCTCCATAATTCCAAAAGCCGGGGAACAAATCCACATCACCCCTCTACTTTCCCTCACTACTTTCTACATCATGGCTCATAGAGAATTTAATACTGCGGACTTAATTTTTTAATACATTGATCACTTAACCATAATCTGCGATCCAGGTTATAAGTGGAAACCCAATCTAGCCTTAGGACACATCATAGCATATGTCCTTGAAACCAAATACCAACTTCAGTATCCTATTCCTCCTAACCTCCCAACTCCCTTCTACTCAAACAGTTCCTTCAGTACCCTTCACAGTACTCATCTCCACCATGGGGATGAGGAACTTCGGGGGGCTGAGGAGGCGGAGGCTCCCGCTCTCGCTCCCATTACCTGATCCTAATCCTCTACACCAGCACGCACCGGTTGATCAGTTGATAGAGAGGTTTGATTGATGGGAGACCCGATTTAACGCTTACGTTGCTGCACAGGAGCAATAACATTCTGAGGATATTTCCTGCTACGAGTAGCACCGCACTGAGGATTTAGTCCGATTTAACAGCTACATGACTCACCAACAGCAGTAGCATGACCAGGACATCGCCTGGTTCAATGCTCAGTTTACTACACTTACCAGCTACTTTCAACAGCCACCTCCACCACCTCCATCTGATGATCAGGGTTCCACATTTTTCTAGTCTGTGTTTTCTGCTGTCTTTTTTCTATTTTTGCAGTTTGTTTTAGTTTCTGATGTGTTGTTTTCTTTTTTCTTTTTTGTGTCTAGGACCCTCTTTTTGTGATGACAAAAGGGGGAGTAGGTTGTGGTAGGAAAAGTTGATTTGCTTGTAATTTTTGAAATTTTAATGAACTGCTATTTTTTCTGACTTTTTCCTACTCGTGTTTGCCATCATCAAAAAGTGGAAGATTGTTACAAATCTATTTTCATGACTTATGTTTTAATGATTGACAAACACTACTGATTCTCTTGGACTGCCTGCTACTTCTAACTTTTTAGGAATCAAAGATCGGACGAATAAACAAAGCCAGTTCAAGATTGTGTAGGTTTAGGGTTGAGTTAGTTTGTACTTTGTTTTTTCTCTTCTTGAGTCTATTTGCAATGGTCAAAGAGACTGATGCTAAGTAACCCTACACACACAATCACTTGAGAGAATTAGACTTTTTGTTTTTACTCATATCGGCCAGGACGATATTTACATCGTCTTGGACGATCAGGCTTAAAATAGAAATTCTAAATATGGATTCTTAATTAAGGCAGCCGTCATTAACAGATCGGCCTGGACGATACGTGTATCAGCCAGGACGATAAGCTCAAAATAGAAAGAAGTTGCCACCATAGACAATTAAGGTATATTGTATTTTTAAATAATCAGCCAGGACGATCATTAATCGGCCTGGACGATATTCACAAATTATGCCTTAATTGATCAGGAAATCAAGGGAGTAATTAAGGATGATTGATACAATCATATCATCTTGGACGATCGTAGGATCGGGCAGGACGATCTATTCAAAAAACCTTAGTTACTTCAGGACGATAAATATCGGCCAGCTCAAATTCAGGGCGATGCTCTGGACGATTTTCCTCTGATTTGAACTGATCAGCCGGGACAATCGTGAGATCGTCCTGGATGATCAAGCCAATTTTAAATTATCCAGTTTGCATTCAGGGCGATGCTCTGGCCGATCTTCTGATATTTGTACTGATCGGACTGGCCGATGTCCAAATCGGCCTGGACGATATTGTCGGCAACTTGAAATTAATGAGCTCCTTTGAAGCTCTTCTATTTAAGAGCTCTTGTTCAATGTTTTGAAAAACCTTTTGGCTTCTTCCTTGACCTGAGAAGGCCTTGAGGAGAGAAAGAGAGAGAGGGAGAGAGAGAGAGGATCTTGTGAGGAGGAGCTTGTGAGGGGATTCATAAGGGTTCCTTCAAGGATCGCTCTGCTTCTTCTTTGTCTAGAGTTTCTCATCCGTGGAAGGGTCGGTAGAGGTAAGGAGTCAGCATCTGGTTGTTGGTTCTCTGCCAGCTTTAGGAGGAAGCAAAAGGAGATAGGTTCTCTGCCTTGCCGGGGTGGCCAAAAAGAGGTTCTTATAAAGGCTTCTCCGCCTAGCTGTGGGGGCTATAGGAGATTGACGTTTGTAGTGCAATACTTTGAGGGTGCCTCCAAGGAGTGGATGTAGGTCAAGTTGACCGAACTACTATAAATTTCTGTGTTATTGTTTTCTTGCTTCCGCACTTTAATTTTTGCATTGTTTATTTTTCTCGTGGTGTGATTTTGTTTTATGAGATTTTTGTTCTTTGTGAAAAGATTTTTTTTTTTAAATACCAATTCACCCCCCCCCCCCCCCCCCCTCTTGGTTAGCTTGGGACTAAGTTCATAGGGCTTAATATCCCAAACAATCTTTCAAATATGAGAAGAGAAAACATCAATCAGTAAATCCCAAAAACAAGGATTAGAGCACCCGTAATTCCTATAAATATATTGATGACTCTTACTCACATAATTATTATTAACAAGAACGATAGGACAATGATCAGAACAATTTGGTGAATCAACAATATAACAAGAAGAAGGAAACGAGTCCATCCAATGATTATTCACTAAAATTCTATCAAGTTTAATATGAATAGGAGAATCACTTCTTTGATTAAATCAAGTATAAAAATAACCAACCGAAGCAAGATCTTAAACCCAACATTAAAAATGAGATTATTAAAATCCCAAAGCTTACTATTAGTAAGAGCATTACCACCAGCTTTTTCATTAGAAAATCTACAACAGTTGAAATCCCCAAGCAAAATCAATGGAGTAGTGATATTCATAGAAAGAGAAAGAATATCCTTCCAAAGAGATAGCCTTTCCATATGATCATTAGAAGCATAAACTTAAGTGATAATCACAGAAAAATTAGGCCCAAATTTTAAGCAGCCATGAATTGATGGATTAGTAGAGTGAATAAGAGAAAAAGAAACACGAGAAGTATTCCATTTAATCTAGATTCTACCCGGGTCTGATAAATCAAAATCATTACAACTTGCCTCAGAATCAAATACCTTATGCTTAGCATAGAACCAAGGATCCGATAAACAAGACTTATGAACTTTTGCTTCCAATATGCAAATCAAATCAATATTAAAGGCTTTAACCAGATCTTTACAAACATTAACTTTATCAAGGCTATTGAAACCTCTAATATTCCAAGAAATAATGTTAGAAATAGACATAATTATTTAGAAGAAGTAGAGTTAGCCTTCCTTTCCATTTTATTCTGTGGCATCTTTCCCGTAGCAATGGGCTGTTTAGTAGAATTCTGATTATTCAAATCATTATTAACCGAAGTCTTCCTCAAACTATCCAAAATTGAAGCAAAAATTTGAGAAGTATCCTTATTATTAATAGAAACAACATTCTCATCCGTAACAAAATACTAAACTTATTATGACTACTAATAACATTAGAGTTAGAAACAATTTTAGAAGAAATTGGAAAATTGGACATAACCAAATCAGAAGTAACCAAATAATCTTCTATTGGAAAAGAATCAACAAGTGTAGTATCTGAAGGTGAATTTAAATTAAGAATAATGTTCTTAGAAACATCAATCCTATCATTAGAGGCAACCGACACATCCACTATTTAATCATTAGAAACTTTAGAGAATTTTTCTCTTCCCTAACAAGATATTTAATCCCATCTTTTTTAGAAGAAGAAAGAGGATTATCAGCCATACTGTTATCCTTAAAAATCAAACTATCATTCTTACTCTTAAAATTAGAAGAAACTTTCCAAGAAATCCTACTTCTACTCCTCCCTCTCGGCTTAACAAAAACATTTCCCTTATCTGTTATCTCAGCAGTTTCAAAAATCGTAGAAGGATTAGTAGGACATAAAGCAGAACGATGAACAATCGATCCACAACCTGAACAAGCAATCAGTTTCCAATCATAGACCAGTTTTAGACTAAAAATATTACCATCAATAGAAACATTCACCTCATCAGACAACGGTGAATATTTATGAACCAAAACACAAACACGAGCAAATGTTAATCGTAATTTTTCTGAGGTGAATTTATCAACTGCTAAAGGAATACCTGTTAAACTAGCAATCTTAGAGATTTCTTCTTCAGTCCAACAAACTAACAGAAGATCTATAATTTTGATCCACAAAGGAATCGAAGAAAATTCTTTGCATTTAGGACAAAAAAGAGGCGATCATTTTTGAACAATGAACGGCCGACCAAAAAATCACCAGGGACCACCCATCCAAACAAGATCATAATCTTCTTGACATGTAAATTTCATTAAAAAGAAACCATCATTTAATGATAAAAGAGTTAAAGATCCCTTTAATTTCTAGGCCTTATTCATAACATTTCATAAAGCTTCAAAGAAAGGCCTCTTTCCTAACGAATAACCAACTAGAGTTAAGCCCCGCTTAAGAGAAAATTTAAAAACATATTCATCAGAGAATGAAGCTATATTATCCTTTTGAAGTAAGAAAGAAATCGAGTATTCTTTTGACAAAGATTGCCTTGAAATTTTTTTCCCAATCCAATAATTAGGAACATCCAAAACTTTGCCAGATGAGATATCCGAAATAGTTGAAGATTTCAATGAAGGAAAAGGATCCATCAAATCAAACAAAAAAGAAAAGAAGAACAAAACAAAATAAAAATATCCAGCCATAACTCCTAAAAAACTAGATCAGAATAACATTACCAAATCAAATCCACTCTCAACCAAAGGTAGAGAAGCCGAACTCAAACAAGCAAGCTCAAGAGATGAAACCCTAATGAAGACGAACCGCAAGAACTCCGCTTCGCTCCAAGAGAACCTGAAGAAACGAAACCAAAATGTTCTCAATGCACATTCACTCTGGAGAGAAGCCGATCTCAAACATGCAAGCACTGGAGAGGAAACCCTAGAGGAAGACGTCCCGCCGCGGGATGAGAGTTTCTTTTTTCAAGAATAAAGACTTATGGGGTTTATATGTGAGACTTTTAACTCTTATTTTATTTATTTTATAATTCATTTGAGATAACTTTCTGATTACTTCTTAAAGTAAATTTCTAGTACAAGAATTTTAATTTTTGTATTAAAATTTATTTTAAGAAGCAACAAGAAAATCATCTCAAACTAAACCTTAATTTCTGCTACTTGTTTTAATTCTACTTATCTGCATTCTCCACGTCCCTAAAGCTCCTATTTCCCATATGTATATATATTTTAAATTTACATAATTATTCTTTTGGGGATTGATCTTGATTAAAAATTTGATCAGAGGTTGCATTCAAGACATTCAATTACCTAAAAAATACATTTTCTTATCTTTTTTTTTGGAATAGGAGTATCTACCCACTGCCACTTCAAAAATAGCACTTGATTGCATAACTAATCTGTCAGTTTTGAAGTCTCACTAATTAAATAATTATTGTGAAGTTGGTAATGAAAATATTAATGATAAATGAGATGTATCCAAAAAGTAGTTCCAATGGTGCTAAATCATTATAACATATAACCTTTAGGGTATTGTTCCAAGTGCTTCATAACTTACATAACTATATTAAAAGGCAATATAATATTATTAACTCAACGTTGATGACATTTAATGTATATTAGTTAACCAATTCTCTTTATTCTCTAAAAATAAATAAAAAAAGAATAGGATAATAAAGCTGGCCAAAATTGAGCCCCAACTCAATTTGTTGTCAAATTAATTATGATTGATATCAAGAATTTAATTATTTTTTTGCATTATTTGTCAACCTCACTAAAAGTTTATAAATATCTACCTTTCGTTCATTTCAAAGTTCTATTGCTTGCACTCTTCTATTTTCCTTTATTTCCTTTATGTCTACTATGACTTTCTTTCTACATGTTGACCTCTTCAAAAATTCAATAAAAACTAGTAAAAAAAAAACTGCTCAAATCATGAAATCCTACCAGAATCCTGTGAAAATACTTACAAGCATTCGCTATGAAAACAGTGACGAAGTGAAGCTCTCGTTCTTTCTCACACATGAAGCTTCTCATGACTGTTCTACATCCGTCTCCCATTTCCTCTTAGTTGACCACATGCCTCAACTCTACTTCAGGATGCATGACTCAGTCTCCTCCCTATCTTGATTCCACATCTCTTTCGCCCTTCAATCAAAACTCCTGCATAGGTCGAAGCCTCCGTTAGAAGGTCTCGATCGGACCTCTCACCTCCCAATCTTCTCCTCTATTTTGCAAATAGCTTTGAGCCGATCTCCATTCCTTATCTGACCGGCCTTCTATCTGTTTAATTTAGTAGATTTATGTGCAAACTTCGGTGCCGAAGAAGATCCCCGCAAACCTTCCTATGGCAAATTAGTTTTCATAACTATGTTTTTGTATCATGTGTATTTTTGATGATTCCAAAATATTATTATATTGATTACTATTTCTCCTAACATATATTAGAAATATTGCTTTTATTGTTTGTGTGTACTAACATTTCAGGGAAATCATACTCAAGATAGTTGAAGACTTCAAGACAGATCAGACTAGGATTAATTGTATTTGAAGTTTGTGTACCTTTTATACTTATCTTGAGTTTGAGAGAGTGTGATTGTAATTGGGTAACAATATACACAAACACTAGGGGAGTGTAAAAACTGGTAATTTTTTAAAACTAATCATAGTGTATGATTGTAGATCATACTTGATGATTTGGTGTGAACATTCCTCCATAAGCAGTTAATCAAAGCATAGATGGAAAAAATTTCTAAGTACTATTCTTACTGTACAAAGTTGCCTTCATACAGACGACAT
Source organism: Dendrobium huoshanense (assembly GCA_016618105.1). Lineage (NCBI taxonomy): Eukaryota > Viridiplantae > Streptophyta > Magnoliopsida > Asparagales > Orchidaceae > Dendrobium > Dendrobium huoshanense. The sequence goes on along the minus strand of CM028351.1, from coordinate 23,568,218 downwards.
CCATAGTACAAAAATGATGCTTACATTTTCATCCATACGAATAGGTAAATTTTTTAAAGTGTTTATCCGGGATGATCTTAGGTTTGTACAAACGTTGTCTATAGTATAAAATTGATGCATACATTTTTGTCCATAAGAACAGATAATTTTTTTGAAATGTTTGTCCGAAATGATCTTGAGATCGTATAGACAACGTCTAGAGAACAAAATTGATGCGTACATTTTTGTCCATATGAATAGGTAAATTTTTTTAACTGTTCATCCGGGACGATCTTGAGTTCGTATAGACGATATCCAGAGTATTAAATTGTATGCATACATTTTTGTCCATACAAATAATAAAATTTATTGAGCTAATCATACTGTCTGATATATAGTTCATACTATACAATATACATGTACAAAAATGTTTCGTACAGGATCGTACGAGCAAACTTTAAACTCTTCATACGTATAATCGTCGATCGTACTGTACGATCATGGATGGTCAAAATTAATTTTTTTTATTTTCTAAATAATTTTTTGTGTCATTCTTGTATAAAGTCCTTAAAAGCTATTTTGAACATATCTAATCTTCATGATTTTCTTAAGAGAAAATGAAAGGGAGATTCAGGAGAGTTTTTGAGAGAGAGAGTTCTTGCAACTAAAGTGTGAAGGGTTCACAAGGTTACTCAAAGGTGAAAATCTCTTTGTTTGGGTTTTAAATTATCTTCTTTACTTATTTCAAGTTGCTCAAGAGAAGATCTTTGGAGAAGATCTAGTACTCTACTGACACTTAGAGAGTGTGAAAGGATGATGATACTCTACCGACACTTGGAGGGTGTGAAAGGATGACAGTACTCTGCCGACACTTGGAGGGTGTGAAAGGATGATCGTACTATACAGACACATGGAGGGTGTGAAAGGATGATGGTATTCTGCCAACACTTAGAGGGTGTGAAAGAAAAATAGTACTCTACCTCATCTGGGATTGGTGGAAGAAAGGGTATTTGTAAAGACTTCTTTCCCTTACTATGAGAGTAAGAGGAGAGTCACTTTGGTAATAGTGTAATACCTGAAGAGGGAGTCTTCAGGAAGTGGATGCAGGTCTAGTTGAATCGAACCACTATAAATTACTGTATTCTTTATATATTTATGCATTTTTATTTTCAATAATTTTATTTTTTTTGGTAAAAAAGTTAATTTTGAGAAATCAAATTATGTAAAATTATTAAACAATTTTCTAATAATTTCAAGAAGGTTTTAAAATAACCAATTAACCCCCTCTTGGTTAGTATTGGGATAATTAATATAGGTCTAACAACCTATACGAACTTTCAAGTGGAATTAGAGCTTTGTTTCAAAAATCAAGGTTTAGAAAACTTTTTAAAAAATGATCATGGCTACTTTTAGAAATCGTAATACACCTAAAGGGTATTTGATCACTAGATCTCCATTATTTGATAATATCTCTTTCAATTTTTGGAAAATATGAATTTCTACTTTTCTTCAATCACTTGACTATCGCATGTGGATTTTAGTAAAATAATGATATACTAGGCCAACTAGACTTGTAGATGGCATTAGATCTAAAACACCATTTGTTGATTAGATTGTAGAAAAAAGACACTTAGCTCAGTTAAATGCAAGATATTTGAACAGTTTTTTCTATGTACTTAAATCTAAAGACTACTTGCTTGTTTCTACCTGTAAAAGTGGAAAAGAAATTTTGGATAGACTTTGTATCACATATGAAGGGACTAATGAAGTGAAATAATCTAGATTAAATTTTTTGTTGCATGATTATGAACTGTTTCACAAAAAATTAAATGAATCGATCACTGACATGTACACACGTTTCACTCAAATAGTCACCTCCTTATATGCTTTAGGTAGGAAATTAATGAATATAGAGAAAGTGAATAAAATACTTCATTATTTGCTACTGCTTATGATGAAAAAAAAACTATTATTACAGATTCTAAGGACTTAACTATTTATTCAATTGATAATCTTATTGGATCAATAATTGCTTACGAGTAAGCAATGAATCAAAAATAGATTGATGTAGGAAAGAAATGAAAGGAGAAGAACATAGTGTTAAAAGTGGATGACTCAGAAAGTAATCAGTCTAAGTCTGAGGATGAAAATTATATTACTTTGATGACAAGGCAATTCAAGAGTATTTTAAAGAGGAAGCAAAGGAGATGTCAGTAGTGGAATAAATGTAAATTACATAAAAATGTTAAGGCTTTTAATGATGTGATTTACTATGAATGCAAGAAGCCTGCACACATCAAATTTGAAGGCCCTAATCTTAAAGCCAATCCTAGCAAGGAGAACGTGGATGAGAAAACAAATGTGAGGAAGAGAAAAAAGAGATTACATAGAGCTTTTTGGATAGACTCGATTTCAAATTTAACAAAAATAGAAGTAGAAGAAGAAGTTACCAACCTGTGCTTGATGGCTGACAAGCTTGATAAGTCTGATTAAGAAGAGGTATGTTACTTAACTTATAAAGAATTATTTAATATTTTTAAAAAGATTCATACAACATATAGAAAACTCAAAAAGATGAATGCTAAATTGAATTTAGATTTTTTTTTAACTACAAAAAGAGCATGAAATCTTTGAAAAATATCACTCATTAATTGATAGCAACCACATGAAACTTTTGGATGATTTTGATGATTTAAAAAAATAGCATGAACTATTAAAATTATCCCACACTGAACTTGAAAAAGATTTTAAAACATTTATGGATGAATCTGATTATTGGGAGCACTATATAAAAGTTGACAATGCTGTGTTAGAAAGTGCAAACTCATTTTTTAAAGTAAAATTGAATGCATATGAGAAAAATAGGATTTCACCCACACGTGAACAATTTTTCAAACCTAATAAGAAACCAAAAGTTTTAAAATTTAGGAAAAGACAGTTTTACTCACATAGATTAAAAAATCATTTTCCTAAAATTAAATGCTTTTCATATGGAATGTTTGAGTACATATCACATACTTGCACTATTGATAATAAATCAGATCTAGTGTGGAGACCAAATGTGTATAAAATAAATCATATCAAACAAGCATCTAGATTAATTTTTCCTAGAGAAGACCCCAAACTTGTTTGGGTTCTCAAGACTAACATTTGATTATCTTATAAAAATGATCTCATAAAAGATCTTGTGAGATCATTTTGTACCTAGAAAGTGGATGTTCAAAACATATGACTGGAGATATGACACAATTCATATCACTGAATGTAAGGAATGAAGGTAAGGTTACACTGGAAATAATACCACTAGAAATGTGGTAGGCACAGGTATGATTGGAAACTTGAACAATTTTTTCATTGAGAATGTTTTACTTGAAGAGTATTAGTCCGCTTTGTAATAAGGGTTATAGTGTAAATTTTTTTCCCACTAGCTACAAAATAAGCCAAAATGAAATTGATGTTTTGAATGGAATAAGGGTAAATAATATATACATGCTCTTTTTCAATTGTATTAAATCTCCTAATGATTTTTGTTTGAAAATAATTTCTAATGAATAATGGTTATGACATAGGAAACGTTGTCACGCTAGCATGAAAAATCTTAGAAAAATTATCCAAAAAAAACTTGTTAGAGGAATACCTTAGCTGGACTTTACTAAAGATCACCTATGTAATGCATGTCAACTAGAAAAATAGGTGAAGTCCTCCTTTTATTCCATTAAGGATCTTAGAACTAGCAAATTATTGGAGATTATTCATATGGATATTGTTAGACCGATTAGTACTATAAGTCTAGGAGGTAAAGTATTTCAATTTGTAATTATTAATAATTTTTCTATATTCACTTGATTTTTAGATTTTTATTTCATAAGAATGAATCTTTTGAGAACTTTAGAATTTTTAGCACTTGGATTCAAAGGAAAGTAGAGTGTGAGATCTTATCAATTCAAAGTGATCATGGAGGTGAATTTGAAAATAAAAATTTTGAAGAGTTTTGTAAAGAGAAAGGAATTTATCATAATTTTTCAACACCTAGGATCCCTCAGAATAATGGGGTAGTAGAAAAGAAGAACATAATATTAATTGAAACTACTAGAACTATGTTGGTAGAATATTCACTTCCAAAATATTTTTGGGCTGAAGCGATCAATACTGCATGCTATGTTCTGAATATGGTGAACATTAGATCTAAATTGAATAAGACACCTTATGAATTTCTTAAGTGTAAAACACCAAATTTGTCACATTTGTATGTTTTTTTGTGTAAGGTGTTCATACATAATAATGAGAAATCTCGTTTAGTAAAACTTGATCCAAATTATAACGAAAATATTTTTTTTTGGATACTCTAGTATTGGAAAATCTTATAGAATTTTTAATAAGATAACTTTTGTAATTTAGGAGACCACATATGTTGTTTTTAATGAATCTAACATTTTAGAAGAGCCAAGGTTGGAAGAGGATCATATTAAAATTATCTCCCAAGAAATTGAAAAGATGAATTTGGAAGAAATTATGGAAAAAAAAAACTCTTTGCCTAGAGAATGGAAATTTTTTAAGAATCACCATAAGAAATTGATTTTAAATGAACCTAGTGAGGATTTTAGGACTAGATATGGACTTAACAAAGAGGTGAATCATTCTGCTTTTATATCAATGGTTGAACTCATAAATATAACTCAAGCACTTTTGGATAAATTTTAGATTTTGGCCATACAAGAAGAATTTAATCAATTTATAAGTCATGATGTTTGGTAATTAACTAAAAGGCCTATAGATCAAAGTGTTGTTGGAACTAAGTGGGTGTTCAAAAATAAAATGAATGATTCAAGAGTTGTGATTAGAAAAAAGCAAGATTGATAGCTTTGGGGTATAATCATATATAAGGGGTTGACTTTGAAGAGACTTTTGTCCCTGTAGGAAGACTTGAAATAATTAGGATTTTGCTTGCCTTTACTTATTTTAAAGGATTTAAATTTTATCAAATGAATGTTAAAAGTGTTTTTTTTAATGGGGTGACATAAGAGGATGTTTATGTTAAACAACCTTCAGGTTTTGAAAATTTTAATTTCTCTAATCATGTGTTTAAATTGAAAAAGGAATTAATAGGACTAAAACAGGCACCTAGAGTTTGGTATGACAGGTTAACCACTTTCCTATTAGAGAGATCTTTTGTGAAAGAATGTGTGGACACCACTCTCTTTTTGAAGAAAATAGGAGATAATATACTTATTGTATAAATATATATTGATTATATCTTATTTGGATCTATAAATAAAAATCTTCATGATGATTTCTCGAAAATAATGAGTTGTGAATTTGAGATGAGTTTGATGGAAGATTTGAGTTATTTTCTTATTTTTAGTATTAAGCAGAATAATGAAGGAACTTCTCTAAGTCATTCTAAGTATATTAAGGATATCCTCAAGAAATATGAAATGGATAATGCTAAACCTATAACTATACAAATGAGTTCCTCAATATAGTTGAATAAGTGCCCTAAGAAAAAATTTATTAATCAGAAGAAATTTAGAGGGATTATTGGATTATTGCTTTACTTGATTGATAGGAAACCAGATATAATGTTTAATGTTTATTTGTGTGCAAGATTTCAATCCAATCCAAAAAAATCACATTTGATAGCAATAAAAAGAATTTTGAAATATGTTTTGGGAACTCAAAATTTAGGGATTTGGTATCCTAAGCATAGCTCTTCATTTGAAATTGTTGGATATTCTGATTCAGACTTTGTAGGTTATAGGGTTGATAAAAAAAGTATATCTGGGACTTGTAAATTCATAGGAAACCCTTTAATTTCTTGGTCCAGTAGAAAATAAAATTTAGTAGCCCTATCTAATACTAAAGCATAATACATTACCTAAGGTAGTTGTATGGCATAGGTTCTTTAGTTGAAATAATTATTGATTGATTTAAGATTTTCAATTGCCAGAATTCCAATCTTTTGTGATAATACTAGTGTCATTTGCATTTTAAAGAATCCTATGCAATATTATAGAACCAAGCATATAGACATAAGGCATCACTTCATTAGAGATCATATAACTAAAGGATAGATTGAATTGAATCATGTTACTATGGAAAATCAACTTGCAGATATTTTTACAGCACCACTAGCCCTTAAAAATGTTAGCACCTTAAGAACCTTATTAGGTGTGATTGATCTTAATGCTTAAAATGAAATTTCTGCAAAGTTGATGTATTGTATATATGTGTCTATTTAGTTTGCCTTTATTTAGTTTGTTTGATGTTGTGTGTTTACTTGTGTATTTCCTTATTTTTATTTTTATGTGTTAAAAAATTAAAAATAATTAAATGAATGAAGGCTTGATTTTTTAGGAATTTTTTGTATATATGTTTTTTTAAGTGTTAAATTTTTTTCAACTTCTCTCTGCTTTGGGATTCATGGTGATTCTGAAGTGTCCCTAGGGATGCTCTTCTGGTGTTCATCTAGCTTCTTCCTCGATGGTTTGCCTTCAGTTTTTTATCTCTGCTTTTTTGTGTTGCTTGTTTTCGTGGCTTAATGTTTACCTTTTGCTTTCTGGGTCCTCTGTGTGGTTTTGTTTCATGTGTGGCAGCTGTGGCTTCTACTTTTTCCAATGTTCTCCCTTTGGTTTTAGCCTTTTTGTGTTGGTTGTGATTAATTATTTTGTCCATCGTTCTCTGTGGTTTTGGGGGATGACGACTCCCCGTCTTCATCTTACCCTCCCATGGGATCTTCCCCATTGGGTAAATCCCATTCTTTCAAAGAAACGTTGGCTAGATCTTTTGCTTCTTACCCCCCTCCCCCTCCTTTTCATTCAAGGGTTGTTTGGTTTTACTTTTGATGATTATGTGGTGGCTCAATTAGCGGCCATGTTTGCTCTTACTCTTGTAAGTAAGTTTATTCTGAGGGGTCCTAACCTTGATTTCATTCAAAATTTTTTTGTTAACTTAAAGCTTTCTAGATCCTTTCACATTAGTTTGCTTGATCCACATTATGTGATGATTCAATGTAGCAACGACTTGGATTATAGTCAAATTTTTTTAAGGAGGTCGTATTACATTCAGGCTTGCCAAATGAGGCTCCTTAAATGGGCTCCTGACTTTGATGTTCATGAGGAATCGCCTATTGCTCCTGATTGAGTATTTTACCCTAACCTAAGGCTCCATTTCTTTAATTCTCAAGTGCTTTTTGGAATGGCTTCTATCCTTGGTAGGCCTCTTCAAATGGATGAGGCCACGACTTCTGTCTCTTGGCCATATATGGCTTTGGTTTTGGTCGAGTTAGATATTTCTAAAAAATATCCTTTGAAAATATGGTTAGGCTTTGAATTGAATGATTATTTCCAAAAGATTGAATTTGAAAATTATCTGATATTATGTTCTCATTACAAAATGCATGGCCATAGTTTGAGTGAATGCTTTAAATTACATCCTCATCTTAAGAAGGATAAAGAAGTTGTTAGGCCTAATAAAGTGCAAGAAGAATCTTGAAATGTACACTTTAATGTTTCTTTGAATAATTTTGAGGTGGAAGGTAATGGAGTTTCTAATGAGGGTAAAGTTTACGGCTTTACCAATGTTGCCCCCCCCCCCCCCCCCCCCCCCCCCCCCCCCCCCCCCCCTTAGTGGTGGGGAACTCTTTACTGCTCAAACTGTTGATCCTCCTTGGTTCCAACACTTATTTTGTCTGAGGGGAAGGATTTAACTATTACTTCTAATGATAAGTCTTTAACTGCCCCGTCTTCTTCTATTATACCTTCTGTTTCACCTCAAATTTTGTCTCTTAATACTGCCAATGTTAATTCTTTTCAAGCTATCTCTATGGATGATCAGGTCAATGATCTTACTAATGCAGTACTGAACACCATTTGTCGGAGGAAGAATTTTCCCTACATTTGAACCCGCCTAATGCCCAACCCGAGGGTGGTATGGTATGCTATGAAGGAATCGAAAGGAATATCTCTACTTTGGAAGATGGTGTTCTTTATATGGAAGGTAAGAGTCCTCCTACTATGGGGCCTGCAAGTACTTTTAATGACAGTAAGATTCTCTTAACGGATCATTATCATTCAGATGCTTTTACTGACACGGAAGTGGATATTTTGGCTAAATGTTATGCTAGAGAAGATCTTTATTTGAGCTTTTCTAAAGGTCATGGAAAGAGAGGTAGAAAATCCAAAAATGTTTTTTTTTTTACAGTCTCCTAGAAATACCCATTTTCATACTTCACATTAATTTGGTTTCTTTATGTTTAACGCCATTATTTGGAATGTTCGGGGTATCGGTTGCCCTTCTTCTAGGCTTAGTGTGAAAAATTTATGTCGTATTCATAATGTGTCTATTCTTATTTTGCTTGAACCTCTCATTTCTGTGGACAAATTACTTGGTACTGTTAAATTTTTGGGTTTTAATTATACTTATTCGAATATTACCAATAAAATTTTGGTTTTCTCAAAGGATTGAGTTAGAATTAATATCATTGGGGATTTTACTCAAGTGTTGCATTGTAATATTGAGAGTTCTAATTTTCAATGTTGTGTTTCTTTTGTTTATGCTGCCTCCCCCAAATATACTCATAGGAGTTTATGGAATCAAATCATTAACTTTCATAGTATCTATAAAATAAAATGTTTTTAAAAATCTATTTTCTAACATTATTTCTACTGAAGATAGAGTGATTTCTACTAAGCATCTTTGTAATCTCCAATTGCAAGAAGAAATTTTTTGGAAATAGAAAGTGGCTATCAAGCCCTTGATTGAACGTGATAGTAATACTAAATATTTTCATGCTTTAGTTATGAAGAAGCGTGCTATTAATTGTATTCATAAAATTGCTCGTGAGGATGGCTCTACCTCTGAGGAAAGTGAGGAATAGCTTCCCTTATTGTTTCTTATTTTCAGAATCATCTTAATAAGTCATTTAATCCTTCTACTATTTCTAACCCATCTATTATTCCTACTTTGGTTTCCCAAGAGGATAACTTTAGCTTAGTTAAGCCTCCCTCTCTGGAGGAGGTGAAAGATACTTTATTTGGTATGAATGCTGACTCTGGTTATGGCCCGGATGGTTTCACTACTAAGTTTTTTTTTTCAGAAAACATGGCCTATATTTATAATGATATTTTTTCTATTGTGATTGATTGTTTAAATGGATCTACTATTCCTAAGTTTTTCTTTTCTACTTTGATTGTGCTTATTCCTAAAAATAATGCTATGAATTCCTGGATTGATTTTAGACCTATAAGTTTGTGTACTATTTTTTATAAACTTCTTTCTAAGATTTTAATGAATCATTTAACTGTTGTTTTGCCCAACCTTATATCCCCTTTTCCAATGGGTTTTATCAAAGGTCAGGCTATTGGTGACAATATCCTTTTGGCTCAAGAATTTTATCAAGACTTGGATATTAAGGCTCGTAGTGGTAACATGATCATGAAATTAGATATTTCAAAGGCTTATGACATATTAACTAGAATTTTATTTATAATATCTCGAGTTTATTTGGATTTGATCTCTCTTTTATCAATCTCATGAAGTCTTGTATTGAAACCCCTTTTTCTCTATTATTATGAATGGTAAGAGTCATGGGTTCTTTAGGGATTCTCATGGACTGAGACAAGGGGATCCCATTTCTCCTACTCTTTTTATTTTAATGGTGAATTACCTCTCTAGGGGTACTTGAGGACCTCTTCAAGAAATGCCCTAGCCTCTATTTTAGAACTTTAGGTGGTACTAAGATTTTTTACTTATGCTTTGTGGATGATTTCATTGTCTTCTCAAATGCTTCTAAGAATAGGATTACTAAAATCATGACTCTTTTTTATCAATTTGAATCTGTTAGTGGGTTGGCTTTTAATAAACATAATGCTACTTTATTGTTGATAAGAATATTTCTTCTAATCGGGTTATGGATATTAAGAACCGTATAAAAGTTTATTAGGGATGTTAAGCCCTATGAACTTAGTCCCAAGATAACCAAGACGGGGGGGGGGGGGTTAATTGGTATTTTAAAAATTTCTTTTCACAAAGAACAAAAACACATAAACCAAAATCACACCACGAGAAAAACAATGCGGAAATAAAAGTGCGGAAGCAAGAAAACAAGAACACAGAGATTTATAGTGGTTCGGTCAACTTGAACTACGTCCACTCCTTGGAGGCACCCTCCAAGTATTGCACTACAAAACGTGACTCTCCTTTAGCCCCCACGGCTAGGCGGAGAAGCCTTCACAAGAACCTCCTTTTTGCCACCCCGGCAAGGCAGAAAACCTATCTCCTTTTGCTTCCTCCTGAAGCTGGCAGAAAACCAACAACTAGATGCTTACTCCTTACCTCTACCGACCCTTCCACGGACGAGAAACTCTAGACGAAGAAGAAGAGTGATCCTTGAAGCAACCCTTATGAATCCCCTTACAAGCTCCCCCTCACAAGATCCTCTCTCTCTCTCTCTCTCTTTCTCTCCTCAAGGCCTTCTCAGGTCAAGGCAGTAGCCAAAAGGTTGTTCAAAATGTTGAACAAGAGCTCTTAAATAGAAGAGCTTCAAAGGAGCTCATTAATTACAAGTTGCCGACATAATCATCCAGGCCGATATGGACATCGGCCTGGCCGATCAGTACAAAACTCAGTAGATCGGCCAGAGCATCGCCCTGAATGCAAAACTGGATGATTAAAAATTGGCTTGATCGTCCAGGCCAATCTCACGATTGTCCCGATCGATCAATTCAAATCAGAGGAAAATCGCCTAGAGCATTGCCCTGAATTCGAGCTGGCTGATATTTATCGTCCTGAAGTAACCAAGGTTTTTGAATAGATCGTCCTGGCCGATCCTACGATCGTCCAAGATTGATATGATTGTATCAATCATCCTTAATTACTCCCTTGATTTCCTGATCAATTAAGGCATAATTTGAGAATATCTTCCAGGCCGATAAATGATCGTCCTGACCGATAATTAAAAAATACAGCATACCTTAATTGTCTATGGCGGCAACTTCTTTCTATTTTGAGCTTATCGGCCTGGCCGATACACGTATCGTCCAGGCTGATCTGTTAAAGACGGCTTCCTTAATTAAGAATCTATATTTAGACTTTTTTTTTTAAGCCTGATCATCCAGGCCGATGTAAATATCGTCCTGGCCGATCTGATTAAAAATAAAAATTCTAATTCTCTCAAGTGTGTGTGTAGGGTTACTTAGCATCTGTCTCTTTGACAATTACAAATAGACTCAAGAAGAGAAAAACAAAGTACATACTGACTCAACGCTAGACCTACGCAATCTTGAACTGGCTTCGTCTGTTCGTCCGATCTTCAATTCCTGAAAAGTTAGAAGCAACATGCAATCCAAGAGAATCAATTGTGTTTGTCAATCATCAAAACATAAGTCATGAAAATGGATTTGCAACAATCTCCCCGTTTTTGATGATGGCAAAACACTACAAAGACAATTAGCAGAAAAACTTTCAGGATCGACAAGTGTAAGAAGATCATAAACTTCTCCCCCTTTTGACATATCAAAAACAAGGAGGGAACACAAAAGAACAATAGCAAATCACAACAAATTTTTTTTTTTTAAACCAAGGCATGAAAATGATGTAGTATTCCATGTGATTAATTTAAAAACTTGTGGGTTAATGAGTTAACAATCTCAACCATCCATTGAATAGTAGAATATCCGGTCATGGTTATCCTTAACTTAGACGTTTACTTAGGGTAGAATTGTCTTTTGAAATCAATGACCTAACTAAAAGAATTAATTGAATATGAGAAAAAGAATCTATCTATCACTTGGTTTAAGACAAAACTATCTTTATAAAATAATGAATCAAAGTAAATCTGTCATGATCGCAAAACAATCGAAATCAAGTATTTAAGAACCAAAACTTCTAAGTTCTAAAAGATTAAAAAGAGAGAATAGCATGCTTTTGAGTGGGCTCATTTTATGCCTCCTGTCAATTTGAGTGGCGCTTTGTGCTTCTTTTTATATATTTTTTTCAATTTTGGCATCTTTGCGCTTCTTTTGTTGGCATCATTAGCCAAATTTTTTTTTTTTTTTTGCAAGCTACATTCTCTTTTATGTTCTCTTAAAAAAAACTTAGTTGTAAATATATCTTCTCAGATATTAGAGAATAGAAGCTCTCTCTCTAACATAAAGAAGATTTACCACAAACAGAATTAATAATCAAAGACAAGAGTAACGAGAGATCTTGATGTGACAAAGAAACTTTAAACATTATAAAAACAAGATAGTTTTGCTTAAGCAAGCTTAAGAAAAGATCTCAGTTTCATAAACAGTCTTTAATTTGAGATAGACGTTTGATTAGAAAAGAAAACTATGCCACTAAAATAGGTTAGAGAAAGAGACACAATCATAAAATATTTTTACCATCTAGGAGATCAAGAGATGAAAATCACATTGACTACAAATTTAAAAATATGGAATATGTTATCATTTCAGCAATGATTTTGAAAACTAAGTAAGAGAAAGAAAAAAGTAAAAGAAAGTAAAACACACCAAAAACTAAAAAATAAAAAAAAAACAAAAATAAAAGAAAGTAACTAAAAGATCAAGTTTCATGCAGTTATGTCAATCACACCTAATCTGGTCCTTAAAGAACTGAAAGTGTCGAAGGCCAGTAGTTTAGTAAAGATGTCAGCCAATTTATTTTCAGTTGTCACATGGTGTAACTCAATTTCTCCCTTAGTCACATGATCTCTAATGAAGTGATGCCTAATGTCAATGTGCTTAGTCCTTGAATGTTGGATAGGATTCTTAGAGATGTATATGGCACTATTGTTGTCACAAAAGATTGAGATGGTGCCTACAGGTAATCCTAAATCTAATACTTATTATTTCAACCAAAGGACTTGGACCACACAACTTCAAAAAGCGATGTACTCAGCTTCAACAGTGGAAAGTGCAACAGAGTTTTGCTTCCTACTAGACCAAGAGACGAAATATTGTCCAATAAATTGACAAGTTCCTGAAGTGCTTTTTCTATCCACCTTGCATCCTACAAAATCAAGTCAGAAAATCCAATAATCTCAAAAGAAGTGCTGTGTCTAGGGTACCAAATCTTTAAGCCTTGTGTCCCCAAAAGGTATCTAAAAATTCTCTTAACATCATTTATGTGGGATTCCTTAGGATCAGCTTGAAATCTAGCACAAAGGCAAACACTAAACATAATATTAGGTCGGCTCGCAGTCAAGTAAAGTAAGGATCCAATCATGCCTCTATACTTCTTCTGATCAATAGATTTACCACTTGGGTCCTTATTCAATGGAGCACTAGAAGTCATGGGAGTGTTAATTGGCTTGGCTTTGTCCATCTCATATTTCTTCAAAATATCTTTTATGTATTTTGTTTGATTTAAAAAGGTTCCATCCTCCAATTGTTTTATGCTAAATCCCAAAAAGTAGGACAACTCTCCCATCAAACTCATCTCAAACTCTCTACTCATTATTTTAGAAAAATCATCACACAATTTCTTATTAGAAGATCCAAAGAGTATATCATCCAGATAAATCTAAATAATGAGTAAATCATCTCCAACTCTCCTAAGAAAAAGGGTGGTGTCTACACTCCCCTTGACAAACTCCCTCTCTAGTAAGAATGTGTTAAGCCTCTCACACCAAGCTTTTGGTGCCTGCTTTAAACCATACAAAGCCTTTTTTAATTTAAAAACATGATTTGGAAATTGGGAACTCTCAAAACTTGGGGGTTGTTCTACAAACACATCTTCTTTTATTTCCCCATTCAAAAAGACACTCTTGACATCCATTTGAAAAAGCTTTAATCCTTTATAATAGGCAAAGGCTAATAGCACTCTAATGACTCCCAATCTAGCTACAGGGGCAAAAGTCTCCTCAAAGTCTATCCCTTCTATTTGGTTATACCCCTTAGCCACCAATCTTGCTTTATTCCTCACCACCACTCCTGAATCATTCACCTTGTTCTTAAAGACCCACTTTGTCCCAACTACACTTTGTCCCTTAGGTCTTTCTACAAGCTCCCAAACATCATTCCTTACAAATTGATTCAATTCTTCTTATATTGCTAAAATCAAAAACTCATCAGTAAGGGCTTGGTTAATGGTGGTAGGTTCAGTCATTGAGATAAAGGCAGAGTGGTTCACCTCCTTCCTAAGTCCATGTCTAGTCTTAACTCCACTAGAAGGGTCTCCTAAGATCAAATCCTTGGGGTGACTTGTAGAGTATCTCCAATCTCTAGGCAAAGTGTGTGAAGGTCCAACCCATTCATCCAAATCAAAATTTTCTACTCCTTGGGTGACTTCTCCTACTCCTTCATTACTTTGGTGTTCTAACCCATTCCCCAAATTTCTTACTCCACTAGAAATCTCTCCAACCTCATCATCATTCTCAACTCCATGTTTCTTAGGATCAGACTCATCAAATACGACATGGATTGTCTCTTCCACCATCAAAGTTCTCTTGTTAAACACCCTAAAAGACTTCCCACACTAGAATATCCCAAGAATACTCCTTCATCAAATATAGGATCAAATTTTCCCAAGTGAGACTTCCCATTATTGTGAATTAAAACCTTACAACCAAAGACATGAAGGTGGAAAAGATTTGGTGTCCTACCCTTAAGGATCTCATAGGGTGTCTTTTCTAATTTGGCTTTAACATTCACCCTATTCAACACATAACAAGCTGTGTTAACCGCTTCAGCCCAAAAGTAGTTTGGAAGTGAATACTCAGCAAGCATGGCTCTAGCGGCTTCCACCATGGTCCGGTTCTTCCTTTCAGCTACCCCGTTCTGCTGAGGGGTCCTAGGAGCTGAAAAATTGTGGCTAATCCCCTTGTCCTCACAAAAATCTTCAAATCTTTCATTCTCAAACTCTCTCCCATTATCACTATGGATTGTCAAAATCTCACAACTTAGCTTTTTCTGAATCCAAGTATAAAATGTTTTAAACTCCTCAAAAGACTCATTTTTATGTGAAAGAAATCTAGTCCAAGTGAACCTAAAGTAGTCATCAACAATCAAAAATCCATAGACTTTCCCTCCTAGGCTGGCGGTGCTAATGGGTCCAAATAAATCCATGTGAAGGACTTCTAAAGGTCTAGAGGTACTAATGTCCTTAATGGGGTGAAAGGTGGAGTGGACTTACTTTCCTAGTTGACAGGCATCACAAAGGTGGTCTTTTGAAAACTTGAGTTTGGGAACACCTCTAACTAGGTCTTTTTAGGTCACTTTCCTAAGGGTTTTCATACTTGCATGACAAAGTCTCCGGTGCCACAACCAAGAATCATCAATCATAGTTTTTAAGCAAAAAAAAGAAGCACATTCAATGTTATCTAAATCAAGCATGTAGACGTTGTTGATCCTCTTTCCCTGCAAAATAGTGTTGTTACTTAAACTTACAATGCATGAATTTGCAAAGAATTGCACGATGAAGCCTTTGTCATAGAGTTGATTGATGCTGAGCAAGTTGTGCTTCAATCCATCTACAAGCAAAACATTTTCAATCATAAGGTTCTTGGAATTACTAATTATACCTGTGCCTACCACCTTCTTGGTGGTGTTGTCTCCAAGAGTAATCTTTCCTCCAGTCTTGGACTCTAGTACAACAAACTGGTTGGCATCACCAGTCATATGTCGAGAGCATCTACTATTCAGGTACCCCATACTCTCACGAGGCCTTTTGTGAGAGCCCTTCTGCAAAATTATCAAATGTTAGATTTAGGAACCCAAGCAGGTTTGGGTTCCTTCTTATGAAGAGTAGAATGCAATGCATGTGTGGTATGCTGTGGATCATGCACCTTAGGTCTCCACACCCAATGTGTACTATGGTGTATTGTGCAAGTGTGTGAGATGTGTCCTAGAATGGCACATGAAAAACATCTAACTCCAGGAAAAGGATTTCTAAAGTGGTTTGAGTTATAATGCCTCTTCCTAAGTTTTGACAATTGATCAAAAATAGGTGTCATCCTAGTTTTCTTACATGTTTCTAATTCATTTTGAATCTTCAAATTTGTGCTTTTTAAGACCTCATTTTCAATCCTCAAATTTTTCTCCATCTCTTTAGACTTCTTAAAATCAGATTCAAGTGATGTGTGTGAAACTTTTAATGCATCATGCTTTTCAACTAATTCACAATTATTTTTATTTAACTCATCAAATTCATCAAGTAAAGTCATATGATTTGAATCAATCATTTGATGGTCTTTAGTCAAAATTTCAGGCTCTTTTTGTAGGTTCAAAAATTCTAATTTCAAGCTAGCATAAGTTTTCTTTAATTTCCTATATGATGCATGATTTTTTTCTGAAACTTCAAGAAGTTGATCATAGAAAAGTTCACATACCTCTTCTTGATCAGGATTGTCGTCTGCCATCAAATACAATTTTGATGTCTCATCTTCTGGTTCCGTCTCTGATGAGTCCGATGCCGAATCCGCCCAAAAAGCTTTTTGTACTCTTATCTTGTCCTTCCTTAGCTTAGGTTTCTCCTCACCCTTTCCTTTGCTTGAGTGATCTTTAAGTGTTGGGCAATCAGTTCTCACATGTCCTGGTTTCCTGCATTCAAAACAAACAACATTAGAAGATCCTTTAACATATTTATGATCCTTACCTTTTCTCTAATTTTGATGATGCTTTTGTTTATTTCTTAGAAAGCTTTTGAACTGCCTTGTGATGAAGGCAACTTGATCACTTTCCGACCCGAAAGATTCAGAATCCGATTTATGCAGCTTCAATATAATTATTTTCTCCTTCTTCTTCTCACATGCATCAAGATTTTTTTGATTCACCCCTTGCTCATAAGAAATGAGTGAGCCAAGTAAGTTATCAATAGAGTAAGTGTTCAAATCCTTAGATTCAGTGATTGCAGTTATTTTAGCATCAAATGACGAAGGCAAGCATCTCAAAATCTTGTTTACTTTTTCAAAGTTTGAAAGTTCTTTTCCTAATGCATGTAGTGAATTAACTATCTGAATAAATCTAGTATACATGTTAGAAATTGATTCATGAGGTTTCATATGAAAAAGTTTATAGTCATGCATGAGAAAATTCAAACGGGATTATTTAACTTCATTAGTGCCTTCATATGTGATACACAACTTATCCCAAATTTCTTTACCAGTTTTGCAAGTATAGACACGCATGTAATCCTCAGATTTTAAAGCACAAAAAAAGCAGTTCAAACATTTTGCATTCAATTGAACTAAATCTCGTTCATCAAAAGTCCATTCGGTAAAAGTAACTTCCATTTTAATACCATTAATTTCACGAGAATATGGAGAATAACCTTCATGAATAAGCATCCACATGCGATAATCAATAGATTGTAAAAATATTGACATGCGGGTTTTCCAAAAGTCAAAAGATAGGCTATCGAACAGGGGAGGTCGGGTAATAGAATACCCTTCCGTAGTGTTACAATTCCAAGGTTAGCCATGGATCAAATTCAAAAAGTTTTCAAACTTAAATTTTCGAATCCCGCTCTGATACCACTTGAAAGTTTGTTAAGGATGTTAAGCCCTATGAACTTAGTCCCAAGCTAACCAAGAGGGGGGGGGGGGTGAATTGATATTTTAAAAATTTCTTTTCACAAAGAACAAAAACACATAAACCAAAATCACGCCACGAGAAAAACAATGCGGAAATAAAAGTGCGGAAATAGAAAACAAGAACACAGAGATTTATAGTAGTTTGGTCAACTTGACCTACATCCACTCCTTGGAGGCACCCTCCAAGTATTGCACTACAAAACATGACTCTCCTTTAGCCCCCACGGCTAGGTGGAGAAGCCTTCACAAGAACCTTCTTTTTGTCACCCTGGCAAGGCAGAGATCTTATCTCCTTTTGCTTCCTCCTGAAGCTGGCAGAGAACCAACAACCAGATGCTTACTCCTTACCTCTACCAACCCTTCCACGGATGAGAAACTCTAGACGAAGAAGAAGCAGAGCAATCCTTGAAGCAACCCTTGTGAATCCCCTAACAAGCTCCCCCTCATAAGATCCTCTCTCTCTCTTTCTCTCCTCAAGGCCTTCTCAGGTCAAGGCAGCAGCCAAAAGGTTGTTCAAAATGTTGACTAAGAGCTCTTAAATTGAAGAGCTTCAAAGGAGCTCATTAATTGTAAGTTGCCGACATTATCGTCCAGGCCGAAATGGACATCGGCCTGGCCGATCAGTACAAAACTCAGTAGATCGGCCAGAGCATCGCCTTGGATGCAAAACTGGATGATTGAAAATTAGCTTGATTGTCCAGGCTGATCTCACGATCGTCCCGGCCGATCAATTAAGACATAATTTGAGAATATCATCCAGGACGATAAATGATCGTCCTGGCTGATAATTAAAAAATACAGTATACCTTAATTATCTATGGCGGCAACTTCTTTCTGTTTTGAGCTTATCGGCCTGGCCGATACATGTATCATCCAGGCCGATCTGTTAATGACGTCTGCCTTAATTAAGAATCCAAATTCAGACTTTCTGTTTTAAGCCTGATCGTCCAGGCTGATGTAAATATCGTCCTAGCCTATCTGAGTAAAAACAAAAATTATATTTCTCTCAAGTGTGTGTGTTTAGGGTAACTTAGCATCAGTCTCTTTGACAATTACAAATAGAATCAATAAGAGAAAAACAAAGTACAGACTGACTCAACCCTAGACCTACGCAATCTTGAACTGGCTTCGTCTGTTCGTCTGATCTTCGATTCCGGAAAAGTTAGAAGCAACATGCAATCCAAGAGAATCAATAGTGTTTATCAATCATCAAAACATAAATCATGAAAATGGATTTGCAACACCGTATTGGTTTTATTCAAGATATTTTGCCTTTAAAATATCTGGGTATCCCTCTTTTAAGTGCAGAAAGAAGTCTTTCCTTTTTGATGAATTAATTTCTGCTGTGCAGAACATATTGTTTTCTTGAGACTCTAACTTTTTAAGCTTTTGTGGCTGTCTCACACTGATCAAAGTGTTCTCTGCTCGATTTTGATTTATAGTTTCAAACTCTTTTACCTACTAAAATTGTTTGCCATAAAATTGATAGAATTATTAACAAATGTTTTTGGAGAGGTTTTGGGAACAAGTCTAAGATCCATTGGTCTTCCTGAAGTAAATGTTGTGGGACCTAGTAAGAAGGAGCCTTAGGGTGCAAGACTATAATTTATTTATCCTCTGCTTTTTCTTTCAAACTTTGGTTTAATCTTAGAAACAATGTGAGCATTTGGACCAATTTTATGTTGCCCAAGCATTGTGGGTGGAGACATCCTACTTTGTGTTGCTTTGGTAAAGGTCACTCTAAAGTTTGGCATCAGCTTTACTTGGTTAAATGGAAGGTTGAGTTTTCTTTGGCTTTGGGGCTTAGTAATGGCAACATTTTATTTTGGCAAGATTGTTGGCTTAATAGTCAGTCGATTGATTCTTTATTAAACTCTTTGTCCATTGCTAAGATTAAGGTTAACTACTTTTTCTCTAATAATGGCTAGGATTTGGATAAATTATCTTCTGTTCTTCCTCACTATATTACTCAGCTTTTTTAAAAGATTCCTTTAAACACTAATTCTAAGAATGTTTTGCTTTGTACTTTTACTAAAGATGGTAATTTTAGAGTTACGGATGCTTGGCATTCCTTTAGAGCTGAAAATGAGTCTTCCATGCTTTTTAAAATGATTTTGCATAAAAGTATTCCCTCTACGATTTCTATTTTTAATTTGAGAATTCTTCACAAGCTTATTCCTACAGATGATAATTTGAGACAAAAAGGTTTTATTATCCCTTCTAAATGTCAATTTTGTTTCCATATTGACAATATGCACCATGTTTTCATCTTGTGTCCTGTTGTTGTTAAGGTTTGGATTTATTTTGAAGAAATCTTCTAGTTTAACTTGTTTTCTTCTAGTGAACTTTTATATAACTTGCTTGATGGTTTCTTTGATAAGGCCAAAGGCCAAGTCATAATTGTTATCCTGCCTCTTATCCTTTGGTTTCTCTGGTTGGAAATAAATGATTCCCAATTTAATGGTGTGGCTATGAATTACATGAGGATTATTCAAAAAGTCAAGGACAAAGTGTCTGCTTCATATCCAGCTAATCTTCTCTCTTTTAAGAACTTCAAGATTTTTTTTTTACTTATCCCATGTTTGGTATTAATTTGAAGCTTAACAATCTCATTAAGGTGTCAAGATGCATTACTTGGACTAAACCTCTTCCTATTTTTTTCAAATTGAATATGGCTAGTGCTAGAGTGGGTAACATTGTTGCTTGTGGTGGTTTCATTAGAGACCACAATGGCTTCTACTTGTGGGGGTTTGCTGGGACGATTGCTTATGATAATGTTCATGGTGCTATTTACTATGTCGTGCTTCATGGATTAAGGCTTTGTGCTAGTCTTTATATGGATAATATTATTCTGGAAGTGGTTTCTGATTTTGACTACAAGGCCTTCGTTTCTAAGGAGGATAACTCTTGCTCTTCACCTTTATTTTACATTCATTAGGATATAAGAGACACTTTAAACTCTTTGAACTATTCCTTTTCTTATATTTTGGATGAAGGGAATGTGTGTGCGAATGTTTTGGCCAAGTTAGGCCGTGATTTTAATAGTGTTAATGAGTTGGCTTTTACTCAACTAACTTTCCTTGTTAAAGGTCATCTTAGACTGGATCAAGTTTGGATTCCCTATGTCAAGCATTAGAGCTGGTTGTTCTATTTTCTCTGGTAGTTGGTGGTTCCTTTTTATCTGCAGCTGGTTCTTTGGATGCTTGGGGGTGTTTCTTTGCCCTCTTGGCTCGATTTTATTGTTTCCTGACACCTGAAGTTAATGATAGTGTATTTTATTATTTTTGGTTTGTTGGGTTACATTCTAATTACTTTGATTGTCTTTTGTGTTATATCCTTCATGGTTTTCTTCTGGTGGACTCCTACTGGTCTTGGTTTTGTCTGCTGGTGGCTCGCTCCCTCTTGGCTTGCTACCCAAGTTTTCTGGCTGGTGTTGATCAAGTTGGTGATGGGGTAGTTTTTATCCTTTGCTATTCTTGGGGGCTTGTGAGAGTATTTTCTTTACTGTAGGTCTTCTGTAGGTCTTTGGTTTGCTGGGGTTCAAACTTCCCTTTGGTACTTCTGGATGGAATGTTTGAATGGTTTTCCTTTGTGTTCTCTGGATGTGTTGTATACTTGTTATGCTATTCTTGTTGGGTGCTTCATAATGTATCCTTTTTGGGTGATTCTCAATTCTGGAATTTTGTCTTTCTTGGACTTGGGGTGGCTTTCATCCTATCAGTTGCATCCTTTGTTCGGCTATCAGAGATTCAGGCTTAAGGTTTTTTTATGATATAGTATTTATTTTATTTCTCTTGCCTTTGAGTTTTTAGCAGGTTATTTTTTGGGTGGATGATAGCAAGGTTTCCTAGGAGACTGTTTGATGGGAGCATTTTGGCTGTTTTTTTATTGCTCCTTATTTTTGGGTGCTTTTTCTTAAGCACCGTAACATGTCCTTAGGGTTTTTTGTACTGTTTTCTAGTGGGGAACTCTAGCTCCTAGGTTTCTTTTTCCCTTATTTTTGTAGCTTTTTTAGCAGTAATGAGCTTGAGGTCCCCTTAAGGACTTTGTAATATTTTATTTTAATTAATGCGTAGGCCCCTTTGCTAGTTTCCAAAAAAAAAAATGTTTTCTAAGTGTTTTATTCATGATGGTGAATGATTTTGGTGATTTTCTTAGAGAGAGAGGCTCCCGATTTTTCTAGAGAGAGAAAGTCTTGTTTTTTCAATTTTCTTGTTTGCGGGCTTTGCGCGAATTAACAATCTTGTGTTTCGTCGATCGTTGGTCGAATGATCGGCGTTCTTGGTTAGCTGGATCATGACGAACCCTCGTACTTCTAGTGTTCTTTGTGGAAATGGAAAGGTTAGCGGTGGAATAGTTATCAAGGAGGGTGTTCGACCTCTAGTTCATCATAAAGTTACTGAAGGGAAAGGCAAGAAGATAGCTGTTGATCGGTGTTCTGACATTATTCATGAAGTTGGAAGTGTAGGGATTTTTGTTGATCAAATCTCTGATGCGACTGTTTCTTCTGGTGCAATTTTGAAGGTTAACAAGTTTGGTGTTAATCATGAAGAAATTATGGGACGATCATTGAAATCTGATATTGATAATGTTGATAAGCAGATGAATTATGAAATTCCTATGAAGAGCCCTGATGCGGATAGAAATCAGGAGCCTGCTACTTTGTTAACCTAGGATGTGGCCAGTTCAAAGAATAATAATTTTCAGGATGCCTGGCAGAAAATGAAACATATTAAGATCACTGCTGATAAGTTGATCACCTAAATTTCGGAGGATGGGATAGCGGTTAAGCTTAATGCTGAAAAAGAAGTGTTGAACTCGAAAATTTTGAGGCACTCGCTGGTGGTTAAGGTGTTGGGAGACAGAGTCTCATTTCCGTTGTGTAGCCAGGAATTGAGGAAGCAATGGAACAAGTTTGGAAACTTTCATATGACGTCGATTGGTCTTAATTGGATTCTTTGCTCCTTCTAATCTTTGGAAGAAATGGAGGAAGTCCTTAGCGGTGGCCCCTGGTTCATTGGTGGCTACATTGTGGGAATGGATAAGTGGTCTCCTCACTTCAATACCAAATCTTTTAAAGGAATTTCGGCTCCTGGTTGGATTCGTCTACCCTGCTTACCACTGTATTGCTGGGATGAGGAGAACATTATTTGTATTGCTTCGAGAAATGGTGCCCCTATGTTGCTGGATGGCAATTCCTTTAAATGGGGGAAACGTGAATTTTCCCGGGTATGTGTCCGTTTGAATTTGGACAATATTCTACCACATGGAATCTGGGTGGATGGAATAGCTAGATAGTTTTTTCAGAAGATAGAATATGAGAAGATTGATTTAATCTGCTATCAGTGTGGGAAGGTTGGGCATGATAGTAAGGTTTGTCTTGATATTGTGAGGAAGAAGGCTGTTGAACAGGATGGAAACAGGGTAGAGGTTGTAAAAAATTGGGAAGATGTGATGGAAATGCAAGGTGAAGATGGAGATTATGGGCCCTCGATTCACGTGAAGTTTAAAAATAGAAGAATAAGGAATGGTAATATGACCATGGCTGGAAGGAATGGTAGAAATAATGCTGTATCAAAGTTACAGCCTGAAACAAAACATATCTTTAATAAGGAAAAACGTTCAAAATTGCAGTTTGATCAGGTGAAGAAAAATGTTGCAAAAGATGTTAGCATTGAAGATAATGGCAAGGAAAATGCTGCAGAATGTGAATTGGCGATTTTGACTGCTAACAAATTTGATGCTCTACTGGAAGATGTTGAAGAGGGGGAGGTTAGAGAACTTTCTTGTGTAGAGCAACAGCAGGAGTCTGTTGTTGTTGATCTGCCTTAGAAAGTTGATGTAGTTGCTTCTCAGTGTAATAGCTTGGTGAAGACAAAGTTGGCTAAGGAATTGAAGTCATTGGGTCCATTAGAACCGGAACACAGGAAGAAGAGGAAAGAGGTTAAAGGAAATCTGCCTAGTGGGGGTGGCTCTCCATTGATTACTTAATGAACTCTTTGGTTTTTTGGAACTACAGGGGGGGGGGGGGGGCAGGAAAAAAGAGGCTTCCTTGTATCTCAAGGAAATTATTAGAGACCATGAGGTTTGTTTTGTTGGTTTAATGGAGACCAAATTGTCTAGCTTTAGTAGAAGTGATGCAGATTTCTTTATTAGGAAGGATTGGGACTTCTTCCACTTTCCAGCTGTTGGCATGGCTGGTGGTATTATGGTTTTGTGGAACAGGAAAATTGTGTCCTTTGTAGTTGAGAAGAGTTCTTCACAGGTAGTGGTAGGTTCTCTATCCACACCTACTCTGGGAATTTGGAAGGTGGCTAAGGTTTATGGTAGTATACGTCATAATGAAAGAAGTAGTTTATGGAACCTCTTGGAATCATGCTTGGTAGATTCGGGTCCTACCATTGTTGGGGGGGGGGGGGGTGGAGGAGGGTGGCCTTTAATTGCATTTTGAACAAGGAAGAGAAGAAGGGGGGAAAGCGATTCTTATTCTCTAAAGGACCAAGAGAGATGAGGGATTTTTTTGACTAATGTTAATTTTCATGTTGTAGGTTTTGTTGGGCCAAGTTTTACTTGGTGCAACAATAAGATGGGCTCTTCCAGAATTTGGGAAAGGCTCGATCGATGTCTACTTAACTCTGCTGCTTTAAATTTGGTTCCATTTGTGAAAGTACAGCATCTTGCACAGGTGGCTTCAAACCACTATCCAGTTGTTTTTAATCTGAATTGGAAGAAGACTTTTAGGATTAAGGCTATTAGATTTGAAGACACTTGGAGATCCTATCCGGCGGCTTGGAGTATTGTCAAGAGTTCATGGCAGATGACTGACTTTGGTGAGGTGGAAGAAGTGCTTAATAGGAAGCTTAAGAGGACTTTGAGAACCCTCTTTTTCTAGAACAGAAGTAAATGCAGAGACTTGGAAAAGCTGAAAGAATAGTTAAAGAAAGAGATATTGGAATTACAAGCCAGGGAGGCTTCGGGTGTTGATTTTTCATGCAATGATCTATTCATACTTAGACAAAAGGTCCATGAGCTGAATATGACCTTAAGGAGGCTTGCTGTATGGTGGAATCAGAGAGCGAAATTAAAATGGTTTGAGGAAGGGGATTCGAACTCAAATATTTTCCATAATTTTGCATCTAGATGAAGGAATGCAAATTGGATTGGACAAATAAAGGATGCTAACAACAAAATGGTGGTGGTGGAGGATCAGATTGAACAAGTTTTTTTACATTTCTTTGAGGAAAAGTGGAAATTTAGGAACTGTGAGTTATCTGGCTGGCCAAAGCTGGATGATATGAGTGCTGCTGTTCTGAGTTCTGAATTCAGCTTTGATGAATGTAGAAATTCTGTCTTTCAGCAAGGAAATAATAAATCGCCAGGCCTTGATCGGGTGACTGCCTCATTCTTCAAATTTTACTGGAATCTTGTAGGTGTTACTACTTGGAATGCTATGAATAAGTTTCTTAAATATGGAAGTATGCATAAGGAATGGAGAGACACGATTATTGTTTTAATTCCTAAAATTTTGAACCCGGTATTACCGTCAAACTATAGACCTATCAGTCTTTGTCAATGTACTTATAAGATAGTGGCTACAATGCTTGTCAATAGGCTGAAAATGTGTTTGCCAAGGTTGATATTTGAGGAGCAGGTTGCATTCATCCCGGGTAGATCAATTACAGAACGTTGTTTGTTGGCATAATAAATTTTTAATAAATTCATAGTTTCCAAGAACAAGCATGGCTTGATGGCTGTTAAACTGGATATGGAGCAGGCTTATGACAGTATGGGTTGGCCAATGTTGAATCAGATTCTTCATTGGTATGGCTTTCCAGTTTCCTTTATCAGGTTGATTATGGAATGTGTGATGAATGCTAGATTTTCTGTTAGCTTGAATGGAAAGTATTCTAAATGGATTGATGCACATTGTGGTTTTAGGCAGGGTTGTCCATTATCACCATAATTGTTTATTTTGTGCTCTCAGCTGTTGACGAGTAGTATTGAGCAAAGGGGACAATCTTTGGGTATCCAGGTGTGTTCTAGAGGTCCATGGATCTCTCATCTTCTGTACGCTGATGATGTTCTTCTATTTTCCAAGGTTTCTGCTCCATTGGCTCGGTTAATGAAGTGCATCGTGAAGTCTTTTGCGATTGGACGGGACAAAGAGTGAATGTGGATAAATCTCAAATAATCTTTGGGAAGTTTGTAAAGAGAGCTGGTAAGAAGAAGGTGGCTAATATTTTGGGTTGTAAAGTGGTTTAGAAGTTGCATTATTTGGGGGTTAAGATATCCTTGAATAGGTTGGGAGTTGCTGATTTTCAAGACCTTCTTTGTAGTATTAATGATAGATTAAATGTGTGGGGGAGGAAGTCTCTTTCTTTGGGAGGCAAAATCATACTCATTAAATCATCATTACTATCACTTCCCAATTATGCTATTACTCACTCCTTGGTTCCTAAGAAGGTGATAATGGAGGTTGAAAAATCTTGCAGAAATTTTATTTGGCACAAGCAGTGTGGAAGACAAGGTCTTCACTATATTTCTTGGGAATATTTGTTATCCACGGAATGTAGGAGGTTTAGGTGCACAATCTTTTTCTGATAAAACAGGATCTCTGCGAGCTAGAATTGCTTGGAATTTTATCCAAAAACCTGATACCCTGTTTCACCGTGCTATAATGGCCAAGTATGGAGATAATGTGTTTTATGACAGTGGAATGAAAAGCTCATCTAATGTTTGGAAAATTCTAAAGGAGGGTGGAAAATTTTTTAAGCCAATCATGAGGTGGAAGGTGGGGAATGGAGAAAGAATTTTGGTTTTGAATGACATCTGGCTTTTGGACCGGTGTCTTAATGAGTGGCCAACCTTCTTGAATTGTGTTGGCTTGGAGAATATGTATCTTCATCAGTTTTTTACTAACTCAGGAGAGTGGGATGTTGCTAAATTAGCTATGTATTTTAATGAAGACTTGATTTGCATTATTAGAGAGGTGAAGGTGGACGTTCAACAGACTGATATGCTGGAGACGATCTTTAAGCTCTCTGGTAAGTCCATTTCTTCTCTGGCATATGAAGAACTTCTGCGAAGGAAAGGCATTTGTGATAATGATGGTTTATTTTGTGGCTTAAGTGTTTAAAACTCAATTATAATGTAGAAATATTTTGGTGGAGGTTGTATAAGTTTGCTATCCCCACTAACCATTTCCTTAATTTTGAAGGCTGGCTAGTGAAGATTGTTGTGCTAGAGGATGTCAGAATGTGGAAAATTATGAGCATATTGTTGTTCATTGTATATCTTACAGGAAGTTCTGGACTGCATTTGTAATTGGGGATTTTGCCTACCGGTTTTTCACTCATTGGAGGAATGCCTGTTGTAGCTAAGGGGGTGTTCCCGACAGAATTCTGGGCTGGCTAGAATTTATTGTGTAGCTGTTTTCTTAAATTGGAAAAATAGAAAACTTGTAAAACATGGTAATAATGTTCTACCATGCTCTATTACGGCTGCTAATGTTCTTTCCCTTGCTGTGTTGAAGTCTTTCCCAATTCTAGTTAACTGGAGTGCTAATCTCGCAAGGGAGTCTGTTTTCTCTTGGCACCCTCCACCACTAGATTGGATCAAGATCAGTGTTGACGCTACTTTATTGAGTTCCAATAGAGGTGGTATTGGAGGTATCTTTAGATATCACAGAGGGAGACTTCTTTTGGCTTTTGGTAGGAAGAAATTCCATTGGGATGTGGCTCAACTAGAGATGGAGGCTATTGTGGATATTAGAGAGTTGTTACAAAATTGGATGTTTGAAAGTAATGGTATTATCATTGAAAGTGATAATGTAAATGTAATTACATTCTTACAAGATTCTTTGAAGAAGGTTGATTGGCAATTGGATAGTTGTCTGGGTAAAGAGCTTCACTTCTTAAGTGACTTCAATAAGGTCATTTTTCATCATGTAAATAGAGAGTGTAATAAAGTAGCAGATTTTTGTTCTACTTTAGCTATACATGGCAGTTTTATTTTTGATAGCTTTTCCTTTGGTAACATTTTTAATTCCTTGATTGAGTTAATCAAGGATGAGATGGTACCGTTTTAGCTTGTATCTAGGAAATCCTTTTTAGTTCTATTAATTCATTGCTTTTGCATTGTTTAAAAAAAAAACTGTTTTATTCATACTATACAAATTTTTTTTAATCCTATACAAATTCTATAACATTTGCATGGTAGGTTTAAGGGTTGATCATGCAAAACTAAGTTTTTCATAGGGTTCATACTGTACAATGACATCATCATACTGTATGATTTGAACATATTTATTTGTTTGCAAAGGGACAATTTTACTAGTTAGGGTTAATAATTTATTATTGATCGTATGTACAAAATTATTTTCATATGTATGATCCAGATATCTGTTTTTATTGGGGATAAACCTAACCTTCTTTATAACAATCTTTAATATTTTGATAGTCTCGAACGAACACCTTTTCCTCTATACAATCGAGTGATCAAAAAGCTTCTACGAAAGGATGCCTCAAAAATATCATTTTATGAAAAGCTGTGTCATTTTTTACTGTTTCCATTCGTACGTACAAAAATATTTTCGTCCCGTAAGATTTTACAATCGTACGTACGATCCAAATTTTGTATGGTACGACTGTTCATTTTTTTTGTAAATAGAAGGTCTTTAAATTTTTTTCATTCACTTTCATATCCATTTCAAAACCCTCTATAGCCCTTGTCTTAGAAATGACTAGTTCTAGCAATGTTCTCATGGTTTTAAGGATTGTTCTTCTAGAAGTGGTGTTGATAACAACTTCCTTTCTAAGAAGAATGAGGTTGCCTATTTTAGGTATATTGCTGCCAAAATCACCCCCACTAGACTTCTCATTCAGGATGATCTTCATTTTTCACTCATACCTATGTTTGCCTCGACTCAATTTTCCTTTATTATCACTCTTATTTATGCCTACCAAAAAGAAACCTTCTAATACTTCTTGGCTAATATGAGAGTTAATAAGGACCACTCAAGGATAACTTCTTATGTGCAAAAATGACATGTAGAAATAATCAAAGAAGATATAGGAAACTTTTTTCATATGAGAACCTAGGGGAATTGAGCCCACACTTTAACCTATAGAGTCGACTTTGACTGGTCTGAGTTTAATAAAGTTCTATGAGGTGTCTCCCAAGTTAGTCAATTGGCTCGAGTTTATACTTTGAATAAAAATGTTCGGATTTTCCAGCATGTTTTAAGAACTTTGATTATTCCTAAAGTTGGTGATCGAGTAAATATGACTCCACTCTTATCCACATTCACCTACCTGATTATGATTGAAAATCCCTTTAATGAAGCCCAACATATTATGGACTATCTTTAAAACCTTTTTGAAATTAGACTTCCACACCATAAGAGGAAGAAAAACATGGCTTTAGGACATCTAGTTGCCTAGATCCTTTATAAGAAATATAATCTATTTATCCTAATCCTCCCACTGAACTACCAATCTACTCCATTGATACTCAGTTCTGGCACTTTTTGGGAGAGAATATAATTCTGATAGTGATGATTCTGAGGGAAAAGGGGGAGCTCTTGCACCTGCTCCAGCACCTACATAAAAACTTGACCAAAACTATTTTTATGAAATGGTCCAACAGTTTGATTGTTTGGAGACTCACTTTGATCAATGCTTTGATCAAATTAAGACTCATTTAAATAAACATGATGCGCGATATCAGGAAGAAAAGGACTGGATTCGTGGTCAATTTGACACGGTCAACACAAATGTAGCTATGATGAATAGTTACTTTTCAATGTTCAACCAACCTCCTCCTCCAGATTAGGCCCCCTTTGATTTCTAGGTGTACTTTAATGTTATTTTTTCTACTGAGCTTTTGAGATTGATGTTATGATATTATATTCTATGAGTATTGTGGTTATGTATGTTGTTAAGTCTTTATATGATGATGTAGAGTGTTATTCTATGTGATATTATTGGAAATGGATGTATGTGATCTTTTATGGTATCAATGAAAAATGCTATGTTTTGATTCTTACTTCTAGAAATGATAGTATTCTCTAAAAAGAAAACCTTTTGAAATTGATCTAAAATGGGCTAAAAATTATTTTGCTTTACAAATTAATTTTCTTATGAAATCTAATC
Organism: Dendrobium huoshanense; assembly: GCA_016618105.1. Lineage (NCBI taxonomy): Eukaryota > Viridiplantae > Streptophyta > Magnoliopsida > Asparagales > Orchidaceae > Dendrobium > Dendrobium huoshanense. The sequence continues at coordinate 23,538,554 of CM028351.1, read as the reverse complement.
CAAATCAATCTAATTAACAATTATATTCTATATTGAATTTGAAATTAACTAATCTTCATTTCATCATTTTTTATATTAATCTCCTTTATTTAATTTGTCTAGCATGAAACATGACTTTGATTAACTTTTATTATGTTAGTTGTTCTTTGATTTAAAATTTTGAATTTTTCCTTTTTAGTATTATGGAATTAATATTGAATTTTCAATTAGTTTAAAACTTTTCTCTAGTTCAACTCTTTTGGTTTATCTATTGAAACCTTTCATTTCAAGTAGTACTTCCATTTTTGTTGTTTTCAAAAGGGACAGTAATAATATTGTTTGATAGATGATTGATTGATGATTGTTGTTTGATGTGTTGTTTAATGTGTGTATGTATTATGTGTATATTTTGAATGCATGTGTTATTGTGTTAAATGTTTGAATGTTTATTTATGTTCGTGTTTTTGTTTGAATTATTTTTGATTTGGTGTTTTTTATTTTTTTTAGGGTTTGTTGTTTTTTTAATCTTTATGGGAATTCCTTGATTTAAAATGGTCATTCTTTTAGGGGGAGCAAAGGAGATTTTATTCTTTAATGTTAACTTAAACAATAATAGTTTTGCCATCATAAAAAAAAAGAGATGGTTACAACTTAGTTTTCAAAACTATGTTTTTGCATCATGTGTGTTTTTTATGATTCTAAAAAATTATTGTATTTATTATTGTTTCTCCTAACATGTATTGGAAATGTTACTTTTGGTCTTCGTGTGTACTAACATTTTAGGGAAATCATACTCCAGATAGTTGAAGACTTCAGGATATATTAGACTAGGATTAATTATATTTGAAGTGTTTACTTTTTATACTTATCTTGATTATGAGAGAGGGTGATTGTAATTGAGTAAACATGCACACACACTAGGGGAGTGTAAAAACTTGTAACCTTTTAAAATTAATCATACTGTATGATTGTAGATCATACTAGACGATTTGGAGTGAACATTCCTCCATAAGCAGTTAATCAAAGCATGGATAGAAAAAAATTTCTAAGTGTTGTTCGTACTATACAAAGTTGCCTTAAATAGATGACTTCCATAGTACGAAATTAATATGCATATTTTCATCCATACGAACATGTAAATTTTTTTAATTATTCGTCAGGTACGATCTAAGGTTCATATAGACGATGTCTAGAGTATGAAATTGATGCATACATTTTTGTCCATATGATAGGTAAATTTTTTGAACTATTTGTTTGCGACGATATTGAGTTCATATAAATGATGTCCAAAGTATGAAATTGATGCGTACATTTTTGTCCATACGAATAGCAAAAGTTTTTGAGCTAATCGTACTAGATGATATATGTTTCATACTGTATGATTTGAATGTAATAGAGTCTTTATATCTCTATTTTATTTATTGAGTCTAAGCAAGTGTGATTGATTTGGTAACTATTCACACACAGACAGGGAAGAGTGATAATTTGTTTAAGACTAATTATATTGTATGATATATAAATGTATTATATGATTTAACATATTTTTCTCCAAAATACAGTTAATCAAATCATGGCATGAATTATTTTAAATTGTTCGTACTGTATGATGTTTATTCATACATATGACTAATAAAGTATGAAATTAGGTTCGTACCATATCATACTGAATATACACATTTATTTCTAAACTATTCATACAGTACATTCTGTATTTGTACAAACGATTGAAAAAGTACGAAATTAGGTTCATACTAGATCATATCGAATAGGCACATTTATTTTTTGAATTATCTGTATAGTAAGATCTTCATTCATAAAAATGACTAATAATATATAAAACTAAGTTCATCCAAGTTCATACCAAACGAAGCTAGGATTTTTTTGAATTATTCGTACTGGATTATCCATGATCTTACAGTATGAATGTAGGATGGTTCTCTTGAAAATTTTAATTTTTGGATAGTTTTTCACATGTTTTCTATATAAAGGGTCCTAAAACCATTTATATATTCCTTAGCTTTGAATTTCTCTTGAGAGGGACCAATGAGAGTGTGTTTTGGCAGAAATTTTGTGAGAGAAGAGTGAGAGATCTAGTGAAGGGGAGTTGTGTGGGATTCATAAGGTTTCCCAAAGTGAGGATCTCTTTATCGTCTTCAAGTCTATACCCAACTTCTTTGGAGGCTGTTGAGAGAATATCTTCAAGATTGGATCAAGGTTCTTTGCCTTTACCAAGACGGTGAAAAAAAAACGTGATGGTATGCTGCCATCACTTAGAAAGTGTAAAAGATATGGTTCTCTACCGCACAAGGTTGGTGGAAGAGAGTTTGTAAGGGCTTCTCCGTCTTATTGTGGGTGAAAAATGAGAGTAACTTTTGTTTAATTAGTGCAGTACCTGGAGGAGTCTCCAGGGAGTGGATATAAACCAAGTTGGACCGAACCACTTTAAAATTTGGTGTTCTTCTATTATCTTTAATTTTTCCCACATTTTTATTTTTTTTTTCTTTATTTAAAATCCTTTGATTGTAAAATTCTTTATGATAATCATTTCTATAAACAACTGAATGTTTCAAGATTACTGATTTAATTTTTTTAAAAGATATAAAAGGCCTTCAAAAATCCAAGAAATATTTTTTTTAATAAAAAATTCACCCCCCCCCCCCCCCACCCCCCCACCCCCATCTTAGTTAGCCTTGGGATTGTTCTATAAGGTCTAACGACCTACACAAACTTTCAACATAGCCCAAGCCATCGACTAGCAGCCCCCAAATTTCCTTATCTCCTCTGACCTCTAACCTACCTTTCACCTCTATTTTCCCTCCTAATTGAGTTCCACCTGCAACAAGCTAATCCTTAAGCTTTATCTAACCCTTATCTTCTGAGCCATCCGACTTCCATCCTCCTGCACTCAAATTAAGCTTAATAGAATCCAGCAACCTCTATACTGATTGACTTCTTCAAAGTAGCCTCTCCCTCTTTATCTCTTATTTTTTAAATTGATATCAATGTTCATAGTTTTATAATAATAATAATAATAATAAATGAATATATATATATATATATATATATATATATATATATATATATATATATATATATATATATATATATATATATATATATATATATATATATATATATATATATATATATATATATATATATATGAAAATGATAAACAAATGTTTTGTATGTTTCAAACTTTGAGCCTTTAACACTAACACCACCATCACCACTTTGATAGCAAAGGTATAATTCCTATAACTCTAAATCCTTTTTTTGGTATTCGTGGCACGCCGACGACCACTCATGCATGCTTTTCTCTGGCGTAGTGAGAGGGAACCTGCTTCGGTGCTTACGGTGAGGCGAGTAAGCCTTATCCATGCTTTTCTCTAATACGGGGGGTAAAAATTAAGTACCCATGCATGTGCTTCAGTGCGTGATGGGAAAATTTGTGTCTTCAAAATAGGCACCCCTGAAGACCTGTGTATGCCTTTCTCTAGCATGGAAGGACCAAGGACTATGGCCACAATTTTATTAGACACCGATCATGCATGTATTTCTTTAACATGGTTGGTATACTTTGACTCTTAGAAGTTTTCCTAAATGAGAGAGACATCGGGAGGCTATTGAAATTCAAATTTAAGTACAGAAGGCATATACAAAAAATAGGGAACCTAAAATTGGATCAAATAATAATGAACTCATGTATAAATGAACCATATGGGAATTGAAGTATTAATAGGGGACCTAATTTAAACATAATTGAACACACATTGAAATGAATTTACACAATAGGGAACTAGGCTATAATGTATAAATGATTGATCAAGATAAAAAAAATTAAGGTCAAATAATAACTTTTGGCATCACTCAAATACATTCAAATGAATATCCACAAATAAAAAGAGGACTCATGGTGAATAAATTCTCAACACATTAAATGAACAAAAATGAAATAAAAATAGTTTAGAATGTTCAACCAATTTAACTTGTAAACAAGAGCAAGCGACACTCACATCAATTATGTATATAGATACAAACTAGAGGGATTTGACATGCTACAAACATGATGATTTGATGCATTAAAGAAATGGGAAGTGAATGAAGTTTGTGTAGAATCAATATGATTCAAAGAAATACAACAATTCTTGCTAGCAGTGATAATAAATGATTTGCAAAGATGATTGGTCTTCTGCAAATACAAATGTATGATTCAATATTATATTGCCTATGGGTGGATGCGTTAGCCAGCCTATAGGAGACGATGGAATAAAAGTTATGAATGTAGTAGTCTACATAGACTAAACATTATCTAATTGAGCATGCTGGTCTACTTACAAGTAATTATGGTGGACACGTGATATTGTGAAAATACCATACAATCAATGTTAAAACATATTAAAATATATTTAACCCTGCAAACAATGATATTGGAAGGAATGTACATTTTGATTGCAGAACAAATACATAAGGTCCTTAAAAGATATTGTAAATGACATGCAAATTATAGAAGTCAATGTGAGGTATTCACACAAGCCAGGAAAGAAGATATGGTAGCCCTTATAATTAGTCACGACATGCATATTTCTAGAGTAATGGGTTTTATGCAATTGCAAATATACATCCATGATGTCATCTATAGGCAATTATACTAAGCTCATCAAGTGTGAATGCGGATCACTTATAGATAGTAGTCAGAGATCCATGATGCACACAACAGTCTACATCTAAACCATAGTAAATGACAGACAATGGATGTTACAGCATCCTTGCAACCAACCATACTCAGCATCAAGAAAATACACTGCCCTCCTACAAGAAAAGACGGATAACAAGTAGCAAATGCAAGAACTTACCAACTATTTTAAGAGGCTTTCTATATAAATAATGAGCTACCTAAAAGTAAGGATATCAAGCATATGACAAATACAAACACCTACAAGTTGTGTACTAGAAGGCAGAAAATTTATAGCACCTCTACAATCAACCATCACTCAATGTTAAGAAAAATAATATATTAATCCCCTATAAGTAAAAATGGCCAATTGTTAATGAATATAAGATCATATGAGTCACATTGTAGGAGACTTTCCATGTATACAATAAACCATCTACAAGCAAGCGCTAGGTGATATGTAGCGAAGGCAATCGTCTATAGATTTTTATAAGAGACCGATCTTATAAATGACATGCTATTTATGATAAACTATAGTAGATTGGTTAGTTCATGATAGTCTACCTACATAAAGCAGCAAACCGTCAGCAGCGCAATGCCATGCTACCAGATCTGCAACACTCATACGAACAAATAAAAGACATCTACAAGATGCTACACAACATCATCATATCCTCAATACTCATATATGAGGATAAAAGGTGTCTACAAGTTTCTACATAATGTTACTGAATATGCATGACTCATACAAGAAGACAGAAGACGTCTATAAGCTTCCCAAAAAATAATGCGCACACTCAAATGACAATCATTTATACTATTGTTTGAAGACTAAACATTTAAAGTACCCTCCTTCATATGTTACAACATACAGAGCTTATTATTTGAACATGCAAACTTTTATGCAGATGCATATATACATATACATATATAAATAATCATTTTAAAATCTTTATAACTCTTGATACTGAAGAACTCAATCTAGCTATACAAAAAATCTAAAGATTTACATTTACATTTTTCTTTAAATTTACATCATTACATAGGTACATTCTACTTTTATATGAATATAGAAGATAGTATTTATATAAAAGAAATAGACATATGATACTAAGTGCAAGTGTGTATAGGAAAGTAAAGCAACCTAAGAGCCTACTCCAAATGTGCATAAATAGTAATATAAATATGACATCTAGAGTAAAAAAGTAAATAATCTCACATGAGAACCATCAAGGAAAGGTACTCCAAGAAAACCAAACAAAATTACAAACCTAGCCTAGGATAGAGTTAGTTATCCTAGCAAATCATCCAAGTGTGTGTATAAGGCTATGTGGCTTGGATAGGTCATAATATTTATTAGTCTAAATTTATCTACAATTGACTTGGTTTTTTTAAGGTCATTATAGGATGGTTTAAAAATGAATTTTAATATTTTAGAAATTTTGAAATTATTTTAAGAAATAGTTTAATTATTAAAATTATTTAGCTTTAACTTTTATAGAACATAGAACTCAACAACTTCTAAGTGCTAGAAGCTATTGATTAGTAAGCCCTAGGATAAAATTTGTAATGCTACCAATCTTCCAAAATTAGGATGGATAAGTAGCATAGAGTTCTTACAATTTAATTAATTATTTTTGTCCTTAAACTTTCCAATCTAATACACCCTTTCCTTCTTAAGAGGAATCATACACAAGGGTATGAATGCTATAATTTCTAAGTATTTTATTTTTAATTTGTAATTAAGTTGGTTTATTGGTCACTGATTTATTAACTTTATAACTAAATATCTACATTTTGTCAATTCATTTACTGAATTGTCACAGTATGCACGAGTACCAAGGCATCTTCAAGAATAAAAACAACATTAACATAATGTAAATATGATCTATTACTATTATGAATTTGATTTTATTCATTATGTTGGGAGTTTACTAAATTTATATATTCTTTGAATTTTTATAGTTTCAATTATTTACTAAATTTATATTGACCAATTACTGACATTTTTATTTAAATCAATTTCTATAGTTTTTAATATTTTTCAAAAACACTAGACCTAGAGATGAGTCCAACGCTTTTAAGTTTGTTCAATTTTGATTTTTTGGAATTAGTTATGACTTTTATATGTTAATATTATCTTTAATGAGTTAAGTTTGACCAAAATGTTGAATTTTTATGTGTATTGATTTCTAAAATTTTATATTATTTATAAATATTAAACCTAATTGTGAGTTCATTGCCTTTAAGTTTGTTCAATTTGGATTTTTTGAAATAGTTATGATTTTTACAAGCTAAGATAATTTATAGAATTATTTAGCTATTTAATTAGAGGGATTTATGATTTTTATACCAAATCAATTCTGTGCTTCTTGAAATCTTCCTTAAATGTCAGAAATGATTATTGGGGACAATTTTCAAGTGTTTAAAATTTATTTGGAATTATTTATTTTTTATTGTAATTAATTCTTGAATTTCCTTAATTTTTAATATTTTTTTTTATATTTTTGAATGAATTTCACAAGGCTTTTAGTTTTTGTATATTAAGCTTTTAGTTCTGAGTAATTATACATTTAAAATGAATTTTTTTATTTCATATGAATTTATTATGATTTAATGAAATTTCCAAGCCAATTATGAAAGGGAACTTTTGGTTTGCTAAATGATAGGATAAATTATTTTCAAATGCAATGAAATTTAAAACATAAGTACATGAATATATATGCTTTATTGAGCCCGTTAAAGCCTCTCCAAGTTTCAAAACAAATCCCTTAAGGCAAATGTAACTATACCTTAGGGATTTTAATTTAGTGAATCTATGCATGGGATTGGGATGCAATCATTATTTTTATAACCCTTAAACAAAGCATAACTAATACACCAAGATTCAAATCCTATTTCCTTATAGATTCTCATCATTGAAAATTTCAAGTCATAGATCAAAGAGTGGTCTATGAACTTGAATATTCATTTGAAGCCCTTAAAGGATTTAAATTGAGTAGAACTTTTTGGGTATGTACAAGATATTCCCAATAATCAACAACCTTGATTTTACCTCATGATGATTTATATTTAATGAATAATTCAAGAAATATTACTGAGGGTATTTCTAGAATTACACTTAATGCATTAAGAATCAATGTTTTCAACCATAAGGCTTAGATAATACTCCTAAAACTGAATCCATAGAGCCTAAGATCATCTAATTTGGACAAGTAAATGAGGAGATATTAATTTTTCCATTTAATAAATTTCTTTGTAATTTAATTTCTCCTATTATACAATCAATCAAGCTTTCCATGTGGCACTATCTAATTAGTGGAATAAAAATTAGCATATTAATCAATTCACATGCTTACATTGAAGCCATCCGAAAAAAGATCAAATGGGTAGGATTTAAAATGGATCAAAATGATAGGATCATATTGAAACTACTAATCAAAATAAAAGGCTATAATATCGACTTCAACCTCCCACAGGCCTTCTCATTTTTAAGTGAATTCCATCAAGTTATGGGAGATTTGCCAGACAAAATTGCATAAATTTTCATATAGAGCTTCATCTCACCATGAACATTCAATCCAATGGTCAAATTCCATTGAAAATAAGATTCACATCACACTTTCTTGGGCCAACCTAAGTTAAGGATTAGGATTGGGTAAATTATTTAGACATAACTCCAATTTCCTTGTCCTATATTTTAGCTGATTCGTATGGGTCTAAATAATCTTTCTCCTTAAAAAAGCATAGCCATAGAAGGAGTGGATCAGGAGAAGGTGTTTCATAGTATAAATCTTACCAGAGCTTGCTTGAAGATGCAAAATATAGTCACATTGGATACTAAGAAGCTCAAGAATGAACGCTACATCAACTAGGATGCTAAATGAAATAAGACTACCAACTCTTATTTTTCCACTGGCATTGAAAATGAAATTTGATAGGAATTTGAGAAAATTTAACAACTCATGGAACACTGATCAAGAGGGTCACATGGTGCTCAAGGAAGGATTCTTGAAATCTTTAGAGCTAAGGTTCTTGCAATATCCCATTCAACTTATTAGTCACATGGATTGATTCTCAAGAATGCAATATATTCTGACTGCCACATGGGGGGATCTGATATGGAAAGGAGTCTAAAGAGTTTTTAAGCGCAATGTAAGATTCAATTTGGTTGGGTGGGGTCTGATCATGCTATATGGTTCTTGATAGCTTATTTGGAGCATTTTGGTTAGCTCACTATGTAGACTTAGGTCAGCCCATACCAAAGGCTGAATTGACTAAGATAAATGTAAAAGATTTCAAAGAATATAATGTTAGTGTTAGTTTGGGCCAATTGGGTCTAAGCTTTTATTTAGATTAGTGAATGGTCTTTTTGATCATTTAGGCCAGGCCTTATGGCTAGCCTAAATGGATTTAAGGCTTGGGTCACCTGGGGTTGGTTCCTAGGGGCATCAAGGACAACCCCATGAGTTCAAATTATTTTTTTCATGCCTTGTTCAATGTTTTTGAATTGGTTTTTAATGTATGTGCCTTTCGTTAACCTTGGTTAACTTGGTTAACTTTTATTGTCTTTGTTAATAAACTTCACCCAAGGGTTATGTTTGTGATTACTATATTCCAAATGTAATTTTTAACACAATCAAGGTGGTTTCAAGACTTGGCAAGGTCTTCTAATGTGAAATGTATATTTGATTGTTTTAAAAGTGCATTTGGTCCATCAAGGTTAACTCTGTCAACTAGGTTACCCTACGAGTTAAAGTTAGGCCCAATATATTATAAATTTAATTTTGAATTCAATGGAAGTGGTCCTAAGGCTTGGCAAGATTTTCTTGTATGAAATGCATGTTTAAACTCTTAAGGATGCATTTGAACAATCTAGGTTGACTTTGTTAACTACGTTTGACCAACGATCAAGGTTAGGTTTAATGTATTCCAAATGAAGTTTTGGTTATATTGGAATAAGTTTTATGTATTGGTGTGGCTTATATGCATGAAATGTAGTTTTAAACTTCAATGAATCAATTTGATGTGGTTCATCATGGCTTAAGTTTTGGAGATATACACTCTAATTTATATCTGGAATATGTTGAGAGTGATTTTGAGTTTGGTTTAACTGAGCGATGTTAAATTTTTAAGAAAATTAATTTTTAATGGTTTTAGGATTTTGGTGGTACCATGGTCAACCAAGGTCCATCAAAGGCTCAATGTTGTCCCAATTTATTTTTCTTATGTCAAAGATGATGTTCAATGGGTTTGGAGAAGCTTAGAAGGTAAATTTCAATAATATGCCATTACAAATGGCATATGCTATAGATATTTTAAGTTCTGCAACCTATGAAAATGCTTTGAATTTTAAGGGTCGGGAATCTTGGAATGCCTCCAAATAAATGTGGTTGATCCTAGAGACATGCCTAATCCATGCTAAACTAATTGTTTATGAATCTAAAATCATTTGGTCTTGTGTTAGGGTGATTAAAATTTCTCCAAAAATAGATTATGAGACTAATGATAAGGCTTGCTAGTCGACTTCAAGCAGGGAGGAATTAGATTCTTTCACCTCTTATCACTTTGTGGGGTGAAAAATCTTATTTCTTCCTTTAAAAATATCTATTAATTTAGTTTAAATTATTTCTCTATTATCCCTTTATCTTTACATTCCAAGAAGAGTTAGTCTTTTTATGTCCCATAATTGAACATTTTATAACCATTAATTTTTTTAAAAAAAGCTAAAATTAATATAAAAATAATATTCTATCATTTACAAGTGTTTGTCCTTTATTTCCACTTCTATTATGTTCCACCAATGCCACAACACTATTTTAGGTTTCTCAGCCAAAAGCTCTCCTTATGCATAGTACACATAAGATCAACAATCAGAGAAACAAAATTCATTACTGTAAATAAAGAAACATGCATACTTACAGAAATTAGGAATCCGATTTCTCTTGCTAATCCTTCTTCCTTTGAGGCCACCACGATTATTACCTATAATAATCAATTTCTCATTTTAAAATCTACAAAATAATTTAAAATAAACTCTTCTCTTTCTAAACTATTCTAGGTTCTCTCTTTCTCTCACTCTCTCTCTCTCTCTCTCTCTCTCTCTCTCTCTCTCTCTCTCTCTCTCTCTCTCTCTCTCTCTCTCTCTCTCTCTCTCTCTCTCTCTCTCTCTCTCTCAATTAAAACTTAAAGCATATATATATTCTAAAAATTCATTATTTTGTATATTTATATATTTTAACAAAAATAACCCTTTACCCTAAACCTAAATTAATTTCAAATAATTTATATTTTCTAATATAAGATAATTAGAAAATAGGAAAATACAATTTGAAAGAAAAACTCAATTTCTTCCCTTAGAAACTATCTTAGGACCCTTAGGAACCAAGTTTATAAAAGTACTTTCAAAAATTAACTTTGGGGAAAAACCCTAATTTTTCCAACTCAAAACCTTTAAAGAAAAACTTCATTTTCATGCACAAAAATATCTCCTAATCATTTCCTAACAATCACCCATTAAAATTCTTAAAAAAATCAAAGTTTTCTCAAACCCTAAAAATGTCTTCTTGAGAACAACCTAAGGAAAAACAAGAGAAATAGTTTATAAGAACTCACCTTAGCCTTCTCATAATCTTCCCTACAATTTTCTCCACGAACGGCCGCCGGAAACTGCCGCCCAATGATGTTGTTCTCCTCTCCCGACCGCATACCCGTCCGCCTTCTACTTATTCCGTTCGGTTTGAGCAGAATAAAAGAAATGGGGAGCAAATAGAATTCGATCCCCTTAAGAGAAAGGGATTTCAAAAATGTCAATCTTGCCCTCACTTAAATCATTCATGCTTAAATACATATAAGGAGTATAATAGGTATTATAAAATTTCTTTAATTTTGATTTCCCAAATTAAACAAAATTAGATATAAGTTTTATAAATAAAATTGCTCAAAATTTTGGGTAGAATTTTATAAAATTATTCAAGTTGAAATCCAAAAACCTTGATTTTTTCATTTAAATTAAAACTCTTCTTGGCACTTTGAAAAGCGTGCGAGGTCTAAAACAGCATTTTTTTTGGGTTTTACAATGAAGTGATGTCTAATGTCTATGTGTTTTTTTTTAGAGTGTTGAATTGGATTTTTAGAAATACAGATTGCACTCATATCATCGCACATGATTGAGATGTTTCCTATGGGTAATCCAAGATCACGAAGTTATTGTTTGATGCATAGTACTTGTGCAACATAACTTCCTACTATAATATATTCTGCCTCGGCCGTGGGGAGAGCTACCAAATTTTGTTTCCTACTAGATGAAAAAACTAAAGATTGTCCTATGATTTGGCAGGTGCCATAGGTTCTTTTTCTTTCTACAGTATATCTTGCAAAATCAAAATCTAAGTACCATAAGTATTCAAAATAAGTTTTGTGCCTAGGATGCCAAATTCCAAAGTTTGGGGTACCTATCAGATATCTAAGGATTTTCTTGACTGTAGTTAAGTGAGACTATTTATGATCAGCTTGAAAATGGGCACAAAGGCACACACTAAGCATTATGTTTGGTCTATTGGAAGTTAAGTAGAGGAGTGATCTGATTATTCCTCTATAGTTTTTCTGGTCCACTAATTTTCCATTCGGGTCTTTGTCTAGTTGAAACATAGAGCTCATTCAAGTGTTCATGGGCTTTGCACTGTCCACCTCATATGTTTTTAGAATATCTTTAATGTATTTTATTTGGCTAAGAAATGTTCCACTTTCCATTTATTTTACATTAAAGCCAAGAAAATATTTAAGCTCTCCCATCATGCTCATTTCAAACTCATTACTCATTATTTTTGAGAATTCATTACATAAATTTTTATTTTAAGATCCAAACATAATGTCATCCGCATAAATCTGAACAATGAGAATTTCATCTTTAACCTTTTGTAAAAAGAGAGTGGTGTCCACACTACCCTTTATAAATCCTCTATCTAGTAAGAATAAGCTAAGTCTTTCATACCAGGCTCTAGGTGCTTGCTTTAATACATATAATGCCTTTTTTAATTTGAATATGTGGTTTAGAAATTCTGAGCTTTCAAATCTTGGGGGTTGCTCAATATAAACATCCTCTTTGATTACCTCATTTAAAAACGCACTCTTTATATCCATTTAATATAATTTAAAGCCTTTAAAGCAAGTAAAGGCTAAGAGCACCCTTATGTCTTCTAGCCTAGATATCAGGGAAAAGGTTTCTTCAAGGTCTATCCCCTCAATTTGGTTATACCACTTACCTACTAGTCCTGCCATATTTCTTACTATGGTTCATGAGTCATTCACCTTTTTTTTAAAAGACCCATTTTGTTCCAACTATACCCTATTCTTTAGGTCTCTTGACTAACTCCCAAATATTATTCCTGGTGAATTTGTTCAATTCTTCTTATATTTCTAGGGCCCAGAATTCATCTCCTAAAACTTGATCTATATTTGTAGGTTTTATTACAGAGATAAATGCAGAATGATTAACCTCCTTCCTAAGTCTGTGCCTAGTTCTCACACCTTCTGATGGGTCTCCAAAAATTATTTCTTTAGGATGACTAGGAGAAAATCTCTATTCTGTAGGCAAGTCTTCCTTAGGTTCTCCTCTTTCTCATATGGTCATGGTTTCTATACCCTGAATAGACTCTACTTCATCTTCTTCAAATTTGGGTTTAATTGTCTTATCTTATTCATCAAATAATACATGGGTGGATTCTTCTACTATTAGGGTTCTATTATTGAAAATTCTGTAGGACTTACCTATAGATGAATAACCTAAGAAGACACCCTCATCAAAATTGGGATCAAATTTTTCTAAGGGAAGTTTTCTATTAATTAAGATAAAATATTTGCAATCAAACACATATAAGTGCGAAAGATTTGGTGTCCGACCCTTAAGGAGTTTATAAGGAATTTTATTCAACTTAGACCTAATGTTCACCTTATTTAAGAAATAAAATGTCGTGTTTACCGCTTCTGCCCAAAAATATGTAGGAAGAATGTACTCAGCTAATATTTCCCTAGCAGCCTCTACCAAGGTTCTATTCTTTCTTTTTGTTATTCCATTTTGCTGAGAATTTCTAGGGGTAGAGAATTTATGATATAGTCCTTTCTCTTAACAGAAGGGTTCAAATCTTTCATTTTAAATTCTCCACCATAATCACTATGGATTGTTGAGATTTTGCATTCTAACTTTTATTGAATACAAGTGGAGAAAGTCTTAAATTCCTCAAATGACTAATTCTTACGTTTTAGGAATCTTACCCAAGTGAATATAGTGAAGTCATCTATAATTACAAATCTATAATTCTTCCTAACTTGGCTACCTGTGCTAATCGGTCCAAATAAGTCCATATGAAGGATTTCTAGTGGCCTAGATGTATTCACATTGTTGATTGAATGAAATGAAGATTTTATTTATTTTCCTAGTTGACAGGCATCGCATAGATAGTCCTTAGTGAAGTCTAATTTAGGTACGCATCTAACTAGATTTTTATGGGTGATATATATAAGAGTTTTCATACTAACATGGCACAGTCTGCTATGGCATGGCCACGAGTCATCTATTATTTTTTTTAAAACAAAGTGAATTTAAATTTTAAATGTAATCAAGATCTAACATGTAAACATTATTTATTCATTTTTCTTCTAATACAAGTTCGTCATTTAAACTAGTTAGGCATTTGTTAGAAAACAATTTTATGTCAAAACCTTTGTCACATAAATTACTAATGCTTAACTGATTATGCTTTAAACCATGAACTAATAAAACATTTTCAATTAATTTTTTTTAGCATTTCCAACAATACTTGAGCTCACCACTTTCCTGGTGGTGTTGTCACCTAACATTACTTTTCCCTTAGTTCTGGTCTCCAGAATTATGAACTTCTTTATGTCTCTAATCGTCTGTCTCGAGTAGCCAATGTCCACATACCGCATGCTCTCACTAGGTCTTTTGTGAGAGCACCCCTACAAAGTCATTCAAGGATTATATTTGGGAACCCAAGTGAGTTTGGGTTCCTCCTTATACTTGCATGAATGAGATATATGCATGCTATGCTGTGATGAATGCAATTTCGGTCTCCATACTAGGTGTGTTATATGGTGAATCATGCACGTGCGGGCAATCTGATCTAGCATGCCATAAGAGAAACACCTAGCACGGAGAAATGGGTTCACTAACCTATGTGAGTTTTGATGCCTCTTCCTAAAGTTGTGTGATGCATACAATGTCGGGGGTTTGCTTGGTTGGGCTAGTGTGGATGATGTCTTTTCTTTTTCAAGTGCTATGATTTTTTCTTTCAATGCATTATTTTGATATTCAATTTTTTCCACTTCCACTTTTAGCCTATGTTCATTATTATTTATCTCTAATGCAAGTTCCTCTAATTTTTTAAACTAATTTCTAATTCAATATGTGATGTTTTCAAGGATTCATGTGTATTTGATAATTTAATATGTTTCTTATTTAATGCATCAAACTCATCAAGCAGGGACATATGATCTCTATCTACATTAGAATGTTCTTTAACTAAGTTAGCATGGTCAGTTTGTAAAGTACTAAACTCACAGTTAAGACTAGTATGCATTTTCTTTAACTTTCTATACGAGTCATGGATTATTTTTTAGAAATAACCAACAAATCTTCATATGAAAGTTGACATACCTTATTTTGATCCGATTGATCAAGATTATCGTTAGCCATTAGACACAAATTTGTTACCTTCTCCTCTACTTCTTCTTTTAACGATTCTGAGGCAAAGTAAACCCAAAATATCTTTTTTGTCTTCATCTTCCCTTTCTTATGTTTCACCTTCTCCTTGCCTTTTTCCTTAGCTGGCTTGCTTTTTATGTTGGGACAATTAGCTTAGAGGTGACCTGGTTTTCTACTCTCAAAACAAATTGTGTCAGATGAAACTTTAGTAGTTCTTGAGCTTTTACCTTTGTTCCAATTTCTTTGATGTCGCCTTTGTTTTCTTTTTAGAAAATTCTTGAACTGTCGGGACATCAAGGCTATATCGTCATCTTCCTCAGCTATAGAACTTTCACTTTTTGAGTTGTTTGCTTTTAAATCCATCGTCCGTTCTTTTTTTTCCTGCATTATTTTGCCTTTGACTCACTAATTGCTTGTAAGCAATGAGTGATCCAAGCAAATTGTCAATTGAATAAATGTTTAAATATTTTGATTTATTAATTGCAATAATTTTAGTATCATAAGAACTCGGTAAGCATTTCAAAATCTTATTAACTTTTTCAGAATTAGAAATTTCTCTACCTATAGCATATAAGGATGTCACGATTTGGGTGAACTTAATGTACATGTCAGATATGGTTTCGCAAGGTTTCATACGAAAAAGTTTATAATCATGCAATAAAATGTTTAATCAAGACGATTTAACCTGACTAGTTACTTCGTACGTTATACAGTCTATCCTAGATCTCCTTACTAGTAGCACAAGTACATACTTTCATATAGTTCTCAGATTTTAATGAACAAAAGAAATAATTTAAGCCTTTTGCATTTAATTGCGCTAGATCCTTATCCTCAATTCTCCATTCATTAAAAGGTACTTGATTTTTCATGCCATTCACAAGTTTGAAAGGTGCACTATAACCTTCTTCAACCAACATCCACATACGATAATCTATATACTGTAAAAAAGTAGACATTCTAATTTTTCAGAAATCAAACGAAATGTTATAAAATAGAGGTGGAAAAGTTAGAGACTAACCCTTTGTAGTATTAAGATTACCAAAACGAGTCATGATAGATTTTTCAAGACTTTCAAAATACTATTTTTGAAACCCCGCTGTAAAACCAATTGAAAGTACGAGATGAAGAGGGGGGATGAATTGGGAATTTGTTGCAATAAAATAATATTCCTAAACAAGAGTTCTAATTTTTTGTATTTTAAATTTTTAAACAAGAAAATTAAATTGACGCGGAAGTGAATTCTTAAAACACGTTTACAGCAAAAGGTGGTGAAATTTTAACTTGCTCAACAAAGAATTGGAATATGATTTTCACCAAGACATTTTAACGAATGTAAAAATACAAAATGTAAATAAAGTGCAATAAGGGAAACATCACACTAGAATATAGTGGTTTGGTCACTTGAACTACGTCACTCGATCCCCGGAGTCCTTCACTTCAGGAATTTCACTACTAAATAGTAATTAGCCTTAATTTTAATTTTTTATTATTTTTTAAGATATTTATTTAATATATTTTTTCTCAATTTATTTTTAAATTATTTTTCAGAATTTACTATAGCAAGTCGCTCGTTTAACGGGCAACTTACAATAGTAACATTTTTTAAAATAAGTCAGTTGTTAGTTCGACGATTAAGACATGACTCAGCAAGTCCGAGCCAGCATAAGTCGCCCGTTTGATGGGCGAGTTTACCAATTTTTAAATTTATTTTTTTTATACTTAATTACATTATTAAAATTTTAATAATACATAGTTTAAAAATTTGTCCTTTTTTCTAACATCTTAATTGAACCTTATTCAAATAATATTCAAACATGATCGATTTATTTTTAAAAAGAACAACAAATATTCATTTAGTTGTTGAAAGAATGTTTTATTATGGATTCAATATTTTAGCATATTGTCCCAATCTTGATCGAATATAATTTGAAATAACTTTTATCACAACAAACTTTGAAAAAAAAAAGTTTGTGATTTATAGGAAAGGTATTTTCATTCGAAAGAAAAGTTTGGGCATACTTTCACAATGAATCAAATATTGAGCATATTTATTCAACTTCGAACATTATGGAGCACAAAGTTAATTTTTTTCTAGCACTCTCTTTATATTAATATGTTCACCTTTGAAAAAGAAATAATTTTTTTTGAACAATCAAAACCTAGTTTTGTGCCATTAACTCGAAGTTTAAGAACTTCAAATAATATAGACCTCGGCTAGCAAACATAAATTAAAACAAGAACGTCGTGGATGACATCAAAATCAATTTTGAAGCCATTGGACAAAAGTCAATACCAGAATTTTGGAAACGGAAACTGTCGGGAATCCGAGATGGTGGGATAAGAAAATGAAATCATGTTGGAGATCAAAAATATTAAAATAACATAACAATTTATTTATTATCCCAACATAAAAATTATGCATTTAAAACTTCTGTGCTCCGAACCCAAGGAAAATTCAAATTAAGGCTTCTTTTAGTATACTTTTTTTTATTTTTTTTAAAACGGGTTTTTAAAATTTTCAGATTCAAATATTTTTATACTAAAAAGCTAATTTAAAAAAACAATAAGAATGCCATCTCAAACATCCCTAAACCACACCATTTTGTTAATATTTTGTTATTAAACATCTCAATACATCATTTGTCTTCTACCCGATGCTTTATTTCAACTCAACATCAGACTTGTACCGGTCGTTGGACCTCTACCCGTCGATGGACTTTCTTCGATCTTCTACTCGATGTTGTACTTCCATCTGACGTAGGACTTCTATCTGTCTTCAAACTAGTACCAGTCGTCGGACTTCTGCCCTTTGATGGACTTTCATCGATCTTCTACCCGATGATGTACTTATATTCGATGTCAGACTTCTGCCTGTCGTCGGACTTCTACTCGTTATCGGACTTCTACACGTCGTCGAACTTCTGCCTGTCGATGGGCTTTCATCGGTCTTCTGCCTGACGCTATACTTCTACCCGACATCAGAGTTCTATCTACCATCAGACTATAACTCGTCATCAGTTTTCTGCCTGTTAATAAGCTTTCGTTGGTAGTTCTACCCGATGTCATACACCTACACGACAACAGACTTATACCATTGTGGGACTTTCGTTGGTATTCTACTCGATGTTGTATCTCAACCCGATGATGAACTTCTCCATGTCGTCATACTACTTGTTGTAAATCTATTTTCATGACTTATGTTTTGATGATTGACAAACACTTGGACTTTCTGTTGCTTCTAACTTTTCAGGAATCAAAGATCTGATGAACAAACGAAGCTAGTTCAAGATTGCGTAGGTTTAGGGTTGAGTCAGTCCGTACTTTTTTTTCTCTTCTTGAGTCTATTTGTAATTGTCAAAGAGACTGATTCTAAGTAACCCTACACACACACACTTGAGAGAATTAGAATTTCTATTTTTACTCATATCGGCCAGGATGATATTTACATCAGCCTGGATGATCATGCTTAAAACAAATAGTCTAAATATGGATTCTTAATTAAGACAGCCGACATTAACATATCGGCCTGGACGAAACGTGTATCAGCCAGGATGATAAGCTCAAAATAGAAAGAAGTTGCCTCCATAGACAATTAAGGTATACTATATTTTTAAATAATTGGCCAGGACGATCATTGATCGGCCTCGATGATATTCATAAATTATGCCTTAATTGATCAGGAAATCAAGGGAGTAATTAAGGATGATTGATACAATCACATCGATCTGGACGATCGCAGGATCGGCCCAGATGATATATTCAAAATCCATAGTTGCTCCTGGACGATCGGGATCGGCCAGCTTATAAACAGGGCTATGCTCAGGACGATTTTCCTCTGATTTGAACTGATCGGTCGGGATGATCGTGAGATTGTCCTAGATGATCAAGCCAATTTTCAATCGTCCAGTTTTGCATTCAGGGTGTTGCTCTGGCTGATCTTCTGAGTTTTGTACTGATCGGCCAAGCCGATGTCCATATCGGCCTGGTCGATAATGTCGGCAACTTATAATTAATGAGCTCCTTTGAAGCTCTTCTATTTAAGAGCTCTTGTTCAACATTTTAAATAATCTTTTGGCTGCTTCCTTGACCTGAGAAGGCCTTGAGGAGAGAAAGAGAGAGAGGGAGAGAGAGAAAGAGAGGATCTTGTGAGGGGGAGCTTGTGACGGGATTCACAAGGGTTGCTTCAAAGTTCACTCTGCTTCTTCTTCATCTAGAGTTTCTTGTCATTGGAAGGGTCGGTAGAGGTAAGGAGTAAGCATCTGGTTGTTGGTTCTCTTCCAGCTTCAGGAGGAAGCAAAAGGAGATAGGTTCTCTGCCTTGCCGGGGTGACAAAAAGGAGGTTCTTGTGAAGGCTTCTCCGCCTAGCCGTGGGGGCTAAAGGAGAGTCACGTTTTGTAGTACAATACTTTGAGGGTGCCTCCAAGGAGTGGACGTAGGTCAAGTTGACTGAACCACTATAAATCTCTGTGTTCTTGTTTTCTTGCTTCCGCCCTTTTATTTCCTCATTGTTTTTCTCATGGCGTAATTTTGGTTTATTTGTTTCTGTTCTTTGTGAAAAGAAATTTTTTAAAATACCAATTCACCCCCCCTCTTGGTTAGCTTGGGACTAAGTTCGTAGGGCTTAACATCCCTAACGAACTTTCAAGTGGTATCAGAGTACTTTCTAGTGTCATCTGAGCACTTTCAAGTGGTATCAAAGCGGGATTCAAAAATTTAAGTTTAAAAACTTTTTGATTTTGATTCATGGCTAACCTTGGGAATCATAACACTACGGAAGGGTATTCCATTACCCAACCTTCCCTGTTAGATAACCTACCTTTTGACTTTTGGAAAACCCGCATGTCAACGTTTTTACAATCTACTGATTATTGCATGTGAATGCTTATTCAAGAAGGTTATTCTCCATCTTCTCGTGAAATTAATAGTATTAAAACTAAAGTTACTTTTACCGAATGGACTTTTGATGAACGAGATTTAGCTCAATTGAATGCAAAATGTTTGAACTTCTTTTTCTGTGCTTTAAAATCTGAGAATTACATGCGTGTCTCTACTTGCAAAACTGGTAAAGAAATTTGTTATAAGTTAGGTATCACTTATGAAGGCACTAATAAAGTTAAACAATCCCGTTTGAATTTTCTCTTGCATGACTACGAACTTTTTCGTATGAAACCTCATGAATCGATTTCTGACATGTATACTAGATTTACTCAGATAGTTACTTCACTGCATGCATTAGGAAAAGAACTTTCAAACTTTGAAAAAGTAAATGAGATTTTGAGATGCTTGCCTTCGTCATATGATGCTAAAATCACTGCAATCACTGAATCTAAGGATTTGAATACTTATTCAATTGATAACTTACTTGGCTCACTCATTGCTTATGAGTAAGGGGTGAATCAAAGAAATCTTAATGCAGGTGTGAAGAAGAAGGAAAAAACAGTTGCACTAAAGGCGCACAAATTGGATTCTGAATCTTTCGGGTATGAAAGTGATGAAGTTTCCTTCATCACATGGAAATTCAAAAGCTTTCTAAAGAAGAAACAAAAGCATCATCAAAATTGGAGAAAAGGTAAGGATCATAAACATGTTAAAAAATCTTCTGATGTTGTTTGTTATGAATGCAAGAAACCAGTACATGTGAGAACTGATTTCCCAACACTTCAAGATAACTCAAGCAAAGAAAAGGAAAAAGGTGAGGAGAAACCTAAGTCGAGGAAGAACAAGAAGAAAGTCTAAAAGGCGTTATGGGCAGAATCTGGTACTGACTCCTCTAAGACTGAACCAGAGGCAGAGACTACAAACTTGTGCTTAATAGGGAAAGATCATCTTGAGCAAAGTGATGAGGAAGATGTATGTAAACCAACCTATGATGAATTGTTTGAGATTTGTGAGAAAATACATGCATCATACAAAAAACTCAAGAAAACTCATGCAAGCCTAAAATTAGAATTTTCGAATTTACAAAAAGAGCATGAAGTTTTTCTCAAAGATCATGCAACGACTGATTCAAATCACATGGCTCTTCTTAATGAATTTGATGAGTTAAACAAAAAGCATTTGGAATTAATTGATGAAAATAATGCATTAAAAGTTTCACACACCTCACTTAATTCTGATCTTAAGAAATCTAAAAAGATTGAGAAAAAATTGAGGATTGATAATGATGGATTAAAAAAAACTAACTTGAGAATTCAAAATGATTTGGAAACATGTAAGAAAAATTGGATGACATCTACTTTTGATTCTAAGCCAAAACCTAGGAAGAGACATTATAACTCAAATCTTTTAAGAAATCCTTTTCCTGGAATTAGATGTTTTTCATGTGGCATGCTAGGACACATCTCACACACTTGCACCGTTCACGATAGTACACATTGGGTATGGAGACCTAAGGTGCATGATTCACAGCACACCATACCTGCATTGCATTCTACTTTTTCTAAGAAGGGGCCCAAACCTGTTTGGGTTCCTAAATCTGACGGTTGTTAAGTTCTGCAGGTGTGCTCTCACCAAAGACCTTGTGGGAACATAGGATAACTGGACATATGAAGGCTCGCAGCTCATAAATGTTTAAACCTGCTGCTTTAATAATTTCTTGAAATGTGTTTTTGTTTAAGTGTGTTTTATTTCTGCTTTGTTGTTGTTTTAGATTGTTTTGTTTTCTTTTTACTTTTATATTTGGTTTTCCATATGTTGAATCTTTTCAAGATTTTAAATTTTGGAGTTTTGAAGATAGTGTTTAGCTTTTCTAAATCGGTTAAAGGGAGAAACACTGTTAATGGTTTCCCTCCTTCTGACCTTATTTTGTGGTATGATTTTCTTTTCTAAACAAAATTCTAACTCATTTTAACCAATGGTTTTTGAAATCAAGATCCTTTTTCTTGCTATAATAACTTATCTTATGCATAATAACCAAAGTTCTTATATATCTTTCAAGTTAATTAAAATCTTTTCTTTGAATTTATCACATGTTTTTTATTTTTGTTTTGTGGATTGTTCTTCCCTATGTTAGAGATAGAGCTCCTATTCTCTAATATTTGGAGGATATACTCACAACTAAGTTTTTTTAAGTGTTTATTATAGAGCTTTTAGCTTGCAAGAATTAAAAAGGAAAGAGGTTAATGATGCCAAATAAATATATATATATATATATATATATATATATATATATATATATATATATATATATATATATATATATATATCACAAAAGTGTATCAAAGAATAAAAAGATGCTCAAAGAGCCAATCAAAGTGTCAAGAGGCATAAAATGAGCCCACTAAATGCAAGCTATCCTCTCTTTTCTAAATTTTTAAAACTTAGAAAACTCATTGGGTGTTTGATGATTTCAAAGGCTTGATTTCAAATTCCTTGATTGAGACAAATTACTTTGTTTTATTATTTATGAGATTTTTTCTTTGTAAACAAGTTTTGATTGGATCTTCTTTTTGCCCAATTAGGTTTATTCTGAGTTAAACTTTTTTGTTTTTCAAAAGAAAATTTGTACCATAAGGAACGTCTGACCATAGTACTCGTCTCCACCCAGGAGATGGGGAAGGTCGGGGGGCTGGAGAGGAGGAGGCTCCCACTCCAGCTCCCATTCCTAATCCTATTCCTCTCCACCAGCACTCTCCATTTGATCAGTTGATTGAGAGGTTTGATCAATGGGAGACCCGCTTTGATGCCTACGTTGCTGCACAGGAGCAGCAACATTCTGAGGACATTACCCGCTATGAGCAGCACCGTACTAAGGATTTAGCCTGCTTTGACAGATACATGACTCACCAGCAGCAGCAGCATGACCAGGACATTGTCTGGTTCAATGCTCAGTTTACCACGCTTGCCAGCTACTTTCAGCAGCCACCTCCACCACCTCCATCTGATGATCAGGATCCCTCGTTTTTCTAGTCTGTGTTTTCTGTTGTGTGTTTTCTATTTTTTGTAGTTTGCTTTTTAGTCTTTTTTTGTCTCTGTTGTGTTGTTTTCTTTTGTGTATCTTGACCATCTTTTTGTGATGACAAAAGGGGGAGTAGGTTGTGGTAGGAAAAAGGTTATGTAACTTTGAATTTTTAATGAACTATTTTTTTTTAGTTGTTTTTCTTACTTGTGTTTTCCATCATCAAAAAGGGAGAGATTGTTGCAAATTTATTTTCATGACTTATATTTTGATGATTGACAAACACTTGGACTTCCTGTTGCTTCTAACTTTTCAGGAATCAAAGATCTAACGAACAAACAAAGCCAGTTCAAGATTGCGTAGGTTTAGGGTTGAGTCAGTCTGTACTTTGTTTTTCTTTTCTTGTGTCTATTTGTAATTATTAAAGAGACTGATGCTAAGTAACCCTACACACACACACTTGAGAGAATAAAAATTTCTATTTTTACTCATATCAGCCAGGACTATATTTACATCGGCCTGGCCGACCAGGCCTAAAACAGATAGTCTAAATATGGATTCTTAATTAAGGCAACCGACATTAACATATCGGCTTGGACGATACGTGTATCGGCCAGGATGATAAGCTCAAAATAGAAAGAAGTTGCCGCCATAGACAATTAAGGTATACTGTATTTTTCAATAATCGGCCAGGACGATCAATGATCGGCCTGGATGATATTCACAAATTATGCCTTAATTGATCAGGAAATCAAGGGAGTAATTAATGATGATAGATATGATCACATCGTCCTAGATGATCACAGGGTCGGCCAGGATGATATATTCAAAATCCTTAGTTGCTCCTGGACGATCGGGATTGGCCAGCTTGTAAACAGGGCGATGCTCAGGACGATTTTCCTCTGATTTGAACTGATCAGCCGGGATGATCGTGAGATCGGCCTGGACGATCAAGCCAATTTTCAATCGTCCAGTTTTGCATTCAGGGTGATGCTCTGGCCAATCTTTATTGGCCAAGCCGATGTCCATATCGGCCTGGATGATAATGTCGGCAACTTGTAATTAATGAGTTCCTTTTAAGATCTTCTATTTAAGAGCTCTTGTTCAACATTTTGAATAATCTTTTGGCTGCTTCCTTGACCTGAGAAGGCCTTGAGGAGAGAAAGATAGAGAGGGAGAGAGAGAGGATCTTATGAGGGGCAGCTTGTGAGGGGATTCACAAGGGTTGATTCAAGGATCACTCTGTTTCTTCTTCATCTAGAGTTTCTCATTCGTGGAAGGGTCGGTAGAGGTAAGGAGTAAGCATCTGATTGTTGGTTCTCTGCTAGCTTCAAGAGGAAGCAAAAGGAGATAGGTTCTCTGCCTTGTCGGGGTGGAAAAAAGGAGGTTCTTGTGAAGGCTTCTCCGCCTAGCCGTGGGGGCTAAAGGAGAGTCACGTTTTGTATTGCAATGCTTGGAGGGTGCCTCCAAGGAGTGGACGTAGGTCAAGTTGACCGAAACACTATAAATCTCTGTGTTCTTGTTTTCTTGCTTCCGATCTTTTATTTCCGCATTATTTTTCTCTTAGCGTGATTTTGGTTTATGTGTTTTTGTTCTTTGTGAAAAGAAATTTTTTAAAATACCAATTCACCCCCCCTCTTGGTTAGCTTGGGACTAAGTTCATAGGGCTTAACATCCCTAACAAACTTTCAAGTGGTATCAGCGCACTTTCTAGTGTCATCTGAGCACTTTCACTACTGCCCATCGATGGAATTTTGTCGACCTTCCACCTGACTCAATGTTTCTACTCGACGACAGACTTCTGCCCTCGCTCCTTTATCAGGCTTCCGCCCACCGTCAGGCGGGACGACATAATTTCCCCTAACCACAAAATCTTTCGAAGGAAAGTGGTCGCTCGACATTGTTACAGTATATGGAGGGACCCTGCTGTTGAACAATGGATACCAATTGACCAAGGGCGAGGGAAAGCCTCCTGTATAGCAAGAGCACCGAAGGGAGAGGAAGAAGACTCTTTCTCGTAAAGAGGGGCCCTACTGTTGGACAATGGATAATAATTGTCCAAGGGGCAAAGAAGGCCTTTAATAAGAGAAGAGAGTAGGAGAAGAATGTGCAAGAATTAAGGCCCAAGGGGGGTCTATTTATAGGCTAGAGGGGGAGGTTGGAGGAGTTGGAGAAGTTGGGTGAGTTATGGGAAAAAAAAAGTCTATCACTCTCTCTCTCTCTCCCTTTCCCAAAAAAAAGTCTCCCTCTCTCTAAGAAAATAATTTTATGGTGGGCGGTTTTGCCAAATCGCCCACCCGGGCGGTTTGACAGAAAACCGCCAATGAAGTAATTTAAAAAAAAAATAGAAACTGTAGTCGGAAATTGCAAGCTGCTTAAGTCATACCATGCGTCCACGCGACACAGGCGCCATTGCCGGCGGCTGGCCAGCCAGCCAGTCGGTTTGGCCACCTATACGAATCTGGGCTCCGATTTTGGGCCCAAACTATCCAAATTATACCATTTTTTGGTCTCCAGACACGTTTTTCGGCGTTCCAGACTCGATTTTGACACTTTCGAGGCTCAACGAGGCTTCTATGATCAAGTTTGAGCAAGATTATGATTTTTAGAATGCAATTTTTTGCAATTAGGCTAATATAAAATGTTGACACATAGATTTTCGGACTTATGGAGCATAGACATCCAAAAATAGGGGGGTAACTGATACGTCATTAAAAAATTATATTAAACAGGCGCGAATCTCGATGAAAAATCAAGTTCAAAACTATTCCGGATCGATGACTTATGATTTTGATGATAACAAATATTTTTTTTCTTTACGCCTGCATTATTTACTAACATTTCAGGTTTACACGATCGGATTGTAATTTGGAATCAACTCAAGATTGGGTAGACTAGGTCTGAGTCCATTTATACATTTTTTTCCTTTCTTGAGTCTATTGTATTTGGTGTGGCTCCTAATATTTTGTAACTTGGAAGAATTTCTGTTGCTCCCTAAAGATTTTTGTTTTTGGTAACATCATCCAGGACGATTTTATATCGTCCTGGGCGATCAGTTCAAAAGCAGAAACCCTAATTAGGGCATCCTCATTAAAGCAACTGTCTTTATGCAAAACACATCGTCCTGGATGATTTTGTATCTGCCTGGATGATAGGCTCAAAACAGAAAGAATCTGTCGCCAGATTTATTTAGAAATAACCTATTTTTGGACATGGTCCAGGACTATAAAATATCGTCCAGGACGATCAAGGTCAATTTTTCTAAAATTTCTCTGAAATTTAAGAAAAGCAATTATGACTTGATTTCAAGATCAAATCATCCTTGACGATCGCAAAATCTTCCAGGATGATCTGCTGGACGATTGGACATCGGATAGCTATTTTTCAGGATGATGTTCAGGATAATATTCCACAATCTGTTCTGATCATCCAGAATGATATATTATCATTCAGAACGATATGAACAAACTTCTTCTGATCGTCTCAAATCGTCCCGACTGATTGGGCTTAAATTGTATTGATCGTACAGGACGATATACCTATCATCCTAGATGATAATGTTGGCAACTTGCATTAATGAGCTTGTTTTGAGATCTTCTATTTAAGCTTTATCAAGGCACTTGTTAAGTGTCTTTGATAGCTATTATAGCTTCATTCTTATGGGGAAAACTTGAAGAGAGAGCTTAAAACGGAGTGAGGAAAGGGTGGAGTTTGAGAGAGGGAGAACCTCCTGTGAGGGGGGACTCAAGGGAGTGTTGAGGGGGTTCCACATGATTTCTTCAGCAAGCTCGCACCTGAATACCGTCGGATTCAAGGCTTGTCTCGAGGGAAGTTCACCAAAGAAGAAGATCTCTTTCGTGTCAAAGGACCCGGCGAATCCACCGCACCTGAGAAGGTGGAAGTGATTTTGTAAGGGCCTCTCCGCCTAGCTGTGGGGGCTAAAGGAGATACACTTGTTTAGTGCAATACTTGGAGGGTGACTCCAAGGAGTGGACGTAGGTCATGGTTTGACTGAACCACTATAAATCTGGTGTGTGCTTTTCTTATTATTGCTTCCGTATTATTTTCTTCCGCACTTTGATTTCTGTGGTGATTTTGGTTTGAGTTTTATCTTTGGTTTTAAAGTTATCCAATTCACCTCTCTCTTTGTTAGCCTTGGGCCAGTTCTATAGGGCTTAACATCCCAAACAAACTTTCAAGTGGTATCAGAACACTTTCTAGTGCCATCAGAGCACTTTCAAGTGGTATAAGAGCGGGATTCATAAAATAAGTTTTTAAAAGCTTTTGAATTTTTTATCCATGGCTAATCGTAATGTTGCGGAAGGTTATTCAATAACCAGACCTCCTTTATTTGAACATATGTCTTTTGATTTTGGGAAAACTTGTATGTCTATTTTCTTGCAATCAATTGATTTTTGTATGTGGCATATGATTTTAACTGGTTATTCATCACCGTCACGTATTGTTAATGGAGTTAAAACTGATATTCTTTTTAATCAATGGACTAAGGAAGAACAACTAAATGCTCAACTGAATGCAAAATCTTTAAATTGCTTTTTTTGTGCTTTAAATTCTGAAGATTTTTTGTCAGTATCCACGTGCACTACTGGTAACGAAGTTTGGGATAAACTACACACCATATACGAAGGCACTAATAATATCAAGCAATCCAAATTGAATATGTTAATAGATGATTTTGAACTGTTTTCCATGAAACCTTTTGAAACAATTTTAGACATGTATACCAGGTTCATTAAAAATGTAACATCATTACATACTTTAGGAAAGGAGTTTTCAAATTTTGAAAAAGGCAATAAAACTCTTGGTTGTTTACTTGAAAAATTTGATGCCAAAGTTGTTGTTATTTGTGAATCAAAAGATTTGACTGATTATTCTATTGATAATTTGATTGGCTCACTCATTGCCTACGAGCAAGGTTTGGGTCAAAGACCTTTGGATGCAGGTGAAACGATTGTTCTAAATGCTGAAGATACAAAAAGAGATAGCTTAGTTGGTGACGAATGCAATGACATGTCAAGAAAATCACAAAGCTCACCAAAGCATAAGTAAAAGTGGAAAAAAGGTAAAAGTGGAAAAGATGTGCATATTTCTTTTAACGTTATTTGCTTTCGATGAAGGAAGCCTGGACATATGAAAAATTATTTCTCTAATTTAAGAATTCTTCCTACGAAAGAAAAGGGCAAGGCAAAACAAAATTTAAACTGGGGAAATAATTAAAGGTAAAAAATCTCATGGGCATATCTGGTTTCTGAAGCATCGAACCAGGAGAGAGATAATTGTTAAAAGCCTTTCGTGTTTTTGTGTTTTTCCTTTATATTTTTGTGTTTTATTTTTGTTTAATCTTTAAAATTTTTTTTTCGTGAAAGTTTTTCTCTGATCAACACACACATTCACTTTTCTAAAAATGAAAAATCTACTTCCTATTTTTTCTTGAAATCTTTGGTAAGTTGTGTTTGACTTCTCTAAAATAATCAAAGGAAGGAAACTCATGTTTTTTATTCTCAATCTCTATTTCCTAAAAGAGGTTATTCTACCTTTGATTTAAAATCTTTTTCATCTTTTAAAATGATTTTTGAAAATAAATTTTTTATCTGCTTACATTTTATTTATCGCATAGGAATCTTTTGCAAGTTGTTGAATCTAACTCATAATTTTCTTAATCAAGAATTCGATTTATCAATAGGATGGGTTAACTTTTATTTTTAAGATTTCAGAAAGATAGTATATTAAAAAAAAATTGGCCAATGATGTTAAATATAAAAGATGCGCAATGACGCCAAATTGAAAAATATACACAAAAGTGTATCAAAAATAAAAAGATGCGCAAAGTGCGCCATTCAAATTGACAAGAGGTATAAAATGAGCCCATAAAATTTAATGCTTACCATTATTATACTTCTTAAAAGCATAAAAAAAAACCCTTGATACTTTTGATACTTGATTTTGAAAAACATGATTCCGGATTCAATAATTCTTGCATTAATCTTCTATTAGATATATTTTATGAAAGGAATTTTGAAAAATTAATGTTTCTTTTTCCCGTTTATTCCTAGATTTGGATATTGGATTAAAAAGTTTTTGAACCTTTAAAAGAACTTCAGTTGGGATTATCAAATTATGAATTTCTAACCTTTTCTAGACTATGCATTGTCAATCCAATTCTACTAAGTTTTTCATTAAAACCAAGAGGTAACTTTCTCATTTAAAGAATATTTAATTTTTTACTAGATCAGGGAATGTTTTTGTCTTTTTTTAATTTGTTTTTTGTTTGTGCCTCCTCTCTTTTTGATAATGTCAAAGGGGAAGAACGTACTATTGAATTTGTATCTTTTTTTTTTCTTTTCAAAAAATTTAAAACAACAAAAATATTTTTATCTCTCCTATTTTTTAAAGTGTTGTTCTAGTGAGGGGGAGATTAGGAGAAAATGTTCCTTTTTGCAAATTCAAATTGAAATATTTGTCATCATAAAAAAGGAGGAGATTGT
Source organism: Dendrobium huoshanense (assembly GCA_016618105.1). Classification (NCBI taxonomy): domain Eukaryota; kingdom Viridiplantae; phylum Streptophyta; class Magnoliopsida; order Asparagales; family Orchidaceae; genus Dendrobium; species Dendrobium huoshanense. Next base: position 23,508,774 of record CM028351.1, on the reverse strand, counting down.
TGCGGATCGATGGCTTATGATTTTGATGATAGCAAAAATTCTTTTTCTCTACGACTGCATTATTTACTAACATTTCAGGTTCACACGATTGGATTGTAATTTGGAATCAACTCAAGATTGGGTAGACTAGGTCTGAGTAAGTTTGTATAATTTTTTCCTTTCTTGAGTCTATTGTATTTGGTGTGGCTCTAATATTTTGTAACTTGGAAGATTTTCTTTTGCTCCCTACAGATTTCTATTTTTTGTAACATCGTCCGGGACGATTTTATATCGTCCTGGACGATCAGTTCAAATGCAGAAACCCTAATTTGGGCATCCTCATTAAAGCAGCCGTCATTATGCAAAATACATCATTCTGGACGATTTTGTATCGGCTTGGATGATAGGCTCAAAATAGAAAGAATCTGTCGCCAGATTTATTTAAAAATAACCTATTTTTGGACATCATCCAGGTGGATCGTCCAGATCTATAAAATATCGTCCAGGATGATCCAGGATAATTTTTCTAAAATTTTTCTGAAATTTAAGGAAAACAATTATGACTTGATTTCACGATCAAATCATCCTGGACGATCACAAAATCATCCGGGATGATCTGCTAGACGATTGGACATCGGATAGCTATTTTTCAGGGCAATGTTCAGGACAAAATTCCACGATATGTTCTAATCGTCCAGGATGATATATTATCTTTCAGGACAATATGAACAAACTTCTTTTGATCATCTCAAATCGTCCCGGCTGATTCGGCTTAAATTGTACTGATCGTACAGGACGATATACTTATCGTCCTGGACGATAATGTCGGCAACTTGCATTAATGAGCTTATTTTGAGATCTTCTATTTAAGCTTTATCAAGGCACTTGTTAAGTGTCTTTGATAGCAATTGTAGCTTCGTTCTTGTGGGGAAAACTTGAAGAGAGATCTTGAAAGGGAGTGAGGAAAGGGTGGAGTTTAAGAGAGGGAGAAGATCTTATGAGGGGGGACTCAAGAGAGTTTGGAGGGGGTTCCACACGGTTGCTCCGGCAAGCTCGCACCTGAATATTGTCAGATTCAATGTTTGTTTTGAGGGAAATTCACTAAAGAAGAAGATCTCTTTGGTGTCAAAGGTCTTGGCGACTCCACCGCACCGGGTAAGGTGAAAGTGATTTTGTAAGGACTTCTCCGCCTAGCTGTGGGGGCTAAAGGAGAGACACTTATTTAGTGCAATACTTGGAGGGTGCCTCTAAGGAGTGGACGTTGGTCAAGGTTTGACAGAACCAATATAAATATGGTGTGTTCTTTTCTTATTATTGCTTCTGCATTATTTTCTTCCGCACTTTGATTTTTGTGATGATTTTAGTTTGAGTTTTATCTTTGGTTTTAAAGTTATTCAATTCACCTCTCTCTTTGTTAGTCTTGGGCCAGTTCTATAGGGCTTAACATCCTTAACAAACTTTCAAGTGGTATCAAAGCACTTTCTAGTGCCATAAGAGCACTTTCAAGTGGTATTAGAGCGGGATTCATAAAATAAGT